>CM074721.1:515074750-515544750 GCA_037306005.1 Rhinophrynus dorsalis
AAGGGCTACATAATTGTGATTTTTTAAATATTTTGCACCTTGGAGAGCCTCAGGTTTGCTCTAGAATTTCCCCATCTTAATTGTCGTTGGCTTTATTGTCTTCAGTAAATGTGGATGTACACTCTGATCTTGTTTAAACCTTTAAGGAACAGAGGGGTGCGTAATGCATTGCAGCGCAATACGTTACGCACCTCTCTGGTCCGTAAAGGGTTAAAGTGGGCCTGTCACTTTGTGATAAGTTTAGGAAATTTTAAAAACTAGCTTTATGTTGTACTAGACATTTATGTGCATCATAAATAGTTTTCGAGAAATCAACCTTTTTGGTGGCACAGTCCGGCACTTTATGCTAATTAGTTTGTGTGTTAGGACAATATTACCACACACACACTGTGCTATGAATAAATGTAAGCAGAGTCCACACACTATAACAGAAAAAACACACCTGTGCTTCTCCATACAATTTACCCAATTGTGAACCCTGTTTAAAGTATATATTATAACTGTGTTAAAGCGGAACTTTCACATCTAAAACACTTTGTCTCATATGATTCATCTATTAAAATGGTATGTGGATTAAGAAAGTCAGTGACATACAGTTCTCCATAGAACTCCATGTGATAGAAACTGCTGAGTCACTTCCTGTCAGTTAGAACTATCAGGAAGTAAACACCAAGTAAATTCACTTCCTGATTATTTGAACTGATATAAATTTTGAATAAAACAAATGACAGCAGTGGGAGTACCCTTTTTTTACTCAGCAGGAAAAGCTCTAGAATATTAAGGTTTTCATAAAAACGTTCAATGGTTTTTGGCCAAATTATACAACAAAATCCTCATTATTTGCAAATGCATTAATGGGGAACATTCACATCGAATACACTTTGTCTCATGATTCATCTATTAAAATGATATGTGGATTGGCTTGTTTTTTTTTTACATTTACATACTTTAGTACATATTCGGCATAAAATATACATTTTATGTGGTCACGTCCACATTCTGTGGCACAGGGTAACGTTGGCACACCGGCGAAGGACTTCCCAGACCTCCAATTCTCCTTACACCTCCCTCCCAGCTCTCCCAGGAAGCACCTTCAAGCTTCCCTTCATATTTATGTGAATCATGTCTGTTGTAACAGCAGGCTCCGTTTGTCATTATACTGAGATTGCAAGGTCAGTATAATGACAAACGGAGCTTGCAGTTACAATAGACGTGATTCACATCCATACAAAGGGAAGAGTGAACAAGCTACCAGGGAGAGCTGGGAGGGAGGTTGGAAGTGAAGTCCTGTGCCACTGTGCCAACGTTACCCCTGTACTGTACAGTGGAGACATCTCTACTGCCCCAGGGCTAAAGCATCCCCCACTGCCAGATGTATCACATTCTCAAAAGACCTGAACGCACAGTGTGTTAAAGGGCAACTACCATATGATGGCTGCCATGGAACAAAATTTATTAAAGGGATAGTAATACTTGCAAATTACTAATCCCCATATTGTAGCTATGTTAAAAAGAAACGTATTTCCCCCAGTGTCATCTCTCAAACCCTTATGGTATGAGAGATGATAGAGCTCAAAGTTCCCCCCTCCCTCCCGCTTCCCTGACTGAATGCTGAACACTGACTGCAGAGATATCCGGTATTACTTGCATCAGGCAGCTCTGCAGCTGAGCCGAGATCACGTTTATAAAAAAGAAATCGTTCACTAAAATGGTCTTCTATGTGTGCTTGCAAACCAAGCACACGTAGAAGACCATTTCACTGAAAGAATTCTTTTTTATAAAAGTGATCTCGGCTCAGCTGCAGAGCCGCCTGATACACATAAGACTGTCGTAAGACAGCTTCACCTGCAGTCAGCGTTCAGCGTTCAGTCAGGGAAGGGGGAACTTTGAGCGATATCATCTCTCAAACCATAAGGGTTTGAGAGATGACACTGGGGGCAATACATTTCTTTTTAACAAAGCTACAATATGGGGATTAGTAATTTGCAAGTATTGCTATCCCTTTAAAGGGATAGTAATACTTCGTTTTATCTTTATTTTATTTTGAAGGCATTGAAAAAAACGTGAAGAACGATAAAAGTCTTATCTCTCAAACCTTTATGGTTTAAGAGATATTCACAAGCAAAGTTTCCCCTCCCGCCCCTTTTACCTAGTATAAGCCATCTCTTCTCAGATGTGAATCTGGTTGAATGACCAGACAGATAACAGCAGGGGACAATCTTCTTTGTATGAGAACAATGAAAGCCCTGCCCCCCTTGACAAGTTTTTCAGCTTTTTCCCTTATCTTAATTGAAGATTGTCCCTCTCTGCAGTCTACCTGGGCACCTCCCTTCTGATCTGGCTGAACAGGGGGGGGATACTTTGTTTGTGAATATCTCTTAAACCATAAAGGTTTGAGAGATAAGACTTATATCCTTCTTCATGTTTTTTTAATGCCTACAAAATAAAATAAAGATAAACGAAGTATTACTATCCCTTTAAAGAGAGAGTAATGTCATAATAGAAACAGACATGATTAATCAGTGTACTTTTATATAATGCATAGTATCTTTCATACTGCCCCTTTTAATGAGTGCTTATCATGCGTTAAAGAGATAGTAATGTCTAATATAAAAATACATGGCGTTATTTAACCCCTTAAGGACCATTGACATACTCAGACCGTCACGCTGGTCCAGCACTTAAGGACCAGTGACGGTCCTGGTACGTCATGTACTTTTACTCGCCCCACTCCTGTAGGAGCGCGGTGAGTAATACCGGGGACTGAAGTAGATCACTCAAAGACTGGAGACATCTCTTTCATCCCCCGTTTGGCGTGCCGCCCCATGTGATCAGTCACGTGGGATGGCACATCAAAGTTTCCTATCTGGTACTTAAAGGACCACACACCCTGGGACCGCTGGTCCTTAAGGGGTTAATGTACGTTTATATAATGCATAGTATCTATCGTACTGCCTCTTTTAATGAGCACTTATCATACATCAAAGAGATAGTAATGTCATAGTATAAACATGTATGGGATTATTCAGTGTACTTTTATATAATACATAGTATCTGTCGTACTGCCCCTTTTAATGAGCACTTACATGCGTTAAAGAGATAGTAGTGTCTAATATAAACATACATGGGATTATTCAGTGTACTTTTATATAATGTATAGTACCTTTGTACTGCTTGTACCTTTGTATTCTTTGTAAAAAACAAGTTAAAGCAGTCATATCACCTCTATACAAGTTTACCGTATTGTAATCCTCATACATTGATCAGCATTAATCATTTTTAAGCATGCTGTGGAGAAATTTACATTATTAAGAACAATCCTGTGCCTTACTTCCGGCCAGACTGCGGTTACAACTCTGAACCGCGGTCTGTCAATCTTCTTCTTCGCAATGCGTTAGATACCTCTCTGGCACTCAAAGGGTTAAAACCCTTGAATGCTGTAGAGGTCTCTGAGGCATTGCTTCACAATGCATTGGAGACCTCTCTAGCTTTTGAGGAATTAACTCCTAAAGTGCCAGGGGCGTGTGCTTTTAACAGTCCCATTTAAATCAAAGTGAGTTAGGGAATTCCCCTATTGTGCAGATGATTTGCCCCAGAACGGGACAACTTTATGTGGCTCTACAGGCAATGGGTATTCTCTCAATTCACCTGCAGAGACTAAGGTTATCTGGGTTAATTACCAGGTCTCTGGGTACAGAGGTTTATTCTGTTGGACAGAGAGAATCATGGTAACCCCACCCACTTTGCCAACTGCTCCTCCTACTCCCCATCTTGCTTTTACCATTTGGGGAGTAAACCCCCACATTCCCTCTTCCAAATCCCACTCACTCCTATTAACCCTTTAAATGCCAGAGACGTATCCAACTCATTGCAACCCAATGCATTGCAGAAGTCTTTGGTACTCCAAGGTTTAGTCACCACCCACATTGTAACATGAATTGTATCCCCTGGACACCCCCACATCCCTGCCTACCTGTTACTCCTGTTAGTACGTTCTCAGGTATGGTCATATGCACAAAATTTACACTGGTTCAAGAGGTCAAAGGTCTCCAATGCATTGTGATGAATAATGAGTTGGATGGGGTTAAAATACGCTTTGAACCCTTTGGAGTGCTAGAAGGGTACTCAACGCATTGCTTTGCAATGCGTTACGTATCCTTCTGGCACTCAAAGGGTTAAATCAATGGGAATTAGGGGAATTTTAATTCGTCCCCTATGGAGCAGTTGTTTTGCCCCAGAATTGCCTCTCTCTCTTGTCTTTGCCCATGTTCTGAAGGATATTATTTGGGACCTGCAGGTCAGACAATCTCTGCATTTTACTTTCATGCACAAGTCTTGTAACACTCAAGTGATTCCATTGTTCTCAGCTCAATAACCTGTTTTATGCAGCAGCACAGGTGTGTTTGTGTGTGTGTGTATATAGACACTGCTGAACCACACATCACTACAGCGGGAGTCACAGATCCTGTCTGCATTAACCCTTACCGTGCAGGGATTCAAAGAGAATAAAGCACTCGCTATTCTGATGAAAAACCTGAATCAAAGTAAAGCCGTAAATTGTCCAGGGTCTTCATGACAAACGCAGGGGCAAACCCAGGATATCTACAGAAGGGTTTCCAAAAATGTAAATAACATTAAATAACAATAGCGCTCCTTTGGTTTGTGTAATTCTGCATCCAAACTCCACTAATGCAGCTGCCTGTACAGTAGTGGATAAGCAACCTGTGACACTGCAGTAATTTGACTGGCTGGGAATGTTCGGAGTTGTAGCACAACAACAGATGATGAAAGCCGACTGCAGTGCACACCCATGGAATGGACTTCTACACGACGGCAGCAAACAGTTCTCATTATTGAAGGGTTAGTATAGGGTCTATACAAAATCATTTTAAATTCACAACACACACACATACACATATAAACACATACACACAAGCAAACACACACATACACAACACACAATCATACACAACACACACACACACACACATACCCAACACACATATACTGCCTGTCCTATTGGCCCAACCATGGATGCATGATTTTGCTGCATGGAGATGCAGGGGCTACAACGGACACACACAGACTCACACATACAACAAACACGCACACTCACAATACACACACACAACATATACACACACACACATCATATACATACTCACACCCACACACCATACAAACACCATATACAGAGACGCAAAATGCTATACGCCAAACGCTAAGCTCAATACGCACGCACGCTATACTTTACTCTGAATGCTATATGTACAAAACACAGCTAAGAAACGCAAAACTCCAAATGTTATACGTAAAGAGATATACTCCAAAAGCTATTCGCTATATACCACCTCAATACGCCAAACGCTATATGCCAAACACTACACAACAGAAGCAATACGCAATTCGCCAAACGCTATAGTCCAAAACCAATACCAATTCATCAATCCATGTATGCTACAATACTCCAAATGCTATATGCAATTTTCAAATGCTATACACAGTTTGGAAAACGCTATATGTAATTCGACAAACGCTATACACCAAACACGATATGGTATACGCCAAACACTATATTTCAAACACTATATCCAATGCACCAAACGCTGTATGCCAAATGCTATATGCATAGGGTTGCCACCTCTTCTTAAAAAAATACTGCCCATGACATTCTCTCCATAGACTTTACATTGGACAGAAGCCAATTTTTTACCGGCCTGCTGGTAGCAACACTATATATGCAATTAGCCAAAAGCAATACACAGAGCGCTATACTCAAAACGCTATACGCAATTCGCCAAATGCTACACATCAAACACTATATGCAATTTGCAAAACGTTATATGCAATTCGCCTGTACTGTACACCAAACGCAGTTCGCCAAAAGCTATAGGCTAAATGCTATACACAATTCGCCACACGCTATACACTTTAAGCCGAACTATATATGCAATTCACTAAATGTAATTTGCCAAAAGCTATATGCAATTCGCCAAACACAATACACCAAACACTATATGCAATTCGACAAACCCTATATATCAAATGATATATGTAATTTGCCAAACACTATACGCAATTCATCAAATGGTAAATGCCAAATGCAATACACCAGACTCTGTACTCCAAAAGCGATGCACAATTCGCCAAGTGGTATATGAAATTCACCAAATGCCAAACGCTCTACAGAATCCTGCAAATTCGCCATACACTTTTCACCAAAAGATATTCGCCAAGCGTTATACCCAGATCGCCAAACACTATATGCAATTTTTCAAACGGAATATGCCAAAGGGTATACGCCAAATGCAGTACACAATTCATCAAATGGTATATGCCAAACTCAATACAGCAAACACTATACACAATACACCAAACGCTATACGCAATATGCCAAATGCTATACACAATTCACCGAACGATATACACAATTCATCTAATGAGATATGCCAAACGCAATACACCAAACGCAATACACCAAATGATATACGAAAAAAATATATATACGCAATATGCTATACGCAGTTCCCCAAACGCAATATGCAATTCATCAAATGGTATATGCCAAATGCAATATACCAAACTTTATACTCCAAAGGCTGTATGCAAAACACCAAACGTTATGTGCCATATGCAATACACCATAAGCAATTCAACAAACACCATACGCAATTCATCAAACGGCATATGCCAAAAGCTATATGCCAAATGCTATACACAGTTCGCCAAATGTAATTTGCCAAATGCTACATGAAATTCATCAAACGGTATATGCTGAATGCAATACACCAAATGCTATACACAATTCGACAAACTCAATACACAAGTTGCTAAACGCTATATGCAATTCATCTAAAGGTATATGCCAAGCTCTGTATGCCAAACGCAGTACACCAAACACCATATGCAATTCTCCAAATGCAATACGCCAAATGCTATAAGAATATTCTATATGCAATACACCAAAAGCTATGCGCAATACACCAAACTCTATATGTAATTCACCAAACGCTATACACAATTCATCTAATGAGATATGCCAAACACAATACACCAAATGCAATACCCTATACACAATTCCCCAAAAGCAATATGCAATTTGCCAAACGCTTTACACAATTCGCCAAATGCTATATGCAGTTCATCAAACGGTGTATGCCAAATGCAATACACCAAGCTCTGTACACAATTTGCCAAACGCTATATGCAATTCATCTAAAGCAGCGGTTCTCAACCTTTCTAGTTCCACAACCCTTTGATAAAATGTCCCAATCTGTGGAGACCCCTAACAGTAAAATTATTTTCCTTGCTACTTCATCACTGTAATTACTGAATCACTCCGTTATAAAGAAATCCTTACTGTTCCGAGGCCGGAAGCCAGGCACCAGCGCAGACATCTTGCAGACCAAGATAAACTTATTTGGTTCAGATGGTGTCAAGCATGTGTGTCGCCAACCAGGTGAGGAGTGCAAAGACAAGCGTGTCTTGCCTACAGTCAAGCATGGTGGTGGGAGTGTCTTGGTCTGGGCCTGCATGAGTGCTGCCAGCACTGGGGAGCTACAGTTAATTGAGGGAACCATGAATGCCAACATGTACTGTGACATACTGAAGCAGAGCAGGATCCCCTTCCTTCGGAGGAGTATTCCAACATGATAACGACCCCAAACACACCTCCAAGACAACCACTGCCTTGCTAAAGAAGCTCAGGGTAAAGATGATAGACTGGCCAAGCATGTCTCCTGACCTAAACCCTATTGAGCATCTGTGGGGCATCCTCAAACAGAAGGTGGGGGAGTGCAAGGTCTCTAATATCCACCAGCTCTGTGATGTCATCATGGAGGAGTGGAAGAGGACTCCAGTGGCAACCTGTGAAGCTAGTGCACTCCATGCCCAAGAGGGTGAAGGCAGTGCTGGAAAATCATGGTGACCACACAAAATATTGACACTTTGGGCCCAGTTTGGACATTTCCACTTAGGGGTGTACTCACTTTTGTTGCCAAGGTTTAGACATAAGGCTGTACACTCACTACTTTACATTGTAGCAGAGTGTCATTTCTCCAGTGTTGTCACATGAAAGATAAAATAAAAATATTTACAAAAATGTAAGGGGTGTACTCACTTATGTGAGATACTGTATGTTTACAGCTGTGTTCTTAGGGACATTTATTGGGATTTTTAATTAAATAAATGCTGGTGAAATAAGATGCAGACCTCTCTAGTAATGAAGGGTTTAAAGGGATAGTAATGTTTCATAATAAAAGCAGCTCTAATTAATCATCATAGTATTTGGACTTTGGAGAGTGTTATTTCAATACTGTCAGAGTTGTAGTTCAAGAGTAATTCAGTGATAAAGTATCCCCCTCCCGCCCCTTTTACTGATGTAACACTGTTCAGCCAGATCAGAAGGGAGGTGCCCAGGTAGACTGCAGAGAGGGACAATCTTCAATTAAGATAAGGGAAAAACCTGAAAAGCTTGTCAAGGGGGGCAGGGATTTCATTGTTCTCATAGGAAGAAGACTGTCCCCTTCTGTTATCTGTCTGGTCTATGGACTGCATTCCACATCTGAGAAGAGATGGCTTACACTAGGTAAAAAGGGCGGGAGGGGAAACTTTGCTTGTGAATATCTCTCAAACCATAAAGGTTTGAGAGATAAGACTTATATCATTCTTCATAATTTTTTAATGCCTACAAAATAAAATGAAGTTAAAATGAAGTATTACTATCCCTTTTAAATATCCATTTAAACCTATTGGAATTTGTATTTGTTCCCTATTGTTCATTTGGATTGCAGTGTTCCAGGATTTCATTTGTACAAACGGCCCATTCTGTAGGATTGTCTACCATGTCTGACACTGGAGCTGATGTACTAAGGAGAGCTGGAGTCATTCTGTGGCAAACCAGCTGTACAACAGGGCATTTCTATAGATTTAAATGGGGCTTTTTTACCCCATTAATGCTAGAGAGATCTATATAACAAATTACTTCACAGTGAGTTGGATACTACTGCAGCATTCCTGTAGATAAAAGCGCGATTCAAGTCAATGACATTTATGGGAAATGGTGTTTGTTTCCACTGGTGCAATGGTTTGCTCTAGATTTATTCCCCTTTTTTGTTCTGCACAAGGCCTGGTGTGTATAGTGTACCGTGTGTGCATCCCTCTAGTGTTTATAAGTCTGTGGTCCTCTAGACAAAGCACAAGTGTAACGGGTAGGGACCAGTTACTAGAGTTGTGCCCTGGGAACTGCCAGGGAAACCGATTCATGGAGGAGTGGGATTCACGGGGGCAAGGGACAAACACTGTGCAATGGGACTTTATGCGGCCGGCCATCATCCCATTGGTGGAAATGGAGTTAAAGGGACGCCATAAGGTTAAGATGGTGAATGGTCGGCCGCCCTCTGATAGGTGGACTGGGGTTTAAAGGGACGCCATAGAGTTAACATGGTGAATGGTCGTCCCCGTTCTCATTGGCTGTCGAACATCGAGCCCAAAAGAGGATTTTCCCATTGACTTAGAACCGGGCCGCCGCTCGCTCCCTGATTGGCCGTCGACACCAGGACTGAGTTAAAAGGACACCATTGACTTAACATGGGAAAATGTCGGCGGCCCAGGGATTGGATGCAAGGACTCCGTGGCGCGGTCTCCCATTGGCCGAGACCCAGAAGCGGAGCTCAGACTCTGGCGTCCCCAAGTCTACTGCCCATTGTCCCAGTCAATCACCCAAGCCCATTGTATGTCCCAAAAAGCCATTGTGTCCCCAAGTTCCCACGAGCCTCCCTTTTGTGTGTGTTAATAAGTTTATCTTTATGTCATTGTCAGTGAATACAGCCTTTTGTAAGTGTGATGTGATTGAATTATCCTAACATGTTTAACTGAGCATAAAATTGCTGATTCCACGTGAATAAAGTGTTGTTCTTGGTTGACCAAGAAGCGTGTCCTGTGCATTTCTTGAGGGGTGGTATCAAGGGTCTTCTTGTGACCCCCACCTCTGGCAAAGAAGCTGTGAAGGAGACCGAGGGTTCTGCAAATCTCAATCGGCTGCAGGAGGTTACTAGCCCGGTACTAGGTCCGAGATCATCCCGAGGAGGTTCGACCCCATTACAACAAGTTACACACTGATCTCTAGTGACGTCAGCTCAGGATACTGTGATATCATGTGGCAACAACCGCTCAGCAGCATTAGAAGCAAAAAGTACTCAGCCACACTTGTTGTCACCCTAGCCTGGATCCCAGCTATGTCTTCAATGCATGGTTTGGTGTGTTTATAAGGCATGTTTCCATAATAAAAACATGCACTTTTTTAGTCAAACATAGTGACTAAAAGAGATAACTGCAGTTAATTTACAGAAAAACAAGTTTGAGATGTAATAAATTTTTACATATACACCCAATAAAATACTCATTTACATGCACACACATGCACACCTTCACAGCAGAGTTTGGAAGACAGTATAGAGTGCCCGGTTCATTGTTTTTCAATTCTTTGGTGATCTCGCTGGCATTTAAGCATTCAGTTAATATTTTATTAGGTTAGTACTAGTACCACTACCTACAAGAACAATGGGAAAACCAAGGTTTACGGCAGTAGCGGTATGAGGAGGGGGCATAAGTTGGAGAGGGGCCCCAGTTTGACATTCTGCCTAGGGCTTTAAAGGTTAAAACAGAGGATCTGTGGGGCACAGCATGGCACAGGACAGAGACTGAGCTGTGAGACTTCAGTCTTGCAGTTCAGTCTCTTTCCACATGACCAATGGGGGACTCCCAAAGGTCTCTTTTCAAAACCTGTTCTGCTCACAATGCAGCCCCGGCTTCATCAACTTGCAACATTGAGTGATTCTGCCCCTTTTGTGGCTCCACCCTCACCGACCCACAACTACGGCTGGTATTTTTTTGATGAAAAGGTGGCAACCCTGGAAGTGGGTGGATTGGTGGCAGCAGCGGGTGGGGCATCGAAATGCACCTTCGCCTGTGTAGACAAAAATCCTTGAACCGGCCCGGAATACAACAAACGCTATACACAAGAAACTATCAAAACGCTATATGCAATAGGAAAACCTCTGTAATCTGTAGGCAAAATGCAATATGCAGTAGGCCAAAATGGTGTACGCAGAACGCAATATGCACAATGCTAATGGGCAATATGCTATACACAATGAACTATACGCGAAACACTGTACGCAAATACACACAAAACATACAAATTCACACATTCTCGCTCACACACGCTGTCGCTCGCACATGCGCGGTTGCTCTCACATGCTGTTTGTTCAACAAGTGAACGCATGCTCACACACACAAACACACATGTTCACTGATGGAGAATTGTGTAATGCAATACGTTGCACACCTTTTTGGAGCTGAAAGGGTTAAGCACTGACAATTCAACAAGCTAATCATTAAAGCAGTCATTGTTTATTAACCACACAGGCAACACCGTGCCAATATTGCTAGTTTTTTATATTATACTGGTCAATAGCCTTATTCAGGAAGATAAAGAGGATAAATTATGGAGCCAATCCACCGCACTGTAGGAGGTAAATAAGGATCCTCATTCCTTTAATGGGACTTTGAACTCCAGAACGAAAAACAAGGGTATTCCGAGTGCTGGCAGATTTTTCATTCAAAAGTCATTTTACCTCAAACTCTTTTTTTTCTCTACATATTTAACTGCAATATGCTATTGTGATAGCCAGGTGGTGCTGTTGCTATCTCCTAATATGGACAGCTAAGGTCTATGTCTCAAGCTTTCACACAGTGTCCATTTGGACATCAGTTAGCCCTGCAAAAAAACAACAACAAAAGTTTGCTCTGTAATAACTTTTGAATGAAACATCTCCCAGTAATGGGAGTAGCTTTGTTCAACTTGTAACATATTTATTTTCATAAAATAGTTTACTGCATGGTAAAGAGATCACCTTACACATTGTTTTACAAAGTGATGGAGACCTCTAGAATTCATGGGGTTAATAACTGAATGCAATACATAGATTAACTCTTTCAGCGCCAGAGGAGTATCCAACACATTACAAATTGTGAATGGCAGACACAGAGAGAGAAACAGCCTCTGGCATTAAAGCCATAGTGAAGGTGGAGTGTGTCCACAAGTACACAATACAGGGATCATACACTGCAGCACATACACTGGCAATAAAGTCTTAATGACAATGAATTAACTATAGCCATCAAACACTGAAGTGAAGCCACTGGCATTAAAATCTTAGTGACTATTGAGTGTATCTGTGTGATCATATCCTGCAGAGCAGCCTCTGGTATTAAAGTCTCAGTGACAATTTCTTGTTCGTAGGTGTACAATATAGCAATCATACACTGCAATGCAGCCGCTTGCATTAAAGTCTTAGTGAGAATGGAGTGTGTTTGCAGATATAAACTACAGAGATCATACACTCCAGTGCAGCCACTGGCATTAACGTCTTAGTGACACTGAAGTGCGTCCGCAGGTATACAATCAGAGGCGTAACTAGAAGTCATCAAAATTTCCATGGGCCTCCCCCCCGACCACATTGCTCCCATTGGGTACATCCACAGTGCCCCCATTGGCCACCTCCACATTGCCCCAAATAGCCACCTCTCCACATTGCCCCCAATGTCCACCTCTCCACATTGCCCCCATGAACCCCAAGTGTCCATCTCCTATCTCCCTGGTGGTCCAGTGGCATGGCAGGAGAGGTCTGTGCCTCCTTCTGCACAGACCTCTATTAGCAGGTGAAGCTCCTGCGCGGTCCTATCTCCAGTAATGCAGAGCGCTGGGAAATGATGTCATCTCCCAGCGCTCTGCATAACTAGAGTGCCGAAGATAGGGAAGGCACTCAGCTGCTAATAAAGGTCTGTGCTGAAGAAGGCACAGACCTCAGCTTGTTGCAACCCCTATTGTTACGCCATTGTATGCAATACAGTGATCATACACTGCAGCACAGCCTCAGGCATTAAAGTCTTAATGACGATGGGAGTGTATCCGCAGGTGTACACTATAGCAATCATACACTGCAGTGATGGCGATCAAATGTGTCCACAGGTATTAATTACTGTCATCGTAAGTCCTAGTGATGATGGAGTGTGTCCACGGACATGCACTGCAGAGATCATACACTGCTGAGCAGCCTCTGGGATTAAAGTCTTAGTGATGATGGAGTGTGTCCACAGTTATATACCACAGAGATCATACACTAACTCAGCCCTGGAATTATATACTTAATGATGTAGCAATGTATCCATAGGCATACAATGCAGCAATCATACACACTGCAATGCATATGTTGTCATTTAAGTTTTAGTGTGTGTGAAGTGTGTCCGCAGATATGCAACACAGTGACCATACACTGCAGCTCACCCACTGACATTGAAATCTTGGTGACGATGGAGTGTGACCACATGTATACACTACAGGGATCATTCACTGCAGTATATACACTGATATTAAAGTCTTAGTAACTACAGTGTGGTTGCAGGTACATACAACAGTGATCGTACACTACTATGCAGCCACTGGCATTAAAGTCTTAGCGATGATGGAGTGTGTCTGCTGGTATACACAACAATGATCATACACTGCTGTGCAGCCGCAGGCATTAAAGTCTTAGTGAAGATGGAGTGTGTCTGCTGGTATACACAACAGTGATCATACACTACTGTGCAGCCACTGGCATTAAAGTCTTAGTGATGATGGAGTGTGTCTGCTGGTATACACAACAGTGATCATACACTACTGTGCAGCCACTGGCATTAAAGTCTTAGCGATGATGGAGTGTGTCTGCTGGTATACACAACAATGATCATACACTGCTGTGCAGCCGCTGGAATTAAAGTCTTAGTGAAGATGGAGTGTGTCTGCTGGTATAAACAACAGTGATCATACACTGCTGTGCAGCTGCAGGCATTAAAGTCTTAGCGATGACGGAGTGTGTCCCCAGGTATAAACTACAGCAGTCATGCTTTGCAGCTCTGTATACACTAGTATTAAAGTCTTAGTAGTGATAGTGTGACTGCAGGTACAGTACACACTTCAGTGATCACACACAGCAGAGCAGCTGCAGGCATTAAAGTCTTAGTGATGATGGGTTGTGTCCCCAGGTATTAAAAGGATAGTAATACTTAAATATTACTAATCCCTATAGTAAAGTCCTATTAAAAATAAATGTAAAAAATGTAAAAAGTCCTATTAAAAATAAATGTATTTATGGTTTGAGAGATGATCGCTCCTAAAGTTGCCCTCTCCCTCCCCCTTCCCCGAAGTCAGCGTTGTAGCTGACTGAAGGGAAATCCGGTCATAGATCATCAGGCGGCTCTGCAGCAGAGCCGCGATTGCGTTAATTAAAAAAAATCTTTCACTAAAACGGTCTTCTACGTGTGCTTGCAAACCAAGCACACGTAGAAGACCATTTCAGTGAAAGTTTTCTTTTTTATTAACGTGATCACAGCTGTGCTGGAGAGCCGCCTGAAAGTTGTACGACGTGCTTCTCTGCAGTCAGCTAGAACGCTGACTACGGGGTAGGGAGAGGGCAACTTTAGGAGTGATCATCTCTCAAACCATAAAGGTTTGAGAGATGACACTGGGGGCAATATATTTATTTTTAATAGGACCTTAATATAGGGATTAGTAATACTTAAGTATTACTATCCCTTTAACTACAGCAGTCATACTCTGCAGCTCACCCGCTGACATTTAAGTCTTCATGATGATGGAGTGTATCCGCAGGTATACCATACAGCGATCATTCACTGCAGCTCAGACATTAGTGTGGAAGACTACAGCTATTGAATGTGCATTGGCTGATTGATACATTCACCCCAAAATATAAAGGTACACGAATTGTGTAATCTTTTGTGCACGGACATGTGTATAGTACACTTTTGCGGCAGTCAGTTGGTGTTGATGTACTAAGAAAAAGTGTAGCAATGCTGCAGCAAACCAACTTAATCATAGGGGACAAATAGGCATTCACAATGATTTAAATGGAGCTTTTAAAACCTGATAGGTCTCCAACGCATTGCATTCAAGGGGTTAAAAATGTCATTTAAATCAACCTGAATTTGAGTTTTTATTGTTCCTTATGATGCAGTCTCGTTACTCCAGAATTATGCCACTTTTCTTAGTGCAGCAGCCCCAGTGACTATGACGCTCAGTCGTAAGTGCTAGGAACAGTGCCACTAGGTGGTCATGATAGGAAATTGCAGCTTAAATACATATATACGTACATAAAAAGATGATTAACCCTTTGATTGCTTTGCAATGCGTTGCGTACCCCTCTGGCACTCAAAGGGTTAAGCTAATTAGTGCAAATTAAAAAAAAAATTAAGAAAATACAATTTGAGATAAAATCAAACACAACAGATTGGCTAAACCATGGAAATATTTTTCACTGACACTACTGAAAAAATGTACAGAAAACCCCATTTGTTTACATTTCCGTGAACCTCCCCAATGATTCCACCCGCAGTTCTGCTGATATAATGCAACTGTTACAGTATGATTTCAAAAAAATGGAAGTGAAAGTCTGCAGGATCCTTTTAACCCTTTTGATGATTACGATGTCTCCAACACTTTACAAAGCATCCAGGGGTTATATTGATTCTGTAGACTTTCACTTCCATTTCTTAATCTCTTTGGTAATAGTTGCGATATATCAGTTAAAGTGATAGTAATGTTTCACAATAAAATCAGCTCCAATGAATCTTCATAGTATTTGGGCCACGGAGAGTGTTATTTCAATTCTGTCAGAGTTGTAGTTCAAGAGTAATTGAATGATAAAGTATCACCCTCCTGCCCCTTTTACCTAGTGTAAGCCACCTCCCCTCAGATGTGGAATCTGGTCTCTTGACCGGACAGCTCACAGCAAGGGACAATCTTCTCACTGTGATCATAAGGAAAACCCTGCCCCCCTTGACAGGCTTTTCAGGTTTTTCCTTATGATCACTGAAGATTGTACCTCTCTGTGACAGTCTTGCCTCTCTGAGGTGAGCAGTGTTACATTAGTAAAAGGGGCAGGAGGGGGATATTTTATCATTCAATTACTCTTGAACTACAACTCTGACGGTATTGAAAAGAGTATTTTTTCTTACCTGTTAAATCCTTTTCTCTTAGTCCATATTACTCAAAGGTACCATGGGGAAGGCAACAGCTCCTCCTAGTAGGCCGAAACAATTCTAGAAGAAGTGCAGGGTGGAGCCTCCCCCTCCTCCATATCAGGCTACCTAGCCAATCTCCTACCAGACAGATTTGAGACAAGAACCTATCAAACTAGATAGCAAGAAAGAAGAGAAGGAAACGCCTTTGAGCGATGAACCCAAAAGGACTCAAACGTCCAGCCACAGGAGACCCAGCATGGTCCCTTTCACTGGGTGGGAGCCCTGTGAGTTATATGGACTAAGAGAAATGGATTTAACAGGTTAGACTAAAATTCTCTTTTCTCTGCTGTCCAATATAACTCACAGGTTCCATGTGGATGTACCAACATTGAGCTCCCAGGGTGGGAAGAGAAAGGAAAGGAGCAAACGCCGGTGCCCATGATACCAGAGTTCCCAAGGACTATCCAGGACATGGAACAGCCCAAACTAACAAAGTGTCAACAGACACTGAATAACATAACACAGCACACAAGATCAAGAGCCAACAGGGCTCAAACAGTTAACGTTACTAAATCCTCATCATCTCTGGCGGCTACCAACTAACACCCATGGGGCCCATGACTGTCCAACCCTAAATAAACAAATATCAAGTCCTAGATACCTACCTCCAAAATATTAAACGGATCACCTGATATCACATATTAAAAGTACCCATCCCATCATCCACAGGTGGAATTTATGCCAAATATATATACATATATCCAAACATTGGTCAGTTCTTAATTCAGCCACCAGAATACTCTTCCTCTCCTCCAGAACAGTACTCACCCCACCACTCTTAAAATCACTGTCATGACTTCCCATAAAGCAGCGTATCACATTCAAAATCCTTCTCATTACCTTCAAGGCTCTCCATCACTTGTCCCCGCCTTATATTTCATCTTTGATATCCCGCCATATTCCCGCTCGTCCACTATGCAGCACACATGGTGGATGACTCTCTGCCCCTTTAACCACTATCGCTGTTTCATGAAAGCTTTCTCACTTGCTGCCCCTTACCTCTGGAACTCCCTACCACCCAGAATTCGCCAAGCCTCACCCCTCAACAACTTTAAATCAAAGCTAAGAGGGCACCATTTATCTCTAGCAACAGCGTAATATATCATTATCAAACATCATCATAATCCAAACACTGCACTTCCTCCTCTACCAGCCTGTATCTGTATGTCACCCATCATATACTTAGACTGTAAGCTCTATGAGGCAGGGACCTCTTATCCTAATGTATACTCACCTGTTGTTCCCCTTATGACTGCCTATATAAGCACTTAATCACCGCACTTATTGTACCCCTGCTATATTAAATGTAATCTGTAAAGTGCCAAGTACACTGGTTGGTGCTATATAAATAAAAATATACAATACAATACAATATGGTTCATTGCAGCTCTATACCTAAATATAATCTGACAAAAAAGTATGTAAAATAGAAATATAAATGAAAATATATATTTTGAAATTTCTACAGTGTCCGCACTGCACTCCCTTTGGACCTATAACTAAACTACTGATTTTTCTCGAGTGTAAATGACCTAATAATATGTCTTATAAAACTAAAGCCTGAAAAATAAAAAATGTGAAAATTTACTACTAAAGTGTATACAAGCTGGAACTTAACATCGTCCAGCTCTTGTATGTCAGTGTGTGTGTGCTCAGTGATATATAAGTTGTGTTGTGAACCCAGAATTGTATCGGGATGTTTATATAGCTCTAATTCTGCTATTATTATAAAAACCTAAAGTGTAAAATGTGTGTGAACGAATAATGTATTACCAATGTTACTTCTATGTGACTCTCATAGTTGCTAATTGCAACAACTACATCTCAACATATTACCACTGGGTGTCTACCACCTTGTTAAGGCCCTGGGGGTGCAGTGTGGACAGTGTAAAAACCCAAAAAGCCTCCCTGATCTCCAAAATCCTATGGCAATATCTATTTGTGCGATCTATAGACTCTATAGGTGTCACTACTAGTCCTTGTGTGTTACTTTGATGGAAATCAGAACAGTGCCTGGACACACTATGATTCCTATGAGGATTTCCACTAGCAGAGATTAGTTACAGGTCTCCGTTTATCACGGTGCCCGTGATTGCTCGCCCTTGCTGTCAGTCAGATGTGTGTATTCCCCACTGGCTGCCTGTTTAACGCCCGCCTTGAACTGCCTATTTAAACCAGCCTGAGACACCCTTTGGTTGCCCTTTCGTGGTGTCTCTGTACCTGCAGTCACCTGTATGGTGTTTCCTTGGGCCTGTGATCTTCTGCCAGTGTCAGCGTTTATCCACTGTCAGGACTGCTGCTGCATGGTTCCTGTCCTCGTTCCAGATCCGGTTGTCCGTAGTTCCTGATTCTGCTCTGCTCCGGTCCTGACGTTGTTCCTGATTCCATTCCTGACTCGGTTGGCCGTCCTGCCGTTCCTGCAGTTGTCCTGGAGGGCAACCTGTTCCCCTGCTGTATCCTGATTCACTGCTTCTGGCTGCCTGTCGCTCGGGCAACATTTTCATTTTGTGGTTTACTCCACATACCGGTTGCTGATCCCCATACATAGAACCGGTTGGGCGTTCAATTTGCTCCAGTACGCGGTACTGGTTTACTCCATATATCCGGTTGCTGATCCCAGGGCATAGAACCGGTTGGACGCTCCATTTGCTCCAGTACGCGGTGCTGGTTTGCTCCATAGATCCTGTTGCTGATTCTGTTACATAGAACCGGTTGAGCATTCCATTTGCTCCAGTACGCGGAACCGGTTTACACCATATATCCGGTTGCTGATTTCGTTACATAGAACCGGTTGAGCGTTCCATTTGCTCCAGTACGCGGTACTGGTTTACTCCATATATCTGGTTGTTGATCCCAGTGCTTAGAATCGGTTGGGCGTTCCATCTGCTCCAGTACGTGGTACTGGTTTACTCTATTTACCGGTTGCTGATCCTGCTGCATAGAACCGGTTGGGCATTCCATTTTATTCTGTATGCTGTACTGTTTATTCCATCTTGCCGGTTGCTGATTCCGTCACATAGAACCGGTTGGGCATTCCACTTTCTCCAGTACGTGTTACTTGTTTACTCCAGTTACTGGTTGCTGATTCCGTTACAAGTACCGGTTGGGCGTTCCGTTTTGCTCCAGTACATGTTACAGGTTTACTCCAATTACCGGTTGCTGATCCCGTTACAAGAACCGGTTGGGCGTTCCATTTTGCTCCAGCACATGTTACTGGTTTACTCCAATTACCGGTTGTAGACGCTGTTGCATAGTACCGGTTGGGCTATTCCTCTGTCTTCATATCCCTGTAGGCTGCCTTGCCCGGTATTTTGGAAAGGCCGGTAGAGCCTCATTTCAATCTGTTGTACCATCTTCCTGGCTGCCTTGCCCGGTATATTGGCAGGGCCGGTAGAGCCTATTTACATTCTGTTGTACCATCTTACTGGCTGCCTTGCCCGGCATATTGGTAGGGCCGGTAGAGCCTATTTACATTCTGTTGTACCATCTTACTGGCTGCCTTGCCCGGTATATTGTCAAGGCCGGTAGAGCCTATACTGCCGTATCTTACTACTACTGTTTGCACAAAATATTATGTGGTGCACCACCTCTAAATAATAGGGGTGTGAATATAACACTAAAGGGGATGTGCTAATTGTTGAATGATACTATCACAAAATAACCAAAAGAAAAAGAAACAACTATACAGCACCAAACCCACCCCCTAACTCCAATTCCTGGGTTACATGAATAGAGGGAAAGGTAGATCAATTAAAACTAAAACTTTATTACAAAATTCTAAAAAGCAGCGAATTAAAATAAATAAAATAAAATATAGTACTTCCTGGTCCTATTTATCATTATGAGTGCAATGACAAAAAATGATCATAAATGTTGTGCGTGGTAGCCGGTACCTGCAGTGCTTATAGATGTATGTGCTGATTTAAACAGTAAGCTGCAGAAGTAGTGCAGGTTCACATCTCAACTTGCGCTTTCATTTAATCCAATATTCTTGGACTAACTGCGCTAAACAGAAGAATAAGTTCCTTCATCCGTTTAAAGGGAATGAGCGGTTTAACACTTCTCCGCTCAATCAAATTGGAACAGCTCGATACAGATTAACCAACCTGCACGAAGTGTCCCAACAGATCCTCCGCCCCGAGCGCTCGAGACGGAGCCACAATCACAAGATTTTACCTATAAGTTAGAGCAATAATTCCCATCACCGGATCACTGTGATTATCCCGTCTTATAACCGGGAGGTGGTAAAGCGCAGCAAAATGGAGTCTACTTTTACGATCATGAGGGGAAAAAAACTCCTAAAGTGAAGATAATATATCCCACCGTCAAATCTCCGCAAGTTACCACCACCTGATCAGAAACACAGCGATCCGATAAATAGGCAATGTCCACCTATATCATAATAAAGATGAGAGAAAAGAGAGAGGGGGGGAGAAAAAACACCTATAGCTACTCCCCCGATCTCTCATACATCCTTCTCTCCTGTTGTAACAAAGTAATCGAAAATGGTGGTATGCTCCAATCCCTCAGATGATAACAGATACACAGTGATTGCTAATATCTAAATCCCTATTATCCGTACTACCACTAACTCAACAAAAGCCAACATGTAGGGCTCAGGATCTCTATATAACTTTCCCTAACGTACATTTCGCTTTGAATGCTTTGTCAAAGGGTGCTGACCGCCCATTCTAGGTCAGCTTTATACCCATAATTCTCCCTCAATTAAGTAAATTAGAAGGAAAATTAACCCCTTCCTATCATATTATGTGAATCTCACCGTTGGAATATATTTACATGAAAAGACAGTTTATATATCTCTAAATTCTCTATCAATTTGAAATTAATCTATTGTTATTAACACAGATTTAAATAGATATTAATATAACTTAATCAAGAAGTTTTAAAGCTAAAAATATCAATACCAAAAAACCCCTTTTATTAACCCCTACCAAAAGGGAAAAGAAGGAGTAGTGTTTCAAACTTAGCTATAGTTCCATAACCAACAATACTTATGATAAAGATCTAATTTACACACTTCTTATGATAATGTAAATATATTTATATGTGGGCAGACATACGCATCCCTTCATTCAAACCCTTGGGTACCAAGGATTGCAATAGGAAAATCCACCTATTTTCTCTCTTGAGGAGTGCATTTTCTATATCACCTCCTCTAATGCCAAGAGTGACAAGTTCCAAACCACATACTCTCAAAGTATTGGGATTTGCTTGATGCTTGTCCAGAAAATGATGTGCTATAGACGTTAACTTTTTTCCAGTGGATTTATCCCTCAATGCATTTCTAATATTGCCTTTATGTTCCCTAATTCGATCTTTCAATGAACGTGTAGTCATGCCCACATATTTCTTATTACATGGACAGGTAATCATATAGACCAGTCCCTTGGTGTTACAATTAAAATATTGATTGATCTTATGTGCCTTATAAAATCGGTCTTCTATTGATTGAATATTCAAAATATTAGCACAAATGGAGCATCCTCCACATACATATGTGCCACAAGCTAGTGGCTTCCTTCTTTTTAAAAATAAATGACTCTTAACTAGTTTATCTTTTAAGTTGGGTGATCTCCTTGTGCATGTTTGAATTCTATCACCCAAAACTTTTTTTAATTCAGGATCTGTTTTAAGAATGGGTAAATGCTTATTTAGTATATTAACGACTGAATTCCACTGATTACTATGAGTGCCTATAAATCTTATAATCTTTTCATGTAAATATATTCCAACGGTGAGATTCACATAATATGATAGGAAGGGGTTAATTTTCCTTCTAATTTACTTAATTGAGGGAGAATTATGGGTATAAAGCTGACCTAGAATGGGCGGTCAGCACCCTTTGACAAAGCATTCAAAGCGAAACGTACGTTAGGGAAAGTTATATAGAGATCCTGAGCCCTACATGTTGGCTTTTGTTGAGTTAGTGGTAGTACGGATAATAGGGATTTAGATATTAGCAATCACTGTGTATCTGTTATCATCTGAGGGATTGGAGCATACCACCATTTTCGATTACTTTGTTACAACAGGAGAGAAGGATGTATGAGAGATCGGGGGAGTAGCTATAGGTGTTTTTTCTCCCCCCCTCTCTCTTTTCTCTCATCTTTATTATGATATAGGTGGACATTGCCTATTTATCGGATCGCTGTGTTTCTGATCAGGTGGTGGTAACTTGCGGAGATTTGACGGTGGGATATATTATCTTCACTTTAGGAGTTTTTTTCCCCTCATGATCGTAAAAGTAGACTCCATTTTGCTGCGCTTTACCACCTCCCGGTTATAAGACGGGATAATCACAGTGATCCGGTGATGGGAATTATTGCTCTAACTTATAGGTAAAATCTTGTGATTGTGGCTCCGTCTCGAGCGCTCGGGGCGGAGGATCTGTTGGGACACTTCGTGCAGGTTGGTTAATCTGTATCGAGCTGTTCCAATTTGATTGAGCGGAGAAGTGTTAAACCGCTCATTCCCTTTAAACGGATGAAGGAACTTATTCTTCTGTTTAGCGCAGTTAGTCCAAGAATATTGGATTAAATGAAAGCGCAAGTTGAGATGTGAACCTGCACTACTTCTGCAGCTTACTGTTTAAATCAGCACATACATCTATAAGCACTGCAGGTACCGGCTACCACGCACAACATTTATGATCATTTTTTGTCATTGCACTCATAATGATAAATAGGACCAGGAAGTACTATATTTTATTTTATTTATTTTAATTCGCTGCTTTTTAGAATTTTGTAATAAAGGTTTAGTTTTAATTGATCTACCTTTCCCTCTATTCATGTAACCCAGGAATTGGAGTTAGGGGGTGGGTTTGGTGCTGTATAGTTGTTTCTTTTTCTTTTGGTTATTTTGTGATACTACTGTTTGCACCCAGATTGCATAATTCATACATGTGTATATACTGACCCATGGGGGTTCCCATTAAACTTTTCAATAAAGTTTGATTTTTATCTTACTCTGTGTCTGAGATTCATAACAAACCGTGACAGTACGAAAGGGCACAACCTCAGACAGTAAGAGTGAAGGTAACACACAGAACATCCATTGGAGGATGGATGTACATGAGCAGCGTTTGGATCAGTTGGCATTAGCCATCCAAACTATTCTTGAGCGTACGGTACTTACCAATAAGCCTGTTTCAAGTCCGGTGGTCTCCCCAGTTTTGACACCGGAGAATGATGCTATTAACACTGTGGCTGCAGTTAAAGGGCTATCCGCTTCCGCGCCATTGCCACTCAGATATGATGGCGAACCCAGTTTGTGCATAGTGTTTATCAATCAACTTGAGATATTTCTGGAATTGACCTCTCATGCATTCCCCAATGAGCGCAGCAAAGTGGGGTTTATGATATCCTTATTGACCGGGCGTGCTCTGGCATGGGCCAATCCCTTATGGCAAAAATGCTAAACCTTGCACAAGGAATTTCAGAGAATTTGTGCAAGCATTTTGGAGAGTATTCGAGATCCCTGGTAGGACCACCTCTGCTGCCAAAAGTCTAATGGAAATCCAACAGGGCAAACGGACTGTGGGCGAGTATGCCATAGAATTCCGCACACTAGCAGCAGAGGTAGGTTGGAATAATGAGACGTTGCTGGCTGCCTTTGGTCAAGGCCTGGGCGATTATATCAAAGATGAAATTGCAGCTAGGGAGCTGCCTAATGATTTGGATGAATATATTGATTATGTTATCCTAATTGATACTCGGATCCGGGACAGGCTTATGGCTAAAGACCGTAGGGGACGGTCAAAAAGCTCTAGTCCTAGCAGTTCAGTTTGCTCACCCACCCACCCCTCATTGCCTACTGCCAATGACCATGCACGGGAACCTGGTGAACCTATGCAAGTAGGGTTTACCAGGCTAACCAAAGAAGAACAAGCACTTCACAGGAGGCAGGGGTTATGTTTATACTGTGGCAAATCTGGGCACCTGCTACGTAATTGTCCTATTCGTCCGGGAAACGAACACACCTAGGGTACCTTGGGGGACAGGTCCTAGGTGGTGTTCATCCATCCCCAGGTTTGAGCATTCAAAAACCCACCGTCCAGTTGGTACTTTCTTGGGCAGATCACTCGGTGGAGGTTCTGGCCCTGATTGACTCCGGTGCTGCTGGATATTTCATGGATAATGCCTTTGCTGAGCGGCATAAGATTCCGTTGGTTGAGAGAGAAACTCCTCTGGCTATCGAGGCTATTGATGGCAGACCACTGCAGCCTGCCCAAGTGACCTTTGAAACAATACCACTTCCCATGACTATTGGGGCATTACACAAAGAGGTACAACAATTTCAGATAATCAATTCTCCTCATCATGCAGTCATTTTGGGGTTCCCTTGGTTGCAACTACATAATCCCCAGTTTGATTGGCAAAAATGTGAGATTTCTGCCTGGTCCCAATATTGTATGGAGCATTGTGTGTCTCATCCGGTAAAAATCTTGTGTACCTCTTCTTCATTGCCAGATGTGTACCAACAATTCAGTGATGTGTTCAGCAAAGGGGAAGCTGGCACCTTGCCTCAGCACAGACCTTATGAATGCGCTATTGAGTTGCCCCAGGGGGTGTTGCCCCCTAGGGGTCGTACTTATCCTTTGTCTTGCGAGGAGAATCATGCTATGGAAGAATATATTTCAGATGCCCTCAAGAGAGGAATAATCAGGAAATCTACCTCACCAGCAGGGGCTGGGTTCTTTTTTGTGAAAAAGAAAAGTGGCGAATTAACACCATGCATTGACTACCGTGGCCTAAATAAGTTGATGCCTAAGAATGCGTATCCGATACCACTCATCACCGAACTATTTGACAGACTTAAGGGTTCATCAATTTTCACAAAATTAGATCTAAGGGCAGCTTATAACCTGGTTCGGATCAGAGCTGGTGAGTGGAAAACAGCGTTTAACACTAGATCCGGTCACTATGAATATCTAGTAATGCCGTTTGGTCTCTGTAATGCACCCGCAGTTTTCCAAGATCTAATTAATGACATCCTCAGAGATATGTTTCAGTCCTGTGTGGTGATCTACCTGGACGATATACTTATTCACTCTAATGACTTGTCACAACACATCAGGGATGTGTCAGAAGTATTACTCCGCCTAAGTAAGAACAAATTATATTGCAAATTGGAAAAATGCGAGTTTCATAGATCCAGTGTGCCCTTTTTGGGGTTTGTGATTGGCAAAGAGGGTATTGCCATGGATCAGGAGAAACTTGCGGCTGTTTTGCAATGGCCACAGCCTAAAGGGTTAAAGGCTATTCAGCGATTTCTGGCCTTTGCCAATTATTATAGGAAATTTATCAAGAACTTTTCCTCAATTGTTAAACCATTGTCTGACTTGACTCATAAGGGCGCTAATCCTTCCCAATGGTCTGAGGCAGCTGAATCCGCTTTTGAGGCATTGTAATCCACTTTTGCAGCTGCTCCAGTATTATCCCACCCCAACCCAGCCCTTCCGTTTACGTTAGAGGTCGATGCCTCAGAAATTGGGGTTGGGGCAGTACTTTCCCAAAGACCAGAAACGGGCAGTACACTCAGACCTTGTGGATTTTTCTCAAAGAAACTGTCGGTGGCCAAAAGCCATTATGAGATAGGGGACAGAGAATTACTGGCTATCATTCTCGCTCTTAAGGAGTGGTGTCACTTATTGGAAGGTACCAGAAATCCTGTATTAATTCTCACAGACCATAAAAACCTGACTTATCTATCAGAAGCTAAAAGATTGTCTTCTCGTCAGGCCAGATGGGCACTGTTCCTGTCCCGATTTAACTTAATTGTTTCCTACTTGCCGGGTTCCAAGAACGTGAGGGCCAATGCCCTGTCGAGACAATTTGAGCCTGAGACCGACAGGAGCGAGGTCCCAGCACCTATCATACAGCCTGATCGTATATTGGCAACTTTACGCACCAGTATCACTTCGCCACTGGGGGGAAGAAATATTGGCCACCCAGGCTACTGCTCCTCCAGACACCCCAGTAGGCAAGTGTTATGTGGACGAGCCATTTCGCACCAGACTACTTGAAACCTACCACTCCTCTAAGGCCGCTGGGCATATTGGTAGGGATCAATTGATATGGTCTCTCTCACAAGTGTTCCGGTGGCCCTCCTTGAGAGCAGATTGTGCTGCATTTACCAATGCCTGTGCCACCTGTGCTCGTGCCAAGACCCCTAGACACCTCCCTGTGGGTCTACTCCAACCAGTGCGCAATGGTGAACGCCCCTGGTCCCACGTTTCTATTGATTTTATGGGAGAATTGCCAGTGTCTAGGGGGTACTCCTTTATACTTATGGGGGTGGACAGGTTTTCTAAAATGGCTCATTTTGTGCCCCTCCGTGGCCTTCCCTCTGCCAAAGAATTAGCGGTATTTTTCGCTAAAGAAGTATTCCGGTTACATGGGGTACCCAGAGTTCTGGTGTCCGACCGGGGGAGCCAGTTCGTGTCTAGGTTTTGGAGAGCCTTTTGTGAACAGATGGGCATTCAATTATCCTTTTCTTCTGCGTATCATCCCCAGACCAATGGGGCCGCTGAGCGGGCCAATCAGGGACTGGAGCAGTTCCTGTGCTGTTTTGTCACTGACCATCATGACAATTGGGGCGACCTGTTGCCGTGGGCAGAGTTCGTCAGGAATTGTGCGGTTAACTCTTCATCCGGGAGCTCTCCGTTTCTTATAAACTACGGGTTTCAGCCATGCTTGCTCCTGGATTCATTTCAGTCTCAACAGATTCCAGCTCTGGATGAGCATATTGAGCAGCTCCGCTCCACTTGGGCACAGGTTCAGAGGGCACTCAGTCAGTCTTTTCAGCGTCATCAATGTCATGCTAATCGAAGACGGCTGCCAGCAGTCTCCTTCCAGGTTGGGGACAGGGTATGGTTATCCTCCAGAAACCTTAAGCTACAAGTCCCGTCTAACAAATTGGCTCCCCGGTTTATTGGTCCCCGTACAGGGTGATCCGTAAAATCAACCCTGTTTCCTATGCATTTGACATCCCTGCGCATTCACAATGTGTTTCATGTATCGCTCCTCAAACCCCTGGTATGTAACCGCTATACAACTAATCCTGTGGTGCCAGGACCGATTGAGGTAGAGGGCCAGGAGGAGTACGAAGTTCAGAGTATTATTGATTCTCGCAGATTTAGAGGAAAGCTGCAGTATTTGGTACATTGGAAAGGTTATGGTCCTGAGGATTGATCATGGGTGGATAGTAAGGACCTTCATGCTTCCAAATTACTGCAGATCTTTCACTCCAGGTACCCCCAAAAGCCAGGTCCCTCTTCTAGAAGGGGGGGTCTTTGAGAGGGGGGTACTATCACGGTGCCCGTGATTGCTCGCCCTTGCTGTCAGTTAGATGTGTGTATTCCCCATTGGCTGCCTGTTTAACGCCCGCCTTGAACTGACTACTTAAACCAGACACCGTTTGGTTGCCCTTTTGTGGTGTCTCTGTACCTGCAGTCACCTGTATGGTGTTTCCTTGGGCCTGTGATCTTCTGCCAGTGTCAGCGTTTATCCACTGTCAGGACTGCTGCTGCATGGTTCCTGTCCTCGTTCCAGATCCGGTTGTCCGTAGTTCCTGATTCTGCTCTGCTCCGGTCCTGACGTTGTTCCTGATTCCGTTCCTGACCCGGTTGGCCGTCCTGCCGTTCCTGCGGTTGTCCTGGAGGGCAACCTGTTCCCCTGCTGTATCCTGATTCACTGCTTCTGGCTGCCTGTCGCTCGGGCGACATTTTCTTTTTGTGGTTTACTCCATATACCGGTTGCTGATCCCCATACATAGAACCGGTTGGGCGTTCCATTTGCTCCAGTATGCTGTACTGGTTTACTCCATATGTCCGGTTGCTGATCCCAGGGCATAGAACCGGTTGGGCATTCCATTTGCTCCAGTACGCGGTACTGGTTTACTCCATATAGCCGGTTGCTGATCCCAGGGCATCAAACCGGTTGGGCATTCCATCTGCTCCAGTACCCGGTGCTGGTTTGCTCCATATATCCGGTTGCTGATTTCGTTACATAGAACCGGTTGAGCATTCCATTTGCTCCAGTACGCAGAACTGGTTTACTCCATATATCCGGTTGCTGATTTCGTTACATAGAACCGGTTGAGCATTCCATTTGCTCCAGTACGCGGTACTGGTTTACTCCATATGTCCGGTTGCTGATCCCAGGGCATAGAACCGGTTGGGCGTTCCATTTGCTCCAGTACGCGGTACTGGTATACTCCATATAGCCGGTTGCTGATCCCAGTGCATAGAACCGGTCGGGCGTTCCATTTGCTCCAGTACGCGGTACTGGTATACTCCATATAGCCGGTTGCTGATCCCAGTGCATAGAACCGGTCAGGCGTTCCATTGCTCCAGTACGTGGTACTGGTTTACTCCATATATCCGGTTGCTGATCCCAGGGCATGGAACCGGTTGGACGTTCCATTTGCTCCAGTATGCGGTACTGGTTTACTCCATATATCCGGTTGCTGATCCCAGGGCATAGAACCGGTTGGGCGTTCCATTTGCTCCAGTACGCGGAACTGGTTTACTCCATATATCCGGTTGCTGATTTCGTTACATAGAACCGGTTGAGCGTTCCATTTGCTCCAGTACGCGGTACTGGTTTACTCCATATGTCCGGTTGCTGATCCCAGGGCATAGAACCGGTTGGGCATTCCATTTGCTCCAGTACGCGGTACTGGTATACTCCATATAGCCGGTTGCTGATCCCAGTGCATAGAACCGGTCGGGCGTTCCATTTGCTCCAGTACGCGGTACTGGTATACTCCATATAGCCGGTTGCTGATCCCAGTGCATAGAACCGGTCAGGCGTTCCATTGCTCCAGTACGCGGTACTGGTTTACTCCATATATCCGGTTGCTGATCCCAGGGCATAGAACCGGTTGGGCGTTCCATTTGCTCCAGTATGCGGTACTGGTTTACTCCATATAGCCGGTTGCTGATCCCAGTGCATAGAACCGGTTGGACATTCCATTTGCTCCAGTACGCGGTACTGGTTTACTCCATATATCCGGTTGCTGATCCCAGGGCATAGAACCGGTTGGGCGTTCCATCTGCTCCAGTACGCGGTACTGGTATACTCCATATAGCCGGTTGCTGATCCCAGTGCATAGAACCGGTCAGGCGTTCCATTGCTCCAGTACGCGGTACTGGTTTACTCCATATATCCGGTTGCTGATCCCAGGGCATAGAACCGGTTGAATGTTCCATCTGCTCCAGTACGCGGAACTGGTTTACTCCATATATCCTGTTGCTGATTTCGTTACATAGAACCGGTTGAGCATTCCATTTGCTCCAGTATGCGGAACTGGTTTACTCCATATATCCGGTTGCTGATTTCGTTACATAGAAACGTTTGAGCGTTCCATTTGCTCCAGTACGCGGTACTGGTTTACTCCATATATCTGGTTGTTGATCCCAGTGCTTAGAATCGGTTGGGCGTTCCATCTGCTCCAGTACGTGGTACTGGTTTACTCTATATACCGGTTGCTGATCCTGCTGCATAGAACCGGTTGGGCATTCCATTTTATTCTGTATGCTGTACTGTTTATTCCATCTTGCCGGTTGCTGATTCCATCACATAGAACCGGTTGGGCATTCCACTTTCTCCAGTACGTGTTACTGGTTTACTCCAATTACCCGTTGCTGATTCCGTTACAAGTACCGGTTGGCGGTTCCGTTTTGCTCCAGTACATGTTACAGGTTTACTCCAATTACCGGTTGTTGATCCCGTTACAAGAACCGGTTGGGCGTTCCATTTTGCTCCAGCACATGTTACTGGTTTACTCCAATTACCGGTTGTAGACGCTGTTGCATAGTACCGGTTGGGCTATTCCTCTGTCTTCATATCCCTGCAGTCTGCCTTGCCCAGTATTTTGGAAAGGCCGGTAGAGCCTCATTTCAGTCTGTTGTACCATCTTCCTGGCTGCCTTGCCCGGTATATTGGCAGGGCCAGTAGAGCCTATTCTCATTCAGTTTACCATCTTACTGGCTGCCTTGCCCGGTATATTGGCAGGGCCGGTAGAGCCTATTTACATTCTGTTGTACCATCTTACTGGCTGCCTTGTCCGGTATATTGGCAGGGCCGGTAGAGCCTATTTACATTCTGTTGTACCATCTTACTGGCTGCCTTGCCCGGTATATTGGCAAGGCCAGTAGAGCCTATACTGCCGTATCTTACTACTACTGTTTGCACCCAGATTGCATAATTGATACATGTGTATGTACTGACCCATGGGGGTTCCCATTAAACTTTTCAATAAAGTTTGATTTTTATCTGTCTGAGATTCACAACAAACCGTGACACCTTTCTTATGTGAAGGATTCATCACATTTGATGGAATTACTCCAAGATAGTATTTGGCAGGAAGATTTTTGCTGGCTTTCACTTGATGTGGTTGGCTTATATTCAAACATGTCCCATGAGGATGGGATAAAGGCATGTAGGTCCTTCCTTATGAACAACCTTCTCATGCCATTGACCATAATATATAGTTACAAGCGAAGGGGATGAAGATGGGTACCAAATTCGCGCCCAACTATGCCAACCTCTTTATGGGGGCATTAGAGCAAAAGCTGGTCTATGACCAGGGCTGGCTGGGCACGAGTTTTGTATCATATCATCGTTTTATTGACGATATCATTGTGATCTGGAGAGGGTATAAAGGGTTTTGTTGACTCTCTAAATGGCAATGAATGGGGCATGTCCTTCACTAGTACTATACGTGATACTACCATCCAGTTTCTTGATTTATGTCTACAGGGAGAACCAGGTACAAATATTACTGCCAAGACTTTTTTAAGGAGGTAAATGTGAACAGCTACCTTGACTTCAGGAGTTGTCACCATAAGAAATGGTTAAAAAATGTACCATATGAACAGTTTTGTCGAATTAAAAAGAACTGTAGTCGATTGTCCGATTATGACCATCAATCGAAATTATTGATTGACTGTTTTATAGAAAATAATTATCCGAAAGATTTAGTTATCGATTCATATCGTAAATCACGGACAAGAACTTTTGTTCAAGGTAAAGGTATAAGTACTTCCAAAAAGACAAATCAAGGAAACGTTGATAAAGAAACTGTAGGTAATTTTCCAGTGTTTACCACAAGATTTAGCAGTGAGGCAAGTGCAATCACTGGGATTTTGAGAAGGCACTGGAGAATACTGAAGAGGGATCCACTATTAGGTGTCACGCCGTTCGCCTGCTCACCGTTGCTTCGGTGCGGTCCGGCGCTTCCGGGTTTGGCGCGTCACGTGATGGTGACGTCATTCTGCGGTGCCCATATCCAGGCACGCCTCCAGACGCCCGGTGCACTGACACAGTGTTCCGTGTATGTCTGGGAGCCTGTTCCTGAGCGTGCACATTCCTGTTCGGATACCTAGTGCTCCAGATCCCAGAACCTCTCCTGCAGAATAGTCTCCTCGTTCGTCTTCAGACTTTCAAGCTGTCATCTGTTCTGGCATCCTCCTCCAGTCTCCTTAGTCTCTGCTGGCTGTTTCCAGTTCCATGTAGCCAGACATCTACCCCTAGATCCCAGGTTCCTGATTCTGCTTCCAGCGTACCGGTAGGAGATCCTCCAGACCCTTCTTCTATTCAGGTCTGTACCTATTTCTCTGGGGTGGGTTCTAGTACTGGGGAGTTATAGCTACCGTGTGGCCCACGTACTCCATCCACGATCCCTAGCCTGCGCTCCCTAGCCTGCGCTCCCCCCTGCAGGAGAGATTGTACTGTGTACGGTGGGATCATCCTGGTCTGGGTCCCGGCTCAACCGGGATCGGACATCTGGCTTCGCGGCCAGCACCTTTACCCGGCCCTCGCCGCAGCAAGGTCCCGCCGTAGGCAGTCACCGCACTACTAGCACCGTACACCAGCGTCGTACCCTAGCACTCCCTCTCTTGCAGGTAATATACCTGCTCCGTAGGTCTGGTGACAGTGTGTCAGTGCCAGTACCGTACCCATGTCTGTAGACCCCAAGGAGATCACCCAGGCGGTGGTCCATCAAGCGGCTGTCCTAGAACAGCACGCTTCTCATATTCAACGGCTGGATCAAAAACTAGATTCCATCACGACCCTGTTGCACCATATGCAACAGCGGCTAGAGAATCCGGTCCCGGTGACGGCACAGGTTCCAGCTCCTTCTCTGGTTACTGATCCTCCTGCAAGCTCCCTACCAGTCAGGATTCCGCTTCCTGACAAGTTCGAGGGGGACACAAAGCTCTTGCGTGGCTTCGTACACCAATGCCTTCTCCATTTCCGTAACCAGCCTGCAGTATATGCGTCACATTAGGCGCGCATAACCTTTATTGTGTCCCTTCTCAGAGGTCAGGCCTTGGCATGGGTAACACCGCTTATGGAACGGCAGTCTCCGCTTCTCAATGACTTTGATGCCTTCCTAGCCGCTTTTCGATCTGTGTTCGATACTCCTGGCCGTCAGGCTAAAGCAGAGGCATCCCTGTTGGATCTCCAACAAGGGACACAGACCTTCGCCCAATACGCCATTGAGTTCCGTACCCTGGCCTACGACACCGATTGGGGCAATGGTGCTTTAAAGGCTGCTTTTCGTCGTGGCCTATCCGAGAGGCTGAAGGATGAACTCGCCACTCGTGAGATACCAGACACCTTGGACGAACTGATCACCCTATGTACAGCGTTGGACACGCGTATGCAGGAACGCCGACAAGAGAGAGAACGAGACCGGTCCAGACGCCCAGCAGTTCGGCCCCCGTACGCTTGGCTCCTCGTTTTCAGAACGCTCCGATCCTGCCTGACACCGCCTCAGAACCAATGGAGATTGGTAGGGTAACACACCTCACTGAGGAGGAGAAGACCCGACGTCGCCAACGAGGCTTGTGTCTGTATTGTGGGCAATCCGGCCATTTCGCTTGCTTATGCCCCAATAAGCCGGGAAGCGAGCGGGCTTAGGGGGATCTGAGGGTCTCTCCTTAAGTCACACAGTACTACCCTCTTCCACGCTTCAACGTCTCTCGGTTCCTGTTCGCGTCTCTTGGTCTTCCTCTTTGCTCCAGACCGAAGCCTTGATCGACTCAGGAGCAGCTGGAAACTTCCTTGATCTCTCCTTCGCCCAACAGCACGGGGTGCCACTTGTTGCCAAAGATCCACCAGTGAAGATAACGGTCATCGGCGGTACTCCTCTGGGATCCGGTCTGATTACTCTCAGGACTATACCCCTCCGGGTACACTGTGAACCTTCTCATCAGGAGATCGTAGCTTTTGATGTCATCACCTCACCTCTCACCCCTGTGATTTTGGGGTTTCCCTGGTTACAAAAGAACAACCCTTTGGTTGATTGGGAGCGAGGAGTACTTACCTTCCCTCCTGGTCACACTCCCCCTCGAGTAATCTCCACCCTGGCTCCATCTCCTGGGTCCTCCAAGGATCCTTGTTTGTCTATTCCAGAACCATATCTGTCCTTTTCCGATGTTTTCTCTAAAGTACGGGCAGAGGTTCTTCCGCCTCACAGGGCATACGATTGTCCCATAGACTTGGTACCGGGCACTGTCCCTCCCAGAGGAAAGACTTATCCTTTGTCTCTTCCGGAGACTGCCGCCCTGGAGATGTATATCCAGGAAAACCTAACCCATGGGTTTATTCGGCCTTCTTCCTCTCCAGCTGGTGCTGGTTTCTTTTTTGTCAAGAAAAAGGATGGATCACTACGTCCTTGCATAGACTACCGTGGTCTCAACGCCATCACCCGCAAGAACAGCTATCCTCTCCCTCTTATACCGGAGCTGCTCGAACGCTTACGTGGATCCTCTGTGTTTACGAAACTTGATCTACGTGGGGCATACAATCTGATACGTATGTGTGACGGTGACGAATGGAAGACCGCCTTCAATACACGCTTTGGGCATTATGAGTACTGCGTAATGCCCTTCGGGTTACGTAATGCTCCAGCAGTTTTCCAGGCTTTCGTAAACAATATCTTTCGGGATCTACTTCTGTCTTGTGTCATCGTATATTTGGATGATATTCTGATATACTCCAGGGATCTTCTTGAACATTGTAACCATGTACGACTGGTACTTCAGAGATTACGTCAACACCGATTGTATGCCAAAGCAGAGAAATGCTCCTTTGAGAAGACCTCCTTGCCCTTTTTGGGCTATATTGTTTCGGCCTCCGGCCTGGCCATGGATCCTGGCAAGGTCAGGGCTGTCCTGGAATGGCCCGTTCCACGTACCACCAGGGCTATCCAACAGTTTGTTGGGTTCTCCAACTACTACCGGAGATTTATCAGGCACTTCTCCAAAGTGATACAGCCCATTATACGCCTTACTTGCAAGGGTGTGGATCCTGCGTCCTGGCCTGTGGAGGCTCTGGAGTCCTTCCGGTCCCTCAAAGAGGCTTTTACCACAGCCCCCATCCTAGCCTACCCAGATCCCTCGCTGCCTTTTACGGTTGAAGTCGATGCTTCAGAGTGCGCAGCCGGGGCGGTGCTATCTCAGTACACGGGTCCTAACGGCTCTCTCCGACCCTGCTCTTACTTTTCTCGCCGGTTTTCCTTGGCAGAGAGGAACTATAACACTGGGAACAGGGAACTGCTGGCCATAAAGCTGGCCTTGGAGGAGTGGCGGTATCTGCTCGAGGGAGCAGCCCACCCTATCAGTATATTGACCGACCACCGCAACTTGGCCTATTTGGCCTCTGCTAAGCGGTTGACGGCTCGCCAAGCCCGATGGTCTTTGTATTTCTCTCGGTTCGATTATACCATTTCCTATGTACCTGGAACAAAGAACCTGAAGGCGGACGCATTGTCCAGGCTATGTGAGACCGACACGTCTCCTATGCTCCCCCTGGAGACCATCGTACCACCATCTGTGGTTTTAGGGGCTTTGTCCACCCGGACGCTTTAATGCATAAAAGAGGCACAATCACTGGAGTGCCCAGTCTCACGTCAATACCCTTCCCGGCTTTTTGTGCCGATGTCTTGCCGTAACGACATTCTGTCCTGGTCCCACCAATCTCGTGTGGCTGGTCATCCTGGAGTGGAACGTACCATGGACCTCCTTACACGCTACTTCTGGTGGCCCTCCTGCCAGCAGGACGTGCAACGCTGGGTGCGGTCTTGTACTGTTTGTGCACGTATGAAAACTCCCCGGGTCAGACCAGTGGGTCTCCTGCACTCGTTACCTGTACCAGCCGTGCCATGGACCCACTTGGCCATGGATTTTATGGTGGACCTACCGATGTCCTCCGGGAACACCACGATCTTGGTTGTCGTAGACCGATTCACCAAGCAAGGACACTTCGTACCGCTCCCTAAATTGCCCTTGGCAGCCGAGCTTTCGGAGGTCTTTCTTTCCGAGGTGGTACGACTCCATGGGATACCCCTACACATCGTATCCGATAGGGGCACTCAGTTCGTCTCCCGCTTCTGGAGAGCGTTTTGTTCCCGTTTGGGCATAACCCTTCGCTTCTCATCTGCATACCACCCCCAGACCAACGGTCAGACGGAACGTCTGAACCAGAGCCTAGAACAGTACCTTCGGTCCTACTGTAACCAGCACCATAATGATTGGGTGACATTGTTGCCTTGGGCGGAGTTGTCCTATAACTCGCTACGACATTCCTCTCTTGGTTGTTCACCCTTCTTTGCAGCCTTGGGGTACAACCCTCGTCTTCTTTTGCTCTCTACAGGCACATCACTGGTCCCAGCGGTGGAGACGCGGGTTCAGTCCTTGGTCACACATTGGCAAACCATTCGGGCTGGCCTTTTACGGGCTCAGGGACTCCAGAAGTCGTCTGCTGATCGCCGCCATACCCCCTCACATCTGTACCAGGTAGGGGATCGGGTCTGGCTCTCCACCAGGCACATACGCCTGGCTCAACCTTCCTCGAAGCTAGGACCGCGCTATATAGGTCCTTACCGCATTGTGCAGCGTTTGTCCCCGGTGTCCTACCGCTTGGCTTTGCCCAGAGGCCTCCGTATCCACCCAGTCTTTCATGTGTCTTTGCTGAAGGCCTTTCTTCCTGCCAGTGGTCCTTGTCGCTCACCTGCGCCGCCTGCCCCGGTCACCGTCGATGGGCAGGAGGAGTATATCATCTACGGCATACTCGATTCTCGGCGACATCATGGAGGGTTGCAGTACCTGGTCAACTGGAAGGGTTATGGTCCTGAGGAACGTTCCTGGGTCCCCTCCCGTGACGTTCATGCCTCAGCCCTAGTACGTGCCTTTCTTCGGGCTTACCAGTCTAGACCGGCCCCTTAGGGTTCCGGAGGCACCCCTTTGGGAGAGGGGCAGTGTCACGCCATTCGCCTGCTCACCGTTGCTTCGGTGCGGTCCGGCGCTTCCGGGTTTGGCACGTCACGTGATGGTGACGTCATTCTGCAGTGCCCATATCCAGGCACGCCTCCAGACGCCCGGTGCACTGACACAGTGTTCCGTGTATGTCTGGGAGCCTGTTCCTGAGCGTGCACATTCCTGTTCGGATACCTAGTGCTCCAGATCCCAGAACCTCTCCTGCAGAATAGTCTCCTCGTTCGTCTTCAGACTTTCAAGCTGTCATCTGTTCTGGCATCCTCCTCCAGTCTCCTTAGTCTCTGCTGGCTGTTTCCAGTTCCATGTAGCCAGACATCTACCCCTAGATCCCAGGTTCCTGATTCTGCTTCCAGCGTACCGGTAGGAGATCCTCCAGACCCTTCTTCTATTCAGGTCTGTACCTGTTTCTCTGGGGTGGGTTCTAGTACTGGGGAGTTATAGCTACCGTGTGGCCCACGTACTCCATCCACGATCCCTAGCCTGCGCTCCCTAGCCTGCGCTCCCCCCTGCAGGAGAGATTGTACTGTGTACGGTGGGATCATCCTGGTCTGGGTCCCGGCTCAACCGGGATCGGACATCTGGCTTCGCGGCCAGCACCTTTACCTGGCCCTCGCCGCAGCAAGGTCCTGCCGTAGACAGTCACCGCACTACTAGCACCGTACACCAGCGTCGTACCCTAGCACTCCCTCTCTTGCAGGTAATATACCTGCTCCGTAGGTCTGGTGACATTAGGTAGTGAACTCCCTAAGTACCCTAGGACAATGTTTAGAAGAGCTCCCACATTTAAGAATATTCTTGCTCCCACAAAAAGAAAGGAAGGATTGAACAAGAACAAACATGGAAATGAGAACAGAGTTAGGGAGAAAGATGGTGAGATAGAAAGGAAGATGAAAATTGTAATTTAATACAGAAGTTGCAGACCACCCTTCAAACACAAGGAAATAAAGGGAAGATCCAGTCGGGACCAATTTTGAAAGGTTTCTTAGATGTGGGTCAGATAGATGTCTTACGTGTCAATACATAGAACATAGAACAACAGGATTTCGATCCACAGTTACATCTGAAACCTTTGAGATAGGGAGTTTTATAAACAGCAACTCTAGATTTGTGATCTATTTGCTTATGTGTAGTTGCGACCTACAGTATGTGGGTCGCATGACACAGTGCCTTAGAACCAGGTTGGGCCAACAAAAGCGCAATATTAGGAAAGCATTTCCACATCATAGTGTGTCCAGGCACTGTTCTGATTTCCATCAAAGTAACACACAAGGACTAGTAGTGACACCTATAGAGTCTATAGATCACACAAATAGAGATTGCCATAGGATTTTGGCGATGAGGGAGGCTTTTTGAATTTTTATGCTGTCCACACTGCACCCCCAGGGCATTAACAAAGTAGTAGACACCAAGTGGTAATATGCTGAGATGTAGTTGTTGCCTCTAGCAACTATTAGAGTCACATAGAAGTAACATTGGTAATACATTATTCGTTAACACATATTTTACACTTTAGGTTTTTATAATAATAGCAGAATTAGAGCTATATAAACATCCCAATACAATTCTGGGTTCACAACACAACTTATATTTCACTGAGCACACACACACTGACATACAAGAGCTGGACGATGTTAAGTTCCAGCTTGTATACACTTTAGTAGTAAATTTTCACATTTTTTATTTTTCAGGCTTTAGTTTTATAAGACATATTATTAGGTCATTTACACTTGAGGAAAATCAGTAATTTAGCTATGCAGTGCGGACACTGTGGAATTTCAAAATATATATTTTCATATATATTTCTATTTTACATATTTTTTGTCAGATTATATTTAGGTATAGAGCTGCGACGAATGTGACCAGTGTTTTGATATATGTATATATATTTGGCATTGTAGGTCAATGTCATCCATGGATGGAATAAATTCCACCTGTGGATGATGGGACGGGTACTGTTAATATGTGATATCAGGGGATCTTGGTCACGGATGAAGGGCCCCGGCAGGGAAGCAGGGGCCACAGCACATGAGGGGCATAAGTGAACTGAGCATTCTCTAGGAAGCCCCACTTGGCATGAGGAACAGTGAGCAAGTGGGGGTCAGAGACACCTTAGCCATCCTAACAGAAGTGTCCAACAGTTATAGGGAACCCAAATACTGTCACCCAAATCAATAAAATCACCCCAGAAAGCCTAAAAGTAACTTATCTGGCAAATGAAGAGTTAATCTGAGGAGGAGAATAGAGGAATCCAAGCCCTGCATAGGATACTCCGCTCAGGAGAGAAAGAAAATGGCATCCAAAATCGGAACCAATCAGAGAAAGGCCCGCAAAACAGGCATTATGGGACATGTAGTTTTAGTCCTGAAAGTACCCTAAAAACAGAGCCCAAACCCCCTAGGGATCCCCAAGACACTGTAAAGGTGAACTAGATAACAGGGCAGAGGAAGCCATCTCTCAAGTCAGTACATAGAACAGTTACAGAGAAATGTCCCAAGGAAGACTGTCCCATAGAGATCAATGGAGCATTGCACCTATGCTGTAAAACAATAAAATGCATAAAATAAAAAGTGACTAAAAAGTGTAAAAACACATACAGATGACACATTAACCCCTTAGTGACGGCCGCGTGCAGACGCGGCCGTCACTTAACGCCCGTCTAACATTTTTTTTTTCTTCTTCATTAGAATCTGGAGTCCCCGAACGGCGTGCAACCGCGCGGGGATCCGGATTTCCTGGACGTACATGTACGTCCTCTGTCACTAAGTGACACCCACAGAGGACGTACATGTACGTCAATTGTCGCGAAGGGGTTAAACATGTGAAACACATGAAACTAATGGAGAAATGATAAAAAGGTCCACCAATCCTGTAAATACTGGCAGGGAAGGGGTTAAATGATCACTAACAGCACCAAATGCTCCAGAGAACTTAAAGAACAGACAATAGCTGTCACCTCCCCATCGTACCTGTGAGTTATATTGGACGGCAGAGAAATAACACTCTCCGTGGCCCAAATACCATGAAGATTAATTGCAGCTCTTTTTGTGAAACATTACTATCCCTTTAAATACTGAAACAGCATTACATTCCACTAATTCAGTGCTACTCCGCCAGGGTGAGTGGTATAACTAAAACCGACCTGGCCCTGATACAAAATTTGAGGATGTCCCCATTGGAGCAAGGTTGAATCACATACACACTATAATCGACCCAAGGTGCAAGGTGCTTTGTAATCCATTGGACACCTCTATTGTGATCAAACAGTTAATGAAGAAAAGGGAAGTTGTTTACTATCCTATTGTTATCATACTGGATGTCAAACATGACATGTGATAATGTCAGCAGCTGCTATCTGATAGGAAATCGGTGTGGTTTTAAGGAGTTGCAGAATAGTGAAGAACCCCTTTTTGATGCAGGGCCAAGTGCATGCTTTGTACCACTTGCCATTCCCTGGCATTATGGCATGCTGCAAGCACCAGCTTAGGGTACCACTCATTTTATTTGATAAAAACATGAATGTTGAATTTCAAGTGTATGCTTATACAATTATAATTATGCATATTAACCCTTATTCATCAAGTAAAGAGGTTCAATTTTGGTGCAAACTAAACACATCATTGCGTATTAATTTAAATGGGGATTTTGCCTTTTAAGCTAGAGAGGTCTCCATGCATTTGCATATGAAGGATTACTATCCCTTTAAGAAATGATGTGTTCACATTTATGGTAAATTTTTGTGGAATTTGACACTTATGGAGGTTTTTATTGTTTTATTTTTACAGATTAGATAAATATGCAGTGAAAACACAAAAAAGATGTAAAAGTACAGGTCAGATTGTTACAGAATATTGAATGAAGAGCAAGCTATAATTATCTTGCTGCTTTCAGCCCTTTGAGAGGCAGAAGGTGCACAATGAATTGTTTTGCAAAGCATTACGTTACCCTCTGGAATTCAAAGGCTTACATTATTGTTCAGTATTAGACCTAAGCACTTTCTAATGTCACATTTCAGTTATTTTTAGGATGTTTCAGTATTGCCACCACTAAATGGCACTGGTATGAGAATATTTTGGTGCCATATTTGAACACTTTATTATCAAAATATCTCAGTTATCATTTCACTGTAACACCTGAGCAAGGGGGATTCCTTTATGAAATGGTGTGTGTCCTACATACCTCCCAAGTGTCCCTCTTTAGGAGATATTAGGGGTCCATACCTCCCAAGTGTCCCTCTTTAGGAGATATTAGGGGTCCATACCTCTCAAGTCTCCCTCTTCAGGAGATATTAGGGAGCCATACCTCCCCAGTGTCCCTCTTTAGGAGATATGAGGTCCCCATAACTCCCAAGTGTCCCTTTTTAGGAGGATTTACCTAGGTAGAAGTCCATCATACAGCAGTCAGGTATATCTACATAATTACTGTGTGTAACAGAAGCACTTACCTAGGTAGGAGTCCATCATACAGCAGTCAGGTATATCTATATAATTACTGTGTGTAACAGAAGCACTTACCTAGGTAGGAGTCCATCATACAGCAGTCAGATATATCTATATAATTACTGTGTGTAACAGAAGCACTTACCTAGGTAGGAGTCCATCATACAGCAGTCAGGTATATCTATATAATTATTGTGTGTGTAAGATAAAGACTTACCATACAGCAGTCAGGTGTATATATATATAATACTATGTGTAACAGAAGCACTTACCTAGGTAGGAGTCCATCATACAGCAGTCAGGTATATCTATATAATTATTGTGTGTAACAGAAGTGCTTACCTAGGTAGGAGTCCATCATACAGCAGTCAGGTGTATCTATATAATTACTGTGTGTGTAACAGAAAGACTTAACTTAGTAGAAGTCCACCATACAGCAGTCAGGTATATCTATATAATACTATGTGTAACAGAAGCACTTACCTAGGTAGGAGTCCATCATACAGCAGTCAGGTGTATCTATATAATTACTGTGTGTAACAGAAGTACTTACCTAGGTAGGAGTCCATCATACAGCAGTCAGGTGTATCTATATAATACTATGTGTAACAGAAGCACTTACCTAGGTAGGAGTACATCATACAGCAGTCAGTCTAATCTCCCCAAGAGAAGTGCCTCAGTCATACCCTGCACCAAAGTCTGTCTCACCAACACAGACAGAGACACAGACAAACAGACACACACACACACAAACAAACACACAGACAGACTTACTTTCCATAGTTCTCCCCAACCCTCCCTCATCTATATCTGCACATAATAAATGGGATAATATCCACCCTTTGAGTGCCAGGGGATGAGCAGTGCACTCCATATGGGACAAATAAAAATTCTTAAAATTCCCTTTGACTTAAATTGGGCTTTTTAATCCCTTCAATGCTGGAGAGGTCGCCAACACATTGCTTCTCAATGGACACCTCTATAACATTCATGGGATTAAAAAAACCCTATATATATATATATATATATATATATATATATATATATATATATACAGGAAAATGTGTTGAAAGCACTCACAGGAACATTTTTTAAGTGAAGAAAGGTGGTTTAATCTATCGACGTTTCGGCCAACACTCGTGGTCTTTATCAAGATATCACCACAGTGCAAACACAGAAGCTTTATACCCTCACAACAAACCAACGTTAAAAATTGGCGCTAAAATAGCGTTGCTCACGCAAAACCAGACGGCACCAATAAGAATAAAGTATTTCAATTTATGCTAATCTTGAACATCAATAAACAATAACATATACCAAATGTGTGTGAAAATCAGGTGAAAAGCATGACGTGAAATACATACATAAATAAACAAACTTTGACCGGTAAAAACATATCTATGGAATGGATGACAAGAAGCATCGCACCTATCAAGTACCTGACCGGGTCAAGTATAGATCTGCCATATATTTGAATAAGGCTACAATTTAACCTTCAAAGAGATATAATTAAGTACATAATATCGCATGAATCATAATTGATAATTAGTGTTGAGCGAGCATGCTCGGCCGATGCTCGGATCGGCTCGAGCATCGCTCTGCTCGGCACATGGCGGTACTCGTACGAGTACCGCATGTGCTCGCCCGCCATGTTCGGGTCTCCTCCCCGCACGTTTTGCGGCTGCTGCGCAGCCAATAAACGTGCAGGGAGGCTCTGACATCGGTGTAATGCCAGCAGCCATGTTGGCTGCTGGCATTACACTGATTGGCTGGCCAGAACCCGTGGTCGGGTGCTGTATAGCACCTGACCAGCGAGTTCGGCTCAGTCTTAGCCAGGGAGAGCTGAGGATAGGAAGGGAAAGTCAGTGTAGGGAGGAAAAAAAGCAAAATTGTGAAAAAAAAGAACCAAAAGTCCTTTTTAGGACTACTGTGTGTGGGGGCAGCAGGTTATTTTGTGTGGGGGGAAAAAAAAATAAAAATATATTCTGTTTAGTGTGCAAAGTTGCAGATTAGAGCACATTCTGTTTAGTGTGCACAGTTGCAGATTAGAGCACATTCTGTTTAGTGTGCAAAGTTGCAGATTAGAGCACATTCTGTTTAGTGTGCAAAGTTGAAGATTAGAGCACATTCTGTTTAGTGTGCAAAGTTGCAGATTAGAGCACATTCTGTTAAGTCTTCAAACTAAAATATCAAAGTCACATATTCCATTCAGTGTGCGTCGCCGCAGTTTAGCAGCACATTCTGTGTACTGTGCAGAGTTGCAGAATAGGAAGAAATACTGTTAAGTCTTCAAACTAAAATATCAAAGTCACATATTCCATTCAGTGTGCGTCGCCGCAGTTTAGCAGCACATTCTGTGTACTGTGCAGAGTTGCAGAATAGGAAGAAATACTGTTAAGTCTTCAAACTAAAATATCAAAGTCACATATTCCATTCAGTGTGCGTCGCTGCAGTTTAGCAGCACATTCTGTGTACTGTGCAGAGTTGCAGAATAGGAAGAAATACTGTTAAGTCTTCAAACTAAAATATCAAAGTCACATATTCCATTCAGTTTGCTTCGCCGCAGTTTAGCAGCACATTCTGTGTACTGTGCAGAGTTGCAGAATAGGAAGAAATACTGTTAAGTCTTCAAACTAAAATATCAAAGTCACATATTCCATTCAGTGTGCTTCGCCGCAGTTTAGCAGCACATTCTGTGTACTGTGCAGAGTTGCAGAATAGGAAGAAATACTGTTAAGTTTTCAAACTCAAATATTAAAGTCACATATTCCATTCAGTGTGTGTCACCGCCGTTTAGCAGCCTATTCTGTGTACTCTGCACAGTTGCAGAATAGGAAGAAATACTGTTAAGTTTTCAAACTCAAATATTAAAGTCACATATTCCATTCAGTGTGTGTCACCGCCTTTTAGCAGCCTATTCTGTGTACTCTGCACAGTTGCAGAATAGGAAGAAATACTGTTAAGTTTTCAAACTCAAATATTAAAGTCACATATTCCATTCAGTGTGTGTCACCGCCGTTTAGCAGACTATTCTGTGTACTCTGCACAGTTGCAGAATAGGAAGAAATACTGTTAAGTTTTCAAACTCAAATATTAAAGTCACATATTCCATTCAGTGTGTGTCACCGCCGTTTAGCAGCCTATTCTGTGTACTCTGCACAGTTGCAGAATAGGAAGAAATACTGTTAAGTTTTCAAACTCAAATATTAAAGTCACATATTCCATTCAGTGTGTGTCACCGCCGTTTAGCAGCCTATTCTGTGTACTCTGCACAGTTGCAGAATAGGAAGAAATACTGTTAAGTCTTCAAACTCAAATATTAAAGTCACATATTCCATTCAGTGTGTGTCACCGCCGTTTAGCAGCCTATTCTGTGTACTCTGCACAGTTGCAGAATAGGAAGAAATACTGTTAAGTTTTCAAACTCAAATATTAAAGTCACATATTCCATTCAGTGTGTGTCACCGCCGTTTAGCAGCCTATTCTGTGTACTCTGCACAGTTGCAGAATAGGAAGAAATACTGTTAAGTTTTCAAACTCAAATATTAAAGTCACATATTCCATTCAGTGTGTGTCACCGCCGTTTAGCAGCCTATTCTGTGTACTCTGCACAGTTGCAGAATAGGAAGAAATACTGTTAAGTTTTCAAACTCAAATATTAAAGTCACATATTCCATTCAGTGTGTGTCACCGCCGTTTAGCAGCCTATTCTGTGTACTCTGCACAGTTGCAGAATAGGAAGAAATACTGTTAAGTTTTCAAACTCAAATATTAAAGTCACATATTCCATTCAGTGTGTGTCACCGCCGTTTAGCAGCCTATTCTGTGTACTCTGCACAGTTGCAGAATAGGAAGAAATACTGTTAAGTTTTCAAACTCAAATATTAAAGTCACATATTCCATTCAGTGTGTGTCACCGCCGTTTAGCAGCCTATTCTGTGTACTCTGCACAGTTGCAGAATAGGAAGAAATACTGTTAAGTCTTCAAACTCAAATATTAAAGTCACATATTCCATTCAGTGTGTGTCACCGCAGTTTAGCAGCCTATTCTGTGTACTCTGCACAGTTGCAGAATAGGAAGAAATACTGTTAAGTTTTCAAACTCAAATATTAAAGTCACATATTCCATTCAGTGTGTGTCACCGCCGTTTAGCAGCCTATTCTGTGTACTCTGCACAGTTGCAGAATAGGAAGAAATACTGTTAAGTTTTCAAACTCAAATATTAAAGTCACATATTGCATTCAGTGTGTGTCACCGCAGTTTAGCAGCCTATTCTGTGTACTCTGCACAGTTGCAGAATAGGAAGAAATACTGTTAAGTTTTCAAACTCAAATATTAAAGTCACATATTCCATTCAGTGTGTGTCACCGCCGTTTAGCAGCCTATTCTGTGTACTCTGCACAGTTGCAGAATAGGAAGAAATACTGTTAAGTTTTCAAACTCAAATATTAAAGTCACATATTCCATTCAGTGTGTGTCACCGCCGTTTAGCAGCCTATTCTGTGTACTCTGCACAGTTGCAGAATAGGAAGAAATACTGTTAAGTTTTCAAACTCAAATATTAAAGTCACATATTCCATTCAGTGTGTGTCACCGCCGTTTAGCAGCCTATTCTGTGTACTCTGCACAGTTGCAGAATAGGAAGAAATACTGTTAAGTTTTCAAACTCAAATATTAAAGTCACATATTCCGTGTAAGATGAAGAAGGCGGGTAAAAAGGGACGGGGAAGTGGACGTGATCCTGATAGTTCAGGGCGCGGGTCAGGACGCGGAGAAACTGTGCCTGGTGCCAGAGCACAAGAAAGAAAGACATCCACCATACCTAGCTTCATGTCTCATTTCACAGGGCATCGCAGGACATCACTCTCGAGGTCCGACCACTGCGAACAGGTGGTCGGTTGGATGTCAGCTGATACTGCTTCCAGTCGGTTAAGCACCACCCTGTCTTCCACCAAGTCCACTCTCAGTAGCCAAGAGTCTGGTCAACATAATCCTCACTCTGATCATCCTTCCTCCCACCATACACGGTCTGGTCAAAGAAGTGATCCCACACTGGGATATAGTGAGGAGCTCGTCTCATCACCAATCCTTCATTTGACCCTCTCTCCAAGCACGCTTGCAGAGGAACATGACATCTTGTGCCCTGATTCACAACCTCTAGAGGGTACCCAATCACAAGAAGATGACAGATGTGAACGGCATTTAAGGTCAAAGGAAGTAGTGGATGATGATGATGATGATGAGACACAGTTGCCATTAAATCAACCACTATTTCCGTCTCAAGACCTTGTTGAGGAGAATGTTATACAGTTGTCAATGACTGAGTATGTGGTGGGATCAAGACATGAGGAGGATGATCAGAGTGAGGAAGTGGAGGAGGACTTGGTGGACGATGAGGTGACTGACCCCACCTGGGAAGGTGTAGAGCCGAGCGATGACAGCAGTCCTGAGGGTGAGCCATCTGCAGCACCGCAACAGGCTGGAAGAGGCAGTGGTGTGGCTACAGAAAGAAGGCGGACCGCACCAAACCGGCCCGCAAATGTTCCACGGAGCACCCCCTTGCGTAAATCTACCTTGCCAAAGGGTAGGTGTTCCGCGGTATGGCGTTTTTTTAAGGAAAGTGCGGACGACAAAAGAATTGTAGTTTGCAACCTGTGCCACACCAGAATGAGCCGAGGCATGAACACTAGAAACCTCACCACCACCAGCATGATCCGACACATGGCATCCAAGCACCGTAGTAAGTGGGAGGAACGCCTGGATCGCCCATCTGTGTCTGCAGGCCACACCACTGCCTCCTCTTCCCCTGTTTTCGGTGCCGGCCAATCGCCTGTCGAAGGCGCAGGCCCGCATACCTCCCGCCCTGCACCTGTACCATCTGAAGCACCATCAGCGACCACATCCACTTCCCTGTCCCAGCACAGCGTCCAAATGTCGTTACCCCAGGCATTTGAGCGCAAGAGAAAATACCCAGCCACCCACCCACAGGCCATAGCACTAACCTCACACCTTTCCAAATTACTGGCCATCGAAATGCTGCCATTTAGGCTTGTGGACACTGAGTCCTTCCGCAGCCTGATGGCAGCAGCTGTCCCTCGGTACGCGGTCCCCAGCCGCCACTACTTTTCCCGGTGTGCCATCCCCGCATTACACCACCATGTGTCCCGTAACATCACCCGTGCCCTGACCAACGCAGTTACTGGGAAGGTCCACTTAACGACTGACACATGGACAAGTGCTTGTGGCCAGGGACGCTACATTTCCCTGACGGCACACTGGGTGAATGTCGTGGAGGCTGGGAGCGACTCGGACCCTGGGATGGCACGGGTGCTACCCACGCCGAGGATTGCGGGCCCTACCTCCATCAGGGTTTCCGCCAGCACCTACGTTATTGGCTCCTCCTCCTCCGTTTCCACCTCCGAATTCTCTACACGCAGCGCCACTCCCCCATCAGCCAGTAGCTGGAAGCAGTGTAGCACTGCAGTGGGGAAGCGTCAACAGGCCGTGCTGAAGCTGATCTGCCTTGGGGACAAACAGCACACGGCCTCAGAGCTGTTGCAGGGGATTAGTCACCAGACCGAGCAATGGCTCTCGCCACTCAACCTGCAACCAGGCATGGTTGTGTGTGATAATGGGCGTAACTTGGTGGCGGCTTTGGAGCTCGGCAAGCTCACACACGTACCATGCCTAGCGCATGTATTTAATTTAGTGGTTCAGCGATTTCTAAAAACCTACCCCAATGTGCATGATCTCTTGACCAAGGTGCGCCGCGTGTGTGCACATTTCCGTAAGTCATCTACAGCTTCAGCCGGCCTGTTGAAGCTGCAGCAGCGCTTACAATTGCCAGCTCACCGGCTGCTGTGTGACGTGAGCACGCGCTGGAACTCCACCTTCCACATGTTGGCCCGGCTTTGTGAGCAGCAGAGGGCAGTAGTGGAGTACCAGCTGTTACACGGTCGTCGCCTCTCCGTTCAACTTCCTGTAATCAGAAGTGAGGAGTGGGAATGGATGTCAGACCTCTGTGAGGTTTTACGCAATTTTGAGGAATCGACACAGATGGTGAGCGGCGATAACGCTATTATCAGTGTAACCATCCCACTTCTGTGTCTACTGAAACGCTCGCTGCTCACAATTAAAACCGACGCTTTGCATGTGGAAGAGGTGGAAATGGGGGAGGAAGAGCTTACACAAGGTGATAGCCAGAGCACCCTCACTTCGTCTTCTCAGCGACAATTGGAGGAGGCGGAGGAGGAGGAGGAAGACACGGTTGCCTCCGCTACAGAGGGTAGCCATGGAACTTTAGTTCCATCTCTTCAGCGTGGGTGGGCAGAAGAGGAGGAAGAGGATGAGGATATTGAGAGTCATCCTCCTGGTGAGGACAGCGAAATCTTGACTGTTGGTACTCTGGCACACATGGCTGACTTTATGTTAGGCTGCCTTTCCCGTGACCCACGCGTTGTACGCATTTTAGACAACACGGATTACTGGGTGTTCACCCTTCTGGACCCCCGCTACAAAGAGAATTTCTCATCTCTCATTCCTCCGGTGGAGAGGACAAGCAAAATGGTGCAATACCAGAAGGTTCTTGTTGAAAAATTGCTCCAAAATTTTCCATCTGACAACGCTGGCGGCAGAGTACGTGCTACCTTGGCCAACCGAGAAGGGGAGAAAAGGGGAGCACACAGCAGTTCCGAGAAAGGCAGGGCAACACTCTCCAAGGCGTGGGACACCTTCATGACACCCCGCCAGCACCCTCACCCTGATGCGCAGCCTAGTGTCACAAGGAGGGAAAAGTTTTGGAAGATGGTGAAGGAGTACGTAGCAGACCGTGTCAGCGTCCTCAATGATCCCTCTGTGCCTTACAACTACTGGGTGTCCAAGCTGGACACGTGGTATGAACTGTCACTCTACGCCTTGGAGGTGCTGGCCTGCCCTGCCGCCAGCGTTCTGTCTGAGCGGGTATTTAGTGCTGCTGGTGGCATCATAACAGATAAGCGTATCCGCCTTTCCACCGACAATGCTGATAGGTTGACACTTATAAAAATGAACAAGGCCTGGATTTCCCCTGACTTCTCCACTCCACTGGAGGAAAGCCCCGGGGGAACATAAACTCACTTTACATATATTATTTACAATGATGGGAATACTCTGTATTCCCATTCACCCCTTCCACCCAAAAAACAGGTATATGGTTGACTCTTAATCTTCTCATCCTCCTCCTCCTCTTCCATATGCCCTGTGCTATAATTTTTATATAGGGCCAGCTCACCAGCGGGCCCTGTGATATAATTTTTATATAGGGCCAGCTCACCAGCGGGCCCTGTTTGCCAATTTTTATATAGGTCAGCTCACCAGCGGGCCTTCTCATATAATGTTTTATTGGGTCAGCTCTCTAGCGGGCCCTCTCATATAATGTTTTATAGCGTCAGCTCACTAGCGGGCCTTCGCATATAATGTTTTATAGCGTCAGCTCACTAGCGGGCCTTCGCATATAATGTTTAGGATGGTCAGCTCTGCAGCAGACCCTCACCCATAATGTTTTAGATGGTCAGCTCAGCGCACGTTTCCCTCTTAATCATGGCCTCAGTTCAATAAAATCAAGGAAATTTTTGGGATAATTTGCCTCTGCGCACGTTTCCCTCTTAATCATGGCCTCACTTCAGAAAATCAAGGAAATTTTTGGGAGAATTTGCCTCTGCGCACGTTTCCCTCTTAATCATGGCCTCACTTCAGAAAATCAAGGAAATTTTTGGGATAATTTACCTCTGCGCACGTTTCCCTCTTAATCATGGCCTCACTTCAGAAAATCAAGGAAATTTTTGGGAGAATTTGCAGATGATATACAAGTAAATATACAGCAAATATTGTTTGGTAACAATTTTTCGCCTAAAGTCGTTTTTATTTTCCTTTTTGTGTGTTTTATGGTCAGTCTGTAAAAATGGCGTACTACGGGCGAAAGATCGTTCCCAGCAGCGATGTTGGAGTCCAAGATGCATCCAGACATCCTCCCTATGCTGTCCCTGAACCATTTCTGTGGTGTTTCCATCATTTTCTGCCCTTTTCCTATGGACCAGGCACCCTCCCCTCATCAGAGCAGGGGGTGCCTGGTGTAATGCTCGAGTCCTCCCATTGACTTCAATGGGGCTCGGGTGCTCGGCCGAGCACTCGAGCCTCAGGGGGTGCTCGGTCAGAGCACCCGAACACCCGAGCATTGGGGTGCTCGCTCATCACTATTGATAATCCAAGTCTTGTAATTGGTCAAAAAGAATCTATTCTATATCGATTCAATAATCTCCGCATCATACAATGTCATAGTCTCCATCGCGTTGCGGAGCATTCTACACATCCGGCACAGGCTCCTAAAGGCACTGTATGCCTAATAAGAAGAAACTAAGTATCAATAAATATATATATATATATATGTATTATATGTATATATCAGGATACATATTTAAATGTATCCTCTGTTGCAGTCCATTTGCTTTAGAATTGCTCCAGTTCTTATCAAATCAGCCTCATAGACCATCCTGTATAATAATTTGCTACAAAGTTTGTAACGACGCAGTCATGCACAGTAGAGACTGCCCACACCGCGGCTGATACAGTGCCAGCCGGTTGCAGTGCAGTCATGCGCAGTAGAGACTGCCCACACCGCGGCTGATACAGTGCCAGCCGGTTGCAGTGCAGTCATGCGCAGTAGAGACTGCCAGTGACGAGGCTGATACAGAGCGGGGCGCTCTGGGCGTGGGCAGTCTCTACTGAGCATGACTGCACCACGACCGGCTGGCTGGCACTGTATCAGCCACGGCGTGGGCAGTCTCTACTGTGTATGACTGCCCCGCGACCGGCTGGCAGTGGCACTGTGGCCCGTGTAATGGACTCTTCAACTAGTATATATATATAATTCTCACCTCCAGCTGCCCAAACTTCTCTTCTTTACTCCTATGTGTTACTGTCTTCTCAATGCCCATACCAAGCACGCTCCTGACTCTGCATCCTGATTTGCTGAATTAGCTGTCAGTCACAATAAAAGCATATCCTCTGACATATTAACAGCTTTTCTCTCTCTCTCCCTCCCTCTCTCTCTCTCTCTCCTTTAAAAATGCAGAACAAAGCTTTTAAAGCAACATTACCATTTCATAGAAATAATCTGTGCAGAAAATCTTAATGACCACTATTAACTAATTGTATACAGATTGGTTCTCAATTTTTCCACCCTCTAACTTTACATCATGACTTCTAATTACAGTATTCCTAGTAAGGTGTTTCCCTCCTGAACTATATTAAATCCCTTAAGATATTTAAAGGTATCTACCATATCCCACCTCTCTCTCTTTTCTTCCAAGCTGCATATATTAGAGTAATTGAGTCTATTCTGGTACCCTGATTCATGACGATTCTGCACCATTTTAGATACTCTCCTTTGAACTGTCTCTAATTCATTAATTTCCTTCTCTTACCAGCAATATACATAGTGGCATTAATACATCTGTTATTCCTGCTGATAATGCTTCTTCCTATACAACCAAGAACCCAGGTCACTTTTCCCACTGCTTTACTGCATTGTTTACTTACCTTTAAGTCATACAAAGTTTCTCTCCTATGTTTTTTTTCAGCAGACTATAATAATAATCCTTTATTTATATAGCGCACACAGATTCCGCAGTGCTTTACACTCATATTGGTTCCTGTCCCCATTGGGGCTCACAATCTAAATTCACCTATTAGTATGTTTTTGGAGTGTGGGAGGAAACTGGAGTACCTGGAGGAAACCCACGCAAGCACAGTGAGAACATACAAACTCATTGCAGATGTTGTCTTTGGTGGGATATGAACCCAGGACCCCAGCGCTGCAAGGCAACAGTGCTAACCACTGAGCCACTGTGCTGCCCGCAATAAGCCTGTATTCCACCTGTATTCTGTGTCCTAAATGCGTTAACTTGTACTTGAAGCATTAAACTTTAGATCCCATACTAGTGTCTGTTCCTCCAGTTTTCATAAGCAATCATTAATTTATCCCTTACACAGAGCCAACCCTGTGGGAGATTTATGTCTCACTGGTAAACAGGCACACCTTACGTTGATTATACCAGTAATATCACTAATGAAGATATTGAAGAGACCAGGTCCGATCACTGACCCCTGTGTCACCCCACTAATAACCCATCTTTCATTAGAATAAACACCATTTATTATGACATGTTGTTTCCTGTCCCCCACCCAATTATTTATCTAATCAACTACCTATGAGTCTAGTCCAAAACTATGCATCTTACAAGTCAGCTTCTTATGTGGAACTGTGTCAAAAATGTTGCCAAATACTGCTCCACCCTTGCCTTTCCCTTGAGTCACATAATTGAAAAGTTGATTTGTCTGGCAAGATCTTCTTCTTGTAAAGCCACGCAGCAATGGGATTTGCATGTCATTGGACTTCAGACAGGAAACAATTCTTCATTTCAATAACATTTCCATTAATTTCACAACCACTGATTACAGAAATATGAACTTGTAATTGACAGTCCTCCCTATTGCTCTTTATTGTATAATGGCACTAAACTGGCACTTTTCCACTTATCCAAAACCACTCCTGCCCAGAGATTGGTTAAAAAGCAGGTTTACTCAATAGGCAGAGTAGGCCACTACCTAAAGCCCCAAATTTTGAGGGGCATATCAGCTGTTCTGGCCACACCCACATTCTGAATTGTGGGTGTGGCCAGATCAATCTCAGTGTATCTGCTCCAGTTTTATATCCCTTTATAGGCTATTATTTAACCCTTTGCGTGCCAGAGGGATACACAATGCATTGCATCAACCTATGGGTTAAAGCTTTTTTGTTTTTGCTTGTTGTAGGCCAAGGGTGTTTGTTTTCTTTGCCAGGAGACAGCAGATGGTACTGGGGGGAGTGGTGAGAACATGGGTGGAGCTAAGGGTACCTTAAAGGGATAGTAATACTTCGTTTTAACTTTATTTTATTTTGTAGGCATTAAAAAAACATGAATAATGATATAAGTCTTATCTCCCAAACCTTTATGGTTTAAGAGATATTCACAAGCAAAGTGTCCCACTCCCGCCCCTTTTACTGATGTAACACTGCTCAGCCAGATCAGAAGGGAGGTGCCCAGGTAGACTGCAGAGAGGGACAATCTTCAATTAAGATAAGGGAAAAACCTGAAAAGCTTGTCAAGGGGGGCAGGGATTTCATTGTTTTCATAGGAATAAGAGTGTCCCCTTCTGTTATCTGTCTGGTCTATGGACTGCATTCCACATCTGAGAAGAGATGGCTTACACTAGGTAAAAGGGGCGGGAGGGGAAACTTTGCTTGTGAATATCTCATAAACCATAAAGGTTTGAGAGATAAGACTTATATCGTTCTTCATGTTTTTTTAATGCCTACAAAATAAAATAAAGTTAAAACGAAGTATTACTATCCCTTTAAGTGCTTTGCCTAGGGGCACCTGGGATGTAAATCCCGCCCTGGGTAAGGGTCCTGCAAGTGCGGACCTATTCGGTTTTAATATTCTTGGATGATCTTATGTGGACCAACTGATTCAGCCACTTTCAATTTTTCTATTTCAAATAGATTTTTATTGGCAGGCTGGAATATATAAACAAATAAGGAAAGTAAAATAAAAATAGAAAATATACACGTAGACCTGGACCAGAATAGCGAAACCCATCAGAGTACAATGATTACAGATTACAGAAATGGGAAATAAGTTACTGTAACGGACCTGTGAAGAGACAGACTCTGATAGACGTTCCTTTGTGTGGAATGCCCAACCTCCATGCAACACAGCAGCCAGGCAGCCAGAACTCCCCGCCTTCCCTTTTGAAAGGGAGGCGGCATGGGGATTGGTTGCTGCTATTCCCATAGTTATGTATGGGGAAAGTTGTACGACAAGTCAGTGGCCTGATGATTGGTCGCTGCTTGTTGAACACTGTTACGTAACTAGTAGCTTTGCTTTGACAGATAGGAAGCCGAGAGATTGGTGCACGCTTGTCACATTTTGTCACTCCAGTCACCATTGGCTGGATGATTGGAGTGACAAGATTGAATTAAGTTGTTGGGCCTGGGTAATGCAATCAAATGCACAAAACAACACCTGATTGGTTGCCATCCAGTTGTCACTTGTCGCTCCGATTTCAATTTATTTTGTTCTTTTGTGTTTCTATGCTATAAAGTGTCCCCATATAAAATGTCTTCCTTTAACTACAAGAACTGTATGGCGTGTTTTACCTCAGGAATGGTTTAAAGAGTCCCCTTTGACTCCCATTCCTAAGAACTCTACATCTCAGGACCCGCGCAACTACCCTTCTGTAGCAGCATCCAGGAGAGAGAAACCTGACACGACAGCCAGGGACTACTTGGAGTTCCTGGCTTTCATTACAGTTACATAGAGCCCCTGGTGGGCTCCTAAAATCTGGACATCTAGATGAACTATATGCTGCAAAGGCCAGAAAACCAGAAGCCAACAAAGATGAGTAGAAAAGCCACTTTCGTTTTTGATAACATCAGTAAGACCTTATCCTTGTTAAACCAGTTGATACTAGTCTGTTTACGATTAAAGGGATAGTAATACTTCGTTTTAACTTTATTTTATTTTGTAGGCATTAAGAAAACATGAAGAACGATATAAGTCTTATATCTCAAACATTTATGGTTTATGAGATATTCACAAGCAAAGTTTCCCCTCCCCCCCCCCTTTTACCTACTGTAAACAATCTCTTCTCAGATGTGGAATGCAGTCCATGGACTGGACAGATAACAGCAGGGGACAATCTTCTTCCTATGAAAACAATGAAATCCCTGCCCCCCTTGACAAGCTTTTCAGGTTTTTCCCTTATCTTAATTGAAGATTGTCCCTCTCTGCAGTCTACCTGGGCACCTCCCTTCTGATCTGGCTGAGCAGTAAAAGGGGCGGGAGGGGGACACTTTGCTTGTGAATATCTCTTAAACCATAAAGGGTTGAGAGATAAGACTTATATCATTCTTCATGTTTTTTTAATGCCTACAAAATAAAATAAAGTTAAAATGAAGTATTACTATCCCTTTAAGTTATACATAATGAGGGTCCACTTCTTTATAATCTTTTGTAAAGTCTACATAGAATAATTCTGGACAGCTATTTCCTTATCTCCCTCTAACAATTTCTGATTTTAATCATATTATGTCTCTTTTAATTTTTTTCCATTCAATAATATACCAAAAAAATGTTTATCATCCTTTAAAGGGTTTCTTGTTTTCTCTTCGGCTTGGCATTTAGCACATCTTAAAATGCTCTTAGATTCCCTCTTGTAAAATTATCTGTCTTCCTCTGACTGAGTCTGTGTATTTCCTGTGTATGAACATTTTTATCATTTACAGTACTGCCACCTCTCCAGAGAACCAGATTGTTTTTCTTTTTCTTTTACATTTGTTTACATGCCTGATGCAGAATTCAGCTGCAGATACAACTGAATGATGTAGTTGTTCCCATTGTTCTCACACAACATGAAGTTATTTCCTCTCTGCTCACCCATAAGAGAAAAATCTGCCTTTTTGTTTTAGTGTGGATATTCACGTATATTATCAGTGTATTAACTGTCTGGTGATCACTGGTCCCTTCTCTCACCCACAGATGCATCTGACACTATATCGACATTATTAGTATAAAACCAAGCATTGTTTCCCTTGAAGTTGACTCCTTCACCAACTGGATAAATGATACCTCTGTTAAGGAATCTCCCATAATTATTCCATTCTCCCTCATTCACATCTTTGTTACTGTCTTCATCGGTGCTTCATCTAATGCTTCACCTTTTCCGGGAGTTCTATAAATGACTCCATTCCAAACAACCGCATCAGTATTTTCAAAAGTTACCCAAACACTCTCTCTGTCTTATATAGACTATATTTATTCTTTACATAAAGAGCAACTGCAGTGTCTGCCTTTTCTGTAAAGATTGTACCCATTTATATCTATGCCCCAGTCACGAGACTGATTATGCCAGGACTAAATTATATTCATATACATGAAACGTCATATCTAATGCAAATAAAAATCCAAATCAGTGAACGCATCAAGTATGTGTCCCCTGCAATGGCAGAATGCTGCATTGTATCAAACTGAGCTTGTGATGAAATGTATCATTTTCAAACGAGAATTGATATTTTCTCTTTGTATGAGTTCTTCAGCCAAACCCAAGGGACAAATTAAATGAATAGTAATGTCTCCATTAAAGTTTATCTCCAAGTCTTCTTTATGCTTTTTTTAACAATTATCACTATGTTTAATGACTTACTGTTCTGTAGTTCAAAAGCTATTCAAGCTTAAAGGATCCCCTTTCGCCCCTTCTGGCCGCCTCCCCTTAGAGCTGCAATCCGGTCATGGGACTAGATGGATGCAGCGAGGGACAAACTTTACACAGTAAGTATAAGGAAAACCCTGCCCCCCCCCCCTTGACGAAGGAGGCCAGGATTTTCCTTTTGCTTACTGAAGGTTGTCTCTCACCGTTCTCCATCCGGACCAGCGGTGAATGCAAGCAGGGTGCTAGGTTGTATAGCTAGGGGCATTAGTAGCAGAAAAAGGGAAGTAGTCATGCCACTCTACAGATCCCTAGTTAGACCTCACCTAGAATATTGTATACAGTACTGGAGACCCCATCTCCAGAAGGATATTGATACTCTAGAGAGAATTCAGAGAAGGGCTACTAAAATAGTGAGTGGTTTACAGGAAAAGACAAATCAGGATAGACTAAAGGATCTGAACATGTATAGCTTGGAGGAGAGAAGAGAGAGAGGGGATATGATAGAAACATTCAAATACATGAAGGGATTCAACAAAGTGCAGGAGGGAAGTACATTTCAATGGAGTAAAAATGTTAGGACAAGAGGCCAGAGTCTAAAACTAGTGGGACACAGGTTTAGATGTAATGTAAGAAAGTTTTACTTCACTGAGAAAGTAGGAGATAAGTGGAATAGCCTATCAGCAGAACTGGTAGAAGTTAATACAGTGACAGAATTTAAGCATGCATGGGAAAGGCATAAGGCTGTCCTTAAAGGGATAGTAATACTTCATTTTATCTTTATTTTATTTTGTAGGCATTAAAAAAACATGAAGAACGATATAAGTCTTATCTCTCAAACCTTTATGGTTTGAGAGATATTCACAAGCAAAGTTTCCCCCTCCCGTCCCTTTTACCTAGTGTAAGCCATCTCTTCTCAGATGTGGAATGCAGTCCATAGACCAGACAGATAACAGCAGGGGACAATCTTCTTCCTATGAGAACAATGAAAGCCCTGCCCCCCTTGACAAGTTTTTCCTTATCTTAATTGAAGATTGTCCCTCTCTGCAGTCTACCTGGGCACCTCCCTTCTGATCTGGCTGAACAGTGTTACATCAGTAAAAGGGGCGGGAGGGGGATACTTTGTCATTGAATTACTCTTGAACTACAACTCTGACAGAATTGAAATAACACTCTCCAAGGTCCAAATACTATGGTGATTAACTAGAGCTGCTTTTATTATGAAACATTACTATCCCTTTAACATTAGAAAAGACCAAGGTTTTGACAGTAGGAAAATGGGCAGACTAAATGGGCCTAATGGTTCTTATCTGCTGTCAAACTCTATATTTCTATGTTTCACCTTACAGACAGCATGATGCAAGGTAAGAGGTGGGAGGGGATCCTTTTAGCTTGAATAGCTTTTGAACTGCAGAACTGTAAGTCACTAAGTGTTATAAAAAGCATAAAGAAGACTCGGAGATAAGCTTTAATAGAGACATTACTATTCCTTTAAAGTAGAATTCCATGCAGGTAATAAATCGTATCGCTGGGTTTATCTCATTGATTCCTCTTGTAGTCAATGGGGAAAACTGTAGATAAAACCAGTCATAAAATTCTCAACTGAAATGAAATCCACCCCTAAATTGGCCCTTGGGCCACATCCAACCCGCAGGCTGTATTTCACCTATCTGTGATCTATGGGATTAGTGGTAAATGTGAGTGTAAACTAAATAGTGGCACTGTGACTGCAAAGGAGCAAACTAAAAGAATATGTTTGTTTTGGAAAACAACAGGTAAAATAAAAAATCTTGATTAAGAATACATTTTAACCCTTTGATTGCCAGAAGCAATGCATTGCGTAGCCCTCTGGCAGTCAAAGGGTTAAAATTTAAAGATGCACTATATCATAGGACAGGACTAGTGAATTTTAGGACATCCAGCTGTTGAAGACTAAAAATACATCATCCTCAACCAACCATACGATGTACGCTCTACGAGGCAGGGACCTTTTATCTCCTAATGTATACTCACCTGGTGTTCCCATTATGATTGTCTATATAAGCACTTATTGTACCCCTTCTATACTAAATGTCAGCTGTAAAGTGCCAAGTACACTGGTTGGTTCTATATAAATAAAAATATACTATATAATACAATGCAATACAATACAAAAGAAATAAAACTTCCCTTTGATTTAAATTGTACAAAAAAAGAAAGGAGTGCCCCATCCTATATTATAATTCGCTAGGATGTTTGTCAGAAGCCGCCATGCGCAGAAGAGACGGCTGCACACGCTGCAGTCATGCGCAGTAGAGACTGCCCGTGCCACGGCTGATACGGAGCGGGGCCCTCCGAATTCAGACCGGAGTACTTTCTGCACACCTTCCTGGGACCGCTTGGTTCCAGGAAGGTGCGCAGAAAGGACCACGGTCTGAATTCGGAGCTCCCCGCTCCGTATAAGCTACGGCACGTTCGGTGCAGTCAGTACTGCACATGACTGCAGCACCTCCACAGTTGGCCCGTGTGCACAGGCTTTAAAGGGATAGTAATACTTGAAAATAATTGTATTTTATATTGTTGCCCCTTAAGAAAATATGAAAAATGGTATAAGTCTTATCTCCCAAACCTTTATGGTTTGGAAGATATTCACATGTAAAATATAGTAAAATTCTCTTTTCCTGGCTGTTTCAGCCAAGTCTGCCATCTAGTGGACAGATTTGGAATTCGGTCCACATAGCAACCGGCAGCTCTTTAGCAGTGCCGAGATCACGATCTTTGAAAAGAGCTACTTAACTGGAACCGTGTACAAAGTGTGCCTGCCTTGAAAGCACACTTTGTAGACCATTCCAATTAAGAAATTCTTTTTAAAGATGGTGATCTCAGCACTTCTGGAGAGGCACAACTGGTCCCGGGACCAAATTCCAAATCTGAAGGGTGGAGCAATGACGTCACTCCAGGGGAAACTTTACTTCTGATAAGACTTATATCATTTTTCATGTTTTTTTAAGGGCTACAATATAAAATAAACTTATTTTCAAGTATTACTATCCCTTTAAAACTAGTCATCCAATAGTCAGAATGTAGTTAAAAAAAGATTATGTTTGTACTGACTTGTGATATTGGCTACTGGGATAGTGGTCACAGAAGCAAACAGGCAAGTGGACAATATTCACAGTCTCCACACAGATAACCAATGTGCAACAGCTGTTCCTCAACATGGATAACATCACACCCAAGGAAGGACAAATACAACAGAAACCAATTTATATACCTATGGGGAACTCAGTTAGTATGTGACGGTGTGTATACAAGTATTTATCGCATAGACATATATCTACATGAATAAAATAAAAAAAAAGTCTAATGCATAAGCTTAACCCCTTAAGGACTGGGAAAATCTGAGGTCGTTTTCCCTTAAGGACCGGAGCAATTCTGACCTTTTTGACTATGTCTTTGTTCAACAGTGTTTTCCCTCTTAGGCTTTTATTCCACCCCCATAAATTATATACTGTTTTTCTACGCACAAATAGGGCTTTCATTTGATACCCTATTTATATGGATAACCCACCATTCACTTTATTAAAATTAAAAAAAAGGTAAAAAAAATGTAAAAAAAAAAAAACATTTTTGATTTTTCTCTTGAGATCAATTGGCCACAAAGGGTTACATTTTTATGGAGACTGCATGAAAAGTATGACCGGCATTTAGCCAGCCTCCTGCACCAGCAGTGAAGGGGTTAATACCCCCAGCTGCTGTTTTTTTTTTTTAACCACTAGGTGTCTCCCATCTACTTCTGTCTCCCTTACTTTGAGAGCAAGGGAGACAGGGGCAGACGAGACAGGCACAGACAGCATGCTTTGCATGCTGCCTCTGTCTGTTACTATGCCGGTACATGTGATCGCTGATACAGCGATCGCATGAACTGGAAGAAGCAAGAAGGGCTGAGACTGAATGCCCCTGTCTCGGAGCGCTCAGTCTCAGCCTGGAATTAATGATAGCAGCGTGCACGGATGCACGCTGCTATCATTTAAGCCATGACGGTCCTGGACCATCATGGGTCGTTAAGGGTATAACCGTCATGGGTCCTTAAGGGATTAAAGGGATAGTAATGTTTTAAAATAAAAGCAGCTCCAATTAATCTTCATAGTATTTGGACCATGGAGAGTGTTATTTCAGTACTTTCAGAGTTGTAGTTCAAGAGTAATTGAATGATAAAGTATCCCCCTCCTGCCCCTTTTACCTAGTGTAAGCCGCCTCCACTCAGATGTTGAATCTGGTCCTGGGAACGGACAGGTCACAGCAAGGGACAGTCTTCTTATTGTGATCATAAGGAAAACCCTGCCTCAGTAACAGGTTTTTCAGGTTTTTCCCTTAGTTTGACTGAAGATTGTCCCTTTTTGTGATCCATCTGGACACCACCTTTCTATTCTGAGGTGATCAGTGTTACATCAGTAAAAGGGGCAGGAGGGGGATACTTTATCACTCAATTACTCTTGAACTACAAATCTGTCAGTACTGTAATAACACTCTCCATGGCCCAAATACTATATACTATACTATACTATTAATTGGAGCTGCTTTTATTTTGAAACATTACTATCCCTTTAAATACCTGCGACGGTCCTGGCACATCACGTATTTTGAGATTAAAGCTCTCCTGCAAGAGCGCTGTAAGCACTAGCCGGGTCTGAAATTGACCACTCAGGAGCGGTCTCTCCCAGATTCCAGTTTGGAGCGCCAGTACATGTACTCAGTCACGTGTGCCGGTGCACCAAGGTAGTCAATGCGGTCCTTAACCGCAATCCACCCATAAAATATCAGTTCCTAAAGGGTTTAAATTACAATTACGCATCCTGCACTCAGTAATTATACATAATAACAAAACATCTTATTGAATCGAGACCCCAATGTCCTGAAGAGACGCTGTAAACCCTCATTGGGGAGAAAAGAGAGGCAAGAAAGAAGCTGATATATGGGAAAAGGTAGGGGGAAGAAATGGAAGAAAGAAAGGTAGAAGGCAAGGGAAGGGGGTGGTTAACCCTTTGAGTGCCAAAGGGGTATACAACGCATTGCGAAGCAATGTGTTGCATTCCGCTCTGGTACTCAGACACTTAAAAAAAGAAAAAGAAAAAAATGCTTACATCTACAACAAATACTGTTTATGAAAATGTGGTTGTGAGTTGATCTACCTGTAATCTAGTTGCTATATAATTATAATATAATTATATATAATTATATGATATGGGAGCGTTAGACAAATGAGAGGATTAAAATATAAAGGAGAGAAGTTGTTGCATATCATTGAATAGACCTGACTAATGCATTTAGGATGTAGAAACTTAGAAGTGGCATAAAGTGGTATAATCCTTTGAGTGCCAGAGGGCAAAGCAATGTGTTGCGTACCCCTCTGGCACTCAAAGGGTTAATGTGGTAACTGAAAATAAGTCTGGGAAAACATTCTTATGCCATGATATGTCAGTCCTCGCACATACTACCGTCATTTTTTGTATTCAGCTCTACCGTCTCCATCAAAAAAGTTAATGAATGCCATGGGGGTATGCAACGCATCTGGCACTAAAGAGTTAAAAGTGGACATGATTTAAAGCGGAACTATCACCTAAGCACAAGTTTGCTTTAATCCACTTGTTATACCGATTGTAACTGTGCTGTTTTTTTTTTTGTTTTTGTTTTTTTAATCGCGATAGAAATGAAGTTTGAGGGTTAACTTTTTCCCTCTTCACCTCAATCTGATCGGCACCATCTTGCCAATGAGAATACAGGAGATCCTCCTCCCCGCTGGTCTGTCAGTAAGCTGGAGAACTCTCATTGGCTAGATATCGATCTCTGCCAATAAGGGTGCTCCAGCATAATGACAGACCAGCGGGGAGGAGGATCTATCGATCTCTGCCAATGAGAGTTCTCCAGCTTACTTACAGACCAGCTGGGGGGAGGATCTATTGATCTCTGCCAATGAGAGTTCTCCACTTACTAACAGACCAGCGGGGAGGAGGCATTAAAAAAACATGAAGAAAGACAAAAGTCTTATCTCTCAAACCTTTATGGTTTGAGAGATGTTCAGAAGCAGAGTATCCCCTCACTGACCAAAACGGTCAAGTCTGCCATCCAACTGTCAGATTTGGAATCCGGTCCATGGACTGGCCGTGGCTCTACAGCAGAGCCTAGATTGAGAGATATAAGAAGAACTACTTCATTCGAATAGTCTACAAAGTGTGCCTGGTTTGCAAGCACACTTTTTAGACCCTTCCAATGAAACTGTTATTTTTATATCTTGCGACCTCAGCTCTGCTGAAAAGATACCGGTTGATCTGCGGACCGGATTCCAAATCTGACAGCTAGATGGCAGACTTGACCGTTTTGGTCAGTGAGGGGAAAATTTGCTTCTGAATATCTCTCAAACCATAAAGGTTTGAGAGATAAGACTTATATCGTTCTTCATGTTTTTCTAATGCCTACAAAAAAAAATAAAGATAAAACTAAGTATTACTATCCCTTTAAAGGTATATTCTTCAAGCTCATCTTAGTGATTTTTTTTTTTAATTCTTTATAACATATTATAAAAAGTGACAGATTTACTTCCGAAAGTACCATCCAACTCACAATTTGACATGTATTTCAGTAGGATGACTTTTCAAACATTGGGGGAGATTCACTAAACAGTGATAAAGAAATGACTTCTCTAGTTTATCACTTCTCCAATTACTATGTTATTCTATGGAGCCTATGCACTAAGATTTCTTCAACTTTGGAGATCTTAGTGCATAGGGTCAATAGAATAACATAGGAATTGGAGAAGTGATAAACTAGAGAAGTCATTTCTTTATCACTGTTTAGTGGTACTGAGTGTCTAAATACTGATAGTGATCACACTTCACTGTATAATGGCACTGAGTATGTACACATTGATAATGATCACACCACACATATAATGATCACACTGCACTGTATAATGGAACTGAGTATCTACACACTGATAATGATCACACTGCACTGTATAATGGAACTGAGTATCTACACACTGATAATGATCACACTGCACTGTATAATGGTACTGAGTATCTACACACTGATAATGATCACACTGTACTGTATAATGGTACTGAGTATCTACACACTGATAATGATCACACTGCAGGGTATAATGGTACTGAGTATCTACACACTGATAATGATCACACTGCACTGTATAATGGTACTGAGTATCTACACACTGATAATGATCACACTGCACTATATAATGGTACTGAGTATCTATACACTGATAATGATCACACTGCACTGTATAATGGTACTGAGTATCCACACACTGATAATGATCACACTGAAATGAATGGTGGTAATGAGTATCCACACACAGATAATGATCACACTGCAGTGTATAATGGTAATGAGAATCCATACACTGATAATGATCACACTGCTCTGTGGTACTGAGTATATACACACTGATAATGATCACACTGCAATGTATAGTGGTACTGAGTATCTACGCACTGATAATGATCACACTGCAATGTATAGTGGTACTGATATCTACACACTGAAAATGATCACACCACACTGTATAATGGTACTGAGTATCTACACACTGATAAAGATCATACTGCTCTGTGGTACTGAGTATATACACACTGATAATGATCACACTGCAATGTATAGTGGTACTGAGTATCTACACACTGATAATGATCACACTCTACTGTATAATGGTACACAGTATCTACACACTGAAAATGATCACACCACACTGTATAACGGTACTGAGTATCTACACACTGATAATGATCACACCGCACTGTATAATGGAACTGAGAATCTACACACTGATAATGATCACACTGCAATGTATAGTGGTACTGAGTATCTACATGCTGATAATGATCACATAACACAGACAATGATCACACTGCACTGTAAAATAGTACTGAGCATCCACACACTGGTAATGATAACACTGCTCTGTATAATGGTACTGAGTATCTAAAAACTGACAGTGATCAAACTTCACTGTATAATGGTACTGAGTATGTACACATTGATAATGATCACACTGCAGTGTATAATGATAATGAGTATCCACACACTGATAATGACCACACGACACAGACAATGATCACACTGCACTGTAAAATGGTACTGAGTATCTAAATACTGATAGTGGTCACACTGCGCTGATATAATGGTACTGAGTATCTGCACACTGATAATGATCACACCGCACTGTATAATGGTACTGAGTATCTACACACTGAAAGTGGTCACGCTGCGCTGATATAATGGTACTGAGTATCTACACACTGATAATGATCACACTGCAATGTATAGAAGTACTGAGTATCTACACACTGAGAATGATCGCACTACACTGTATAATGGTACTGAGTATCTACACACTGATAATGATTACACTGCACTGTATAGTGGTACTGAGTATCCACTCACTGATAATGATCACACTGCAATGTATAATGGTACCGAGTATCTACACACTAATAATGATCACACTGCAATGTATAATGGTACCGAGTATCTACACACTAATAATGATCACACTGTACTGTATAATGGTACTGAGTATCCACTCACTGATAATGATCACACTGCAATGTATAATGGTACTGAGTATCTACACACTGATAATGATCACACTGCACTGTATAATGATGATGAGTATCCACACACTGATAATTATCACAATGCAGTTTATAGTGGTACTGAGGATCTACACACTGATAATGATAACACTGCAATGTATAGTGGTAATGAGTATCTACACACTGATAATGATCACTCTGCACTGTATAATGGTACTGAGTATCTGCACACTGATAATGATCACACTGCACTGTATAATGGTACTGAGTATCTACACACTGATAATGATCACACTGCACTGTATAATGGTACTGAGTATCTACATGCTGACAATGATCACACTGCACTGTATAATGGTACTGAGTATCTACACACTGATAATGATCACACTGCACTGTATAATGGTACTGAGTATCTACACACTGATAATGCTCACACTGCACTGTATAATGGTACTGAGTATCTACACACTGATAATAATCACACTGTACTGTATAATGGTACAGAGTATCTACACACTGATACTGATCACACCGCACTGTATAATGGTACTGAGTATCTACACACTGATAATAATCACACTGTACTGTATAATGGTACAGAGTATCTACACACTGATAATAATCACACTGTACTGTATAATGGTACAGAGTATCTACACACTGATACTGATCACACTGCACTGTATAATGGTACTGAGTATCTACCACTGAAAATGATCACACTGTACTGTATAATGGTACACAGTATCTACACACTGATAATGATCACACTGCACTATATAATGGTACTGAGTATCTACACACTGATAATGATCACACTGCACTGTATAATGGTACTGAGTATCTACACACTGATACTGATCACACCACACTGTATAATGGTACGGAGTATCTACACACTGATACTGATCACAATGCACTGTATAATGGTACTGAGTATCTACACACTGATAATGATCACACTGCACTGTATAATGGTACTGAGTATCTACACACTGATAATGATCACACCGCACTGTATAATGGTACGGAGGATCCACACACTGATACTGATCACAATGCACTGTATAATGGTACTGAGTATCTACACACTGATAATGATCACACTGCACTGTATAATGGTACTGAGTATCTACACACTGATAATGATCACACTGTACTGTATAATGGTACTGAGTATCTACACACAGATACTGATCACACCACACTGTATAATGGTACGGAGTATCTACACACTGATACTGATCACAATGCACTGTATAATGTTACTGAGTATCTACACACTGAAAATGATCACACCGCACTATATAATGGTACTGAGTATCTACACACTGATAATGATCACACTGCTCTGTATAATGGTACTGAGTATCTACACACTGATAAGGATCACAATGCACTGTGTAATGGTAATGAGTATCTACACACTGATAATGATCACACTGTACTGTATAATGGTACAGAGTATCTACACACTGATAATAATCACACTGTACTGTATAATGGTACAGAGTATCTACACACTGATAATAATCACACTGTACTGTATAATGGTACAGAGTATCTACACACTGATACTGATCACACTGCACTGTATAATGGTACTGAGTATCTACACACTGAAAATGATCACACTGTACTGTATAATGGTACACAGTATCTACACACTGATAATGATCACACTGCACTATATAATGGTACTGAGTATCTACATGCTGATAATGATCACACTGCACTGTATAATGGTACTGAGTATCTACACACAGATAATGATCACACTGCACTGTATAGTGGTACTGAGTATTTACACACTTATAATGATCACACTACTGTATAATGGTACTGAGTATCTACACACTTATAATGATAACACAGCACTGTATAAAGGTAATGAGTATCTACACACTGATAATGATCACACTGCACTGTGTAATGGAACTGAGAATCTAGACACTAATAATGATCACACTGCAATGTATAGTGGTACTGAATATCTACACACTGATAATGATCACACTACTGTATAATGGTACTGAGTATATACACAGTTATAATAATAACACAGCACCGTATAATGATAATGAGTATCTACACACTGATAATGATCACACTACACTGTATAATGATGCTGAGTATCCACACACTAATAATTATAACACTGCAGTTTATAGTGGTACTGAGTATCTACACACTGATAATGATCACAATGCACTGTATAATGGTACTGAGTATCTACACACTGATAATGATCACACTGCACTGTATAATGGTACTGAGTATCTACACACTGATAATGATCACACTGCACTGTATAATGGTACTGAGTATATACACACTGATAATGATCACACTGCACTGTATAATGATGCTGAGTATCCACACACTGATAATTATAACACTGCAGTTTATAGTGGTACTGAGTATCTACACACTGATAATGGTGACACTGCTCTGTACAATGATACTGAGTATCTACACAATGATAATGATCACACTGCTCTGTATAATGGTACTGAGTATCTACACACTGATAATGATCACACTGCACTGTATAATGGTACTGAGTATATACACACTGATAATGATCACACTGCACTGTATAATGGTACTGAGTATATACACACTGATAATGATCACACTGCACGGTATAATGTTACTGAGTATCTACACACTGATAATGATCACACTGCACTGTATAATGGTACTGAGTATCTACACACTGAAAATGATCACACCGCACTATATAATGGTACTGAGTATCTACACACTGATAATGATCACACTGCTCTGTATAATGGTACTGAGTATCTACACACTGATAAGGATCACAATGCACTGTATAATGGTACTGAGTATCTACACACTGATAATGATCACACTGTACTGTATAATGGTACAGAGTATCTACACACTGATACTGATCACACTGCACTGTATAATGGTACTGAGTATCTACACACTGATAATAATCACACTGTACTGTATAATGGTACAGAGTATCTACACACTGATAATAATCACACTGTACTGTATAATGGTACAGAGTATCTACACACTGATACTGATCACACTGCACTGTATAATGGTACTGAGTATCTACACACTGAAAATGATCACACTGTACTGTATAATGGTACACAGTATCTACACACTGATAATGATCACACTGCACTATATAATGGTACTGAGTATCTACACACTGATAATGATCACACTGCACTGTATAATGGTACTGAGTATCTACACACTGATAATGATCACACTGCACTGTATAATGGTACTGAGTATCTACACACTGATACTGATCACACCACACTGTATAATGGTACGGAGTATCTACACACTGATACTGATCACAATGCACTGTATAATGGTACTGAGTATCTACACACTGATAATGATCACACTGCACTGTATAATGGTACTGAGTATCTACACACTGATAATGATCACACCGCACTGTATAATGGTACGGAGGATCTACACACTGATACTGATCACAATGCACTGTATAATGGTACTGAGTATCTACACACTGATAATGATCACACTGCACTGTATAATGGTACTGAGTATCTACACACTGATAATGATCACACTGTACTGTATAATGGTACTGAGTATCTACACACAGATACTGATCACACCACACTGTATAATGGTACGGAGTATCTACACACTGATACTGATCACAATGCACTGTATAATGTTACTGAGTATCTACACACTGAAAATGATCACACCGCACTATATAATGGTACTGAGTATCTACACACTGATAATGATCACACTGCTCTGTATAATGGTACTGAGTATCTACACACTGATAAGGATCACAATGCACTGTATAATGGTAATGAGTATCTACACACTGATAATGATCACACTGTACTGTATAATGGTACAGAGTATCTACACACTGATACTGATCACACTGCACTGTATAATGGTACTGAGTATCTACACACTGGTAATAATCACACTGTACTGTATAATGGTACTGAGTATCTACACACTGATACTGATCACACCACACTGTATAATGGTACGGAGTATCTACACACTGATACTGATCACAATGCACTGTATAATGGTACTGAGTATCTACACACTGATAATGATCACACTGCACTGTATAATGGTACTGAGTATCTACACACTGATAATGATCACACCGCACTGTATAATGGTACGGAGGATCTACACACTGATACTGATCACAATGCACTGTATAATGGTACTGAGTATCTACACACTGATAATGATCACACTGCACTGTATAATGGTACTGAGTATCTACACACTGATAATGATCACACTGTACTGTATAATGGTACTGAGTATCTACACACAGATACTGATCACACCACACTGTATAATGGTACGGAGTATCTACACACTGATACTGATCACAATGCACTGTATAATGTTACTGAGTATCTACACACTGAAAATGATCACACCGCACTATATAATGGTACTGAGTATCTACACACTGATAATGATCACACTGCTCTGTATAATGGTACTGAGTATCTACACACTGATAAGGATCACAATGCACTGTATAATGGTAATGAGTATCTACACACTGATAATGATCACACTGTACTGTATAATGGTACAGAGTATCTACACACTGATACTGATCACACTGCACTGTATAATGGTACTGAGTATCTACACACTGATAATAATCACACTGTACTGTATAATGGTACAGAGTATCTACACACTGATAATAATCACACTGTACTGTATAATGGTACAGAGTATCTACACACTGATAATAATCACACTGTACTGTATAATGGTACAGAGTATCTACACACTGATACTGATCACACTGCACTGTATAATGGTACTGAGTATCTACACACTGAAAATGATCACACTGTACTGTATAATGGTACACAGTATCTACACACTGATAATGATCACACTGCACTATATAATGGTACTGAGTATCTACACACTGATAATGATCACACTCCACTGTATAATGGTACTGAGTATCTACACACTGATAATGATCACACTGCACTGTATAATGGTACTGAGTATCTACACACTGATACTGATCACACCACACTGTATAATGGTACGGAGTATCTACACACTGATACTGATCACAATGCACTGTATAATGGTACTGAGTATCTACACACTGATAATGATCACACCGCACTGTATAATGGTACGGAGCATGTACACTCTGATACTGATCACAATGCACTGTATAATGGTACTGGGTATCTACACACTGATAATGATCACACTGCACTGTATAATGGTACTGAGTATCTACACACTGATACTGATCACACCACACTGTATAATGGTACGGAGTATCTACACACTGATACTGATCACAATGCACTGTATAATGGTACTGAGTATCTACACACTGATAATGATCACACTGCACTGTATAATGGTACTGAGTATCTACACACTGATAATGATCACACTGCAGTGTATAATGGTAATGAGTATCCACACACTTATAATGATCACACTACACTGTATAATGATGCTGAGTATCCACACACTGATAATTATAACACTGCAGTTTATAGTGGTACTGAGTATCTACACACTGATAATGATCACACTGCTCTGTATAATGATACTGAGTATCTACACACTGATAATGATCACACTGCACTGTATAATGGTACTGAGTATATACACACTGATAATGATCACACTGCACTGTATAATGGTACTGAGTATATACACACTGATAATGATCACACTGCACGGTATAATGTTACTGAGTATCTATACACTGATAATGATCACACTGCACTGTATAATGGTGCTGAGTATCTACACACTGAAAATGATCACACCGCACTATATAATGGTACTGAGTATCTACACAGTGAAAATGATCACACCGCACTATATAATGGGACTGAGTATCTACACACTGATAATGATCACACTGCTCTGTATAATGGTACTGAGTATATACACGCTGATAAGGATCACAATGCACTGTATAATGGTACTGAGTATCTACACACTGATAATGATCACACTGTACTGTATAATGGTACAGAGTATCTACACACTGATACTGATCACACTGCACTGTATAATAGTACAGAGTATCTACACACTGATAATGATCACACTGTACTGTATAATGGTACAGAGTATCTACACACTGATACTGATCACACTGCACTGTATAATGGTACACAGTATCTACACACTGATAATGATCACACTGCACTATATAATGGTACTGAGTATCTACACACTGATAATGATCACACTGCACTGTATAATGGTACTGAGAATCTACACACTGATACTGATCACACCACACTGTATAATGGAACGGAGTATCTACACACTGATACTGATCACAATGCACTGTGTAATGGTACTGAGTATTTACACACTGATAATGATCACACTGCACTGTATAATGGTACTGAGTATCTACACACTGATAATGATCACACTGTGCTGTATAATGGTACTGAGTATCTACACACTGCTAATGATCACATTGCGCTGTATAATGGTACTGAGTGTCTACACACTGATAATGATCACACTGCGCTGTGTAATAGTACTGAGTATCTACACACTGATAATGATCCCACTACACTTTATAATGGTACCGAATATCTACACACTGATAATGATCACACCGCACTGTATAATGGTACTGAGTATCTACACACTGATAATGATCACACCGCACTATATAATGTTACTGATATCTACACACTCATAATGATCATACCGCACTGTATAATGGTACTGAGTATCTACACACTCATAATGATCACACTGCACTGTATAATGGTACTTAGTATCCACACACTGATAATGATCACACCGCACTGTATAATGGTACTGAGTATCTACACACTGATAATGATCACACCGCACTGTATAATGGTCCTGAGTATCTACACACTGATAAAGATCACACTGCTCTGTGGTACTGAGTATATACACACTGATAATGATCACACTGCAATGTATAGTGGTACTGAGTATCTACGCACTGATAATGATCACACTGCAATGTATAGTGGTACTGATATCTACACACTGAAAATGATCACACCACACTGTATAATGGTACTGAGTATCTACACACGGATAATGATCACACCGCACTGTATAATGGTACTGAGTATCTACACACTTATAATGATAACACAGCACTGTATAAAGGTAATGAGTATCTACACACTGATAATGATCACACTGCACTGTATATTGGAACTGAGAATCTACACACTGATAATGATCACACTGCAATGTATAGTGGTACTGAGTATCTACACACTGATACTGATCACACCACACTGTATAATGGTACGGAGTATCTACACACTGATACTGATCACAATGCACTGTATAATGGTACTGAGTATCTACACACTGATAATGATCACACTGCACTGTATAATGGTACTGAGTATCTACACACTGATAATGATCACACTGCAGTGTATAATGGTAATGAGTATCCACACACTGATAATGATCACACTACACTGTATAATGATGCTGAGTATCCACACACTGATAATTATAACACTGCAGTTTATAGTGGTACTGAGTATCTACACACTGATAATGATCACACTGCTCTGTATAATGATACTGAGTATCTACACACTGATAATGATCACACTGCTCTGTATAATGGTACTGAGTATCTACACACTGATAATGATCACACTGCACTGTATAATGGTACTGAGTATATGCACACTGATAATGATCACACTGCACTGTATAATGGTACTGAGTATATACACACTGATAATGATCACACTGCACGGTATAATGTTACTGAGTATCTATACACTGATAATGATCACACTGCACTGTATAATGGTGCTGAGTATCTACACACTGAAAATGATCACACCGCACTATATAATGGTACTGAGTATCTACACACTGAAAATGATCACACCGCACTATATAATGGTACTGAGTATCTACACACTGATAATGATCACACTGCTCTGTATAATGGTACTGAGTATCTACACGCTGATAAGGATCACAATGCACTGTATAATGGTACTGAGTATCTACACACTGATAATGATCACACTGTACTGTATAATGGTACAGAGTATCTACACACTGATACTGATCACACTGCACTGTATAATAGTACAGAGTATCTACACACTGATAATAATCACACTGTACTGTATAATGGTACAGAGTATCTACACACTGATATTGATAACACTGCACTGTATAATGGTACTGAGTATCTACACACTGAAAATGATCACACTGTACTGTATAATGGTACACAGTATCTACACACTGATAATGATCACACTGCACTATATAATGGTACTGAGTATCTACACACTGATAATGATCACACTGCACTGTATAATGGTACTGAGTATCTATACACTGATAATGATCACACGGCACTGTATAATGGTACTGAGTATCTACACACTGATACTGATCACACCACACTGTATAATGGAACGGAGTATCTACACACTGATACTGATCACAATGCACTGCATAATGGTACTGAGTATTTACACACTGATAATGATCACACTGCACTGTATAATGGTACTGAGTATCTACACACTGATAATGATCACACTGTACTGTATAATGGTACTGAGTATCTACACACTGATAATGATCACATTGCGCTGTATAATGGTACTGAGTATCTACACACTGATAATGATCACACTGCGCTGTGTAATAGTACTGAGTATCTACACACTGATAATGATCCCACTACACTTTATAATGGTACCGAATATCTACACACTGATAATGATCACACCGCACTGTTTAATGGTACTGAGTATCTACACACTGATAATGATCACACCGCACTATATAATGTTACTGATATCTACACACTCATAATGATCATACCGCACTGTATAATGGTACTGAGTATCTACACACTGATAATGATCACACTGCACTGTATAATGGTACTTAGTATCCACACACTGATAATGATCACACCGCACTGTATAATGGTACTGAGTATCTACACACTGATAATGATCACACCGCACTGTATAATGGTACTGAGTATCTACACACTGATAAAGATCACACTGCTCTGTGGTACTGAGTATATACACACTGATAATGATCACACTGCAATGTATAGTGGTACTGAGTATCTACGCACTGATAATGATCACACTGCAGTGTATAGTGGTACTGATATCTACACACTGAAAATGATCACACCACACTGTATAATGGTACGGAGTATCTACACACTGATAATGATCACACCGCACTGTATAATGGTACTGAGTATCTACACACTTATAATGATAACACAGCACTGTATAAAGGTAATGAGTATCTACACACTGATAATGATCACACTGCACTGTATATTGGAACTGAGAATCTACACACTGATAATGATCACACTGCAATGTATAGTGGTACTGAGTATCTACATACTGATAATGATCACATAACACAGACAATGATCACACTGCACTGTAAAATAGTACTGAGCATCTACACACTGGTAATGATAACACTGCTCTGTATAATGGTACTGAGTATCTAAATACTGACAGTGATCACACTTCACTGTATAATGGTACTGAGTATGGACACATTGATAATTATAACACTGCAGTTTATAGTGGTACTGAGTATCTACACACTGATAATGATCACACTGCTTTGTATAATGGTACTGAGTATCTACACACTGATAATGATCACACTGCTCTGTATAATGGTACTGAGTATCTACACACTGAAAATGATCACACTGTACTGTATAATGGTACACAGTATCTACACACTGATAATGATCACACTGCACTATATAATGGTACTGAGTATCTACACACTGATAATGATCACACTGCACTGTATAATGGTACTGAGTATCTACACACTGATAAAGATCACACTGCACTGTATAATGGTACTGAGTATCTACACACTGATACTGATCACACCACACTGTATAATGGAATGGAGTATCTACACACTGATACTGATCACAATGCACTGTATAATGGTACTGAGTATCTACACACTGATAATGATCACATTGCGCTGTATAATGGTACTGAGTATCTACACACTGATAAAGATCACACTGCTCTGTGGTACTGAGTATATACACACTGATAATGATCACACTGCAATGTATAGTGGTACTGAGTATCTACACACTGATAATGATCACATTGCGCTGTATAATGGTACTGAGTATCTACACACTGATAAAGATCACACTGCTCTGTGGTACTGAGTATCTACACACTGATAAAGATCACACTGCTCTGTGGTACTGAGTATATACACACTGATAATGATCACACTGCAATGTATAGTGGTACTGAGTATCTACGCACTGATAATGATCACACTGCAGTGTATAGTGGTACTGATATCTACACACTGAAAATGATCACACCACACTGTATAATGGTACGGAGTATCTACACACTGATAATGATCACACCGCACTGTATAATGGTACTGAGTATCTACACACTTATAATGATAACACAGCACTGTATAAAGGTAATGAGTATCTACACACTGATAATGATCACACTGCACTGTATATTGGAACTGAGAATCTACACACTGATAATGATCACACTGCAATGTATAGTGGTACTGAGTATCTACATACTGATAATGATCACATAACACAGACAATGATCACACTGCACTGTAAAATAGTACTGAGCATCTACACACTGGTAATGATAACACTGCTCTGTATAATGGTACTGAGTATCTAAATACTGACAGTGATCACACTTCACTGTATAATGGTACTGAGTATGGACACATTGATAATTATAACACTGCAGTTTATAGTGGTACTGAGTATCTACACACTGATAATGATCACACTGCTTTGTATAATGGTACTGAGTATCTACACACTGATAATGATCACACTGCTCTGTATAATGGTACTGAGTATCTACACACTGAAAATGATCACACTGTACTGTATAATGGTACACAGTATCTACACACTGATAATGATCACACTGCACTATATAATGGTACTGAGTATCTACACACTGATAATGATCACACTGCACTGTATAATGGTACTGAGTATCTACACACTGATAAAGATCACACTGCACTGTATAATGGTACTGAGTATCTACACACTGATACTGATCACACCACACTGTATAATGGAATGGAGTATCTACACACTGATACTGATCACAATGCACTGTATAATGGTACTGAGTATTTACACACTGATAATGATCACACTGCACTGTATAATGGTACTGAGTATCTACACACTGATAATGATCACATTGCGCTGTATAATGGTACTGAGTATCTACACACTGATAATGATCACACTGCGCTGTGTAATAGTACTGAGTATCTACACACTGATAATGATCCCACTACACTTTATAATGGTACCGAGTATCTACACACTGATAATGATCACACCACACTGTATAATGGTACAGAGTATCTACACACTGATAATGATCACACCGCACTATATAATGTTACTGATATCTACACACTGATAATGATCACACCGCGCTGTATAATGGTACTGAGTATCTACACACTGATACTGATCACACCACACTGTATAATGGAATGGAGTATCTACACACTGATACTGATCACAATGCACTGTATAATGGTACTGAGTATTTACACACTGATAATGATCACACTGCACTGTATAATGGTACTGAGTATCTACACACTGATAATGATCACACTGTACTGTATAATAGTACAGAGTATCTACACACTGATACTGATCACACTGCACTGTATAATGGTACTGAGTATCTACACACTGATAATAATCACACTGTACTGTATAATGGTACAGAGTATCTACACACTGATAATAATCACACTGTATAATGGTAAAGAGTATCTACACACTGATACTGATCACACTGTACTGTATAATGGTACTGAGTATCTACACACTGATAATGATCACACTGCACTGTATAATGGTACTTAGTATCCACACACTGATAATGATCACACTGCACTGTATAATGGTACTGAGTATCTACACACTGATAATGATCACACCGCACTGTATAATGGTACTGAGTATCTACACACTGATAAAGATCACACTGCTTTGTGGTACTGAGTATATACACACTGATAATGATCACACTGCAATGTATAGTGGTACTGAGTATCTACGCACTGATAATGATCACACTGCAATGTATAGTGGTACTGATATCTACACACTGAAAATGATCACACCACACTGTATAATGGTACTGAGTATCTACACACTGATAATGATCACACCGCACTGTATAATGGTACTGAGTATCTACACTCTGATAAGGATCACAATGCACTGTATAATGGTACTGAGTATCTACACACTGATAATGATCACACTGTACTGTATAATAGTACAGAGTATCTACACACTGATACTGATCACACTGCACTGTATAATGGTACTGAGTATCTACACACTGATAATAATCACACTGTACTGTATAATGGTACAGAGTATCTACACACTGATAATAATCACACTGTATAATGGTAAAGAGTATCTACACACTGATACTGATCACACTGCACTGTATAATGGTACTGAGTATCTACACACTGATAATGATCACATTGTACTGTATAATGGTACACAGTATCTACACACTGATAATAATCACACTGCACTGTATAATGGTACTGAGTATCTACACACTGATACTGATCACACCGCACTGTATAATGGTACTGAGTATCTACACACTGATACTGATCACAATGCACTGTATAATGGTACTGAGTATCTACACACTGATAATGATCACACTGTACTGTATAATGGTACTGAGTATCTACACACCGATAATGATCACATTGCGCTGTATAATGGTACTGAGTATCTACACACTGATAATGATCACACTGCGCTGTGTAATAGTACTGAGTATCTACACACTGATAATGATCCCACTACACTTTATAATGGTACCGAATATCTACACACTGATAATGATCACACCGCACTGTTTAATGGTACTGAGTATCTACACACTGATAATGATCACACCGCACTATATAATGTTACTGATATCTACACACTCATAATGATCATACCGCACTGTATAATGGTACTGAGTATCTACACACTGATAATGATCACATGGTACTTAGTATCCACACACTGATAATGATCACACCGCACTGTATAATGGTACTGAGTATCTACACACTGATAATGATCACACCGCACTGTATAATGGTACTGAGTATCTACACACTGATAAAGATCACACTGCTCTGTGGTACTGAGTATATACACACTGATAATGATCACACTACAATGTATAGTGGTACTGAGTATCTACGCACTGATAATGATCACACTGCAGTGTATAGTGGTACTGATATCTACACACTGAAAATGATCACACCACACTGTATAATGGTACGGAGTATCTACACACTGATAATGATCACACCGCACTGTATAATGGTACTGAGTATCTACACACTTATAATGATAACACAGCACTGTATAAAGGTAATGAGTATCTACACACTGATAATGATCACACTGCACTGTATATTGGAACTGAGAATCTACACACTGATAATGATCACACTGCAATGTATAGTGGTACTGAGTATCTACATACTGATAATGATCACATAACACAGACAATGATCACACTGCACTGTAAAATAGTACTGAGCATCTACACACTGGTAATGATAACACTGCTCTGTATAATGGTACTGAGTATCTAAATACTGACAGTGATCACACTTCACTGTATAATGGTACTGAGTATGGACACATTGATAATTATAACACTGCAGTTTATAGTGGTACTGAGTATCTACACACTGATAATGATCACACTGCTTTGTATAATGGTACTGAGTATCTACACACTGATAATGATCACACTGCTCTGTATAATGGTACTGAGTATCTACACACTGAAAATGATCACACTGTACTGTATAATGGTACACAGTATCTACACACTGATAATGATCACACTGCACTATATAATGGTACTGAGTATCTACACACTGATAATGATCACACTGCACTGTATAATGGTACTGAGTATCTACACACTGATAAAGATCACACTGCACTGTATAATGGTACTGAGTATCTACACACTGATACTGATCACACCACACTGTATAATGGAATGGAGTATCTACACACTGATACTGATCACAATGCACTGTATAATGGTACTGAGTATTTACACACTGATAATGATCACACTGCACTGTATAATGGTACTGAGTATCTACACACTGATAATGATCACACTGTACTGTATAATGGTACTGAGTATCTACACACTGATAATGATCACATTGCGCTGTATAATGGTACTGAGTATCTACACACTGATAATGATCACACTGCGCTGTGTAATAGTACTGAGTATCTACACACTGATAATGATCCCACTACACTTTATAATGGTACCGAGTATCTACACACTGATAATGATCACACCACACTGTATAATGGTACAGAGTATCTACACACTGATAATGATCACACCGCACTATATAATGTTACTGATATCTACACACTGATAATGATCACACCGCGCTGTATAATGGTACTGAGTATCTACACACTGATACTGATCACACCACACTGTATAATGGAATGGAGTATCTACACACTGATACTGATTATCTACACACTGATACTGATCACAATGCACTGTATAATGGTACTGAGTATTTACACACTGATAATGATCACACTGCACTGTATAATGGTACTGAGTATCTACACACTGATAATGATCACACTGTACTGTATAATAGTACAGAGTATCTACACACTGATACTGATCACACTGCACTGTATAATGGTACTGAGTATCTACACACTGATAATAATCACACTGTACTGTATAATGGTACAGAGTATCTACACACTGATAATAATCACACTGTATAATGGTAAAGAGTATCTACACACTGATACTGATCACACTGCACTGTATAATGGTACTGAGTATCTACACACTGATAATGATCACACTGCACTGTATAATGGTACTTAGTATCCACACACTGATAATGATCACACTGCACTGTATAATGGTACTGAGTATCTACACACTGATAATGATCACACCGCACTGTATAATGGTACTGAGTATCTACACACTGATAAAGATCACACTGCTTTGTGGTACTGAGTATATACACACTGATAATGATCACACTGCAATGTATAGTGGTACTGAGTATCTACGCACTGATAATGATCACACTGCAATGTATAGTGGTACTGATATCTACACACTGAAAATGATCACACCACACTGTATAATGGTACTGAGTATCTACACACTGATAATGATCACACCGCACTGTATAATGGTACTGAGTATCTACACTCTGATAAGGATCACAATGCACTGTATAATGGTACTGAGTATCTACACACTGATAATGATCACACTGTACTGTATAATATTACAGAGTATCTACACACTGATACTGATCACACTGCACTGTATAATGGTACTGAGTATCTACACACTGATAATAATCACACTGTACTGTATAATGGTACAGAGTATCTACACACTGATAATAATCACACTGTATAATGGTAAAGAGTATCTACACACTGATACTGATCACAATGCACTGTATAATGGTACTGAGTATCTACACACTGATAATGATCACATTGTACTGTATAATGGTACACAGTATCTACACACTGATAATAATCACACTGCACTGTATAATGGTACTGAGTATCTACACACTGATACTGATCACACCGCACTGTATAATGGTACTGAGTATCTACACACTGATACTGATCACAATGCACTGTATAATGGTACTGAGTATCTACACACTGATACTGATCACACCGCACTGTATAATGGTACTGAGTATCTACACACTGATAATGATCACACTGCACTGTATAATGGTACTGAGTATCTACACACTGATAATGATCACATTGCGCTGTATAATGGTACTGAGTATCTACACACTGATAATGATCACACTGCGCTGTATAATAGTACTGAGTATGTACACACTGATAATGATCCCACTGCACTTTATAATGGTACCGAGTATCTACACACTGATAATAATCACACCGCACTGTATAATGGTACTGAGTATCTACACACTGATACTGATCACACCGCACTGTATAATGGTACTGAGTATCTACACACTGATACTGATCACACTGCACTGTATAATGGTACTGAGTATCTACACGCTGATAATGATCACACTGCACTGTATAATGGTGCTGAGTATCTACACAATGATAATGATCACACTGCACTGTATAATTGTACTGAGTATCTGCACACTGATAATGATCACACTGCACTGTATAATGGTGCTGAGTATCTACACAATGATAATGATAACACAGCACTGTATAAAGGTAATGAGTATCTACACACTGATAATGATCACACTGCACTGTATAATGGAACTGAGAATCTACACACTGATAATGATCACACTGCAATGTATAATGGTACTGAGTATGTACACACTGATAATGATCACACTGCACTGTATAATGGTGCTGAGTATCCATACACTGATAATGATCACACTGCACCGTATAATGGTTCTGATATCTACACACTGATAATGATCACACTGCACTTTATAATGGTCTGCTCCTCATGAGGTTAACTAAAAATGAAATGCCACCAGCTAAAGCCACTAGGTTTGTGGTGGGGGCCATGTACCTAGTGATGGAGCTGATCAACTGACTTACGTCTCACTCTTTCTCTGTTAAACACGGGGCTTATTAAATCACTCTCTCCAATACAGTAACTTTGAGTATGGGTTCCGAAAGAAAAAATGAAAGCTTTAAAATACATTTAAAAATTGTATCTACCTTTTTCCAGGTTCCAGGAGCAATCAGTTGATGCTATATAAAATGAACCACTGTATATAAAGGATTAAAAATTCTGACAAAAACAACTTGATGCAATGAAAAGTTCCTTGTTGTGTAAATCCAGAACATCTTTTGAATTCAAACACATCAGGGGATTATATCCCTTCCCTATAGAGTACTGTGACTGGCTGCTTTTCAACCAATCATACAGTCTTCCTGGTTACAGCTGTGACAGGCTCATATCTAAATCTGAGTTAGATGATATACATCAGTGGTGGATTAAAATTTCCATCATCCTCAGCCAACCATTAACTGGCTGGGGATGATTGATGTTTTAGTCCATACCAGTTGGGAGGCCTCACGGTGTCCAGTCTTAATGTTCATACTGCACTATAGAATGATGATTATTTATACACTGATAATGATCACACTGCTATGTGGAATAATACCCATTATCTACACACTGATAATGATCACACTGCACTGTATAATGGTACTGATTATCTACATGCTGACAATAACCACACTGCACTGTATAATGGTACTGAGTATCTGCACACTGATCATGATCACACTGCACTGTATAATGGTACTGATTATCTACATGCTGACAATAACCACACTGCACTGTATAATGGTACTGAGTATCTACACACTGATAATGATCACACTGCACTGTATAATGGTACTGAATATCTACACACTGATAATAATCACACTGCACTGTATAATGGTACTAAGTATCTACACACTGATAGTGATCACACTGCACTGTATAATGGTACTGATATCTACACACTGATAATGATCACACTGCACTGTATAATGGTACTGAGTATCTACACACTGATAGTGATCACACTGCACTGTATAATGGTACTGAGTATCTACACACTGATAATGATCACACTGCACTGTATAATGGTACTGAATATCTACACACTGATAATGATCACACTGCACTGTATAATGGTACTGAGTATCCACACACTAATAATGATCACAGTGCATGGTATTATGATCCATTAAATTTAATGAAAGCAGTCTTTATTAATTTAAAGTGTATAAAATTCCAGATAATCACCCATGCACCTCCTTGCTGTCTGACACAAAGTTACCTTTAGTTCCCCAGCTCTTTTCATTGCTACCAATGAATCAGTGGCTGTATTGTAAATCTTGGGCTAACTAACAGGGTAACAAACCCTGGAGTCTGCACCGGAGACCATGCATTGTTGGCTCTTAGTACTGTAAAGGACCAGAGGGGTTTGGAATGCATTGCGAAGCAATGAGTTGCACACCCCTTTGATTCTTAAAGGGTTAATCACACTGCAATAGGGAAAATACCAAGAGAGCAGGAAGTTCACATCATGGAATTTGGAATTCTTCTGAAAGCTTCCTTGTTTACACATCAGATAGTGCAGGTGATTGAGTAACACCTTGAGGACCAGAAGAGCATGCTGATCTGGTACTCACGTGGTTAGAAGTACGTTTCAGATCTAGATGAGATAAATATCGTGGACTCACCCTATTCCATTTCAAGGTGCTGGGGAAAAAAGCGCAGTGAGGTTTCTTTAACTCTTCAAGTGCAAAATAGCAGCTGATTCTTTGAAATAATGGAAGAAACGCCTGACACTGAGTGGCAGCAGGCCCTTCCTCTTAGATCTTCTGAGCCAGCAACATAAAAGGTATATTTCAGTGTATTTTCGGCCCTCAGCCCAGGGCCAGTGCCACCTATAGGCGAGGTAGGTGCCGGCCTAGGGCGCTCATGTACTGGGGGCGCGGGCATGCAGCAGAGGAGAGCTGTGCCCGCACGCACCACGCTGGGAACCGAAACACAGTCAGGTCTGTGTCGCTACTGCGCTCCCTCATCGCCGTCGGCTCTTTAGTAATGCAGAGCGAGCTGGGAGTCATGACAGTGCGCTCTGCATTACTGAAGAGAAGACTGCGCAGGAATTCCAGCAGCAGGCCTCTTAGATCTTCTGAGCCAGCAACATAAAAGGTATATTTCAGTGTATTTTTGGCCCTCAACCCTCTGCTAATCTCTCTTCTCCCATGTCTTCTCCATTCTCCCTCATAACAAATCCCGATTTGTTTTTCTTCTTTATTCTTTTATATTTTCTCCTTCCCTGTTATACTTTGTCACTTCCTACCCTAAAAAACATTGTTCTACATAGCAACACAGTTGACAAGGCTGAAAAAAGTTGTGTCCATCAAGTCCAGTCCATGCAAAAACACCGCTATTGACCCAGAGGATGAAGCCATTTCCAGTTTCGCCCCATGTGTGAAAAAAAAATCCTTTCTAACTCAGCATCCTCCCACTGACATGTTTATAGGTCAGTCCATTAAAGTGGATCTATCACCACTTTATAAGTTTTGATCATTATGAAGAATACTTAGCAAATAATTATAAAACGTTATTATTTAAAAAAAAAAAAAAAAAACATACATTATTTGCGATAAAATTACAGTTTAAAGTATGCCCAGCAGCCTACTTCTGGTTAAACTGCTCTTGCCACTCTGCCTCTGCTCCCGTCACTCTCCCCAGTATCCTCCAATGACGGAGGCGTTCAGTTAGTAAGCTTGAGTGATCTCATTGGCTAGATATCTATCTCTGCCAATGAGTTTGCTCCAGCTTACTAACAGAATGCCTCCATCAGCGGAGGATGATGGGGAGAGTGACGGGAGCAGAGGCACTGCGGCAAGAGCAGTTTAGCGGGAAGTAGGTTGCTGGGCATACTTTAAACTGTAATTTTATCGCAAATAACATTTTTTTTTTTAAATAAAAATATTTTAGAATTATTCGCTAAGTATTTTACACTACTTGTAAAGTGGTGATAGAGCCACTTTAATAGCAGTGACGTGTTTATTGGTCAATTTTTTCTAGCACCAAGGTGCCAAAATACACATTACATGTTTATGGGTCAGTCCCTCCTAGGAGCAAAGAGGAATAATAACAATTCATGTTTGTCACAGGGTGTGGCCATTAAAGTCATAGTTCATCAAGGGCACCAAGAATCCTTAGGCTGGCCTTACTGGGCCCTGCAGTAAAATCTGAGGCTGCTCCTCCATCCCAAGTTTAAATAATGACCTCCTTCACAGACCTTATTTAAAGTTCAAGAGCAAGTCTGAATAAAATTCCAAATCAAAACCAAGATGCAGTTCCCAACTGGAGGATCTCAGGTCTTCATGTGATAGGGTAGAAGACAGAAAAAAACTATTTTTTTGCAGTGTCGGAGGAACAGGTACATTATGATTCATATCCATGCCTGGGAACTTTTGGTTGAAGGGCGTCCTGTGGTGCCACTGAAGGAGATAAATTATGCAATTTGTGCCAAAAAAGGGCGGGGATTAATTTTGAGTGGGGCGGGACTTACAAAGCAAAAAAAAATTTTGAGGAACGGACTGGGGAAGGAGTAGAAGTGGGAGGGGAGTGGGAGGAACAGGGTGGAAGGAGAACAAATGGGCACAGTTTCATTAGAAACTCCACACATCCGGAGAATCAGACCTGGTAATTAGCTGCAAAAACCAGAGTCTCCAGGGCAAATCTGGAAAATTTGCAGTTTTGTTCATATCCCAAATGTTGACAGTCAACCCTTTTAATACCAACACATTGATATGAAATGTCTTGGACACCTCTATGGTTATCGATGATTTAATAAACATAAAAGGTAAATGGATCACCAACACTACTCTTATTTTAAAGGGATAGTAATACTTCATTTTAACTTTATTTTATTTTGTAGGCATTAAAAAAACATGAAGAATGATATAAGTCTTATCTCTGAAACCTTTATGGTTTAAGAGATATTCACAAACAAAGTATCCCCCCGTTCAACCAGATCAAAAGGGAGATGCCCAGGTAGACTGCAGAGAGGGACAATCTTCAATTAAGATAAGGGAAAAAGCTGAAAAACTTGTCAAGGGGGGCAGGGCTTTCATTGTTTTCATACAAAGAAGATTGTCCCCTTCTGTTATCTGTCTGGTCATACAACCAGATTCACATCTGAGAAGAGATGGCTTACACTAGGAAAAAGGGGCGGGAGGGGAAAACTTTGCTTGTGAATATCTCTTAAACCATAAAGGTTTGAGAGATAAGACTTATATAATTCTTCATGTTTTTTTAATGCCTACAAAATAAAATAAAGATAAAACGAAGTATTACTATCCCTTTAAAATAAGAGTAGTGTTGGTGATCCATTTACCTTTTATGTTTATTAAATCATCGATAACCATAGAGGTGGCTGCCAGCGGATGTGTGTAGTATCATTATCGTCCTCCAACCAAAACTGGAAACAAGTCTGACTGTAAAGTGTTGTGGGATAATGCAGACTTGTTGGACCCTCTTGATTCATTAGCCTGCCAAACTGCACCCCCTTCAGTCACTCCTCTGGCGTTTATATTTTTTGTAAACGTCCATTGAAACTACAATTTCAGCCATGTATATGCAGGTTTTACAATGAACACAATGCGCCCTGTGTAGCATTTAAGCCCTTGAGTGCCAAAGATGTATCATAGTAACATAGCTGACGAGGCTGAAAATAAGACATGCATCTAATAAATCCAGCCCATGCCAAAACACCCCTGTTGATCCAGAGGAAGACAAAAAACACAAACAAATCCTGAAGCCATTTCCAATTTAGCCGCAAGCGGGTAAAAAAATTCCTTCCTGACTCCAGATGGCAGTCATATTATTCCCTGGATCAGCATCCTATCCTTTGTAATAATTCTCAAAATGTTTCTGTGCCAGATAGGCATCCATTGCTTTTTTGAAAGCAGTTACATTATCTGCAAGTACAACATCCCAAGGCAATGAATTCCACAGCTTTACCGTCCTTACTGTAAAAAATCCCTGCCTTTCTTTTAGTCGAAAGTGCCTTTCCTCTAGTCTTAATGGATGACCCCTCATTCTTAGCTCAGCTCTTTGTGTATCCAACACATTGTAACGCAATGCATTGGATTCCTCTCTGGCACTCGCAGGTTTAACCCTTCCAGTTACAGTGGGGTATGCAACGCATTGCTTTTACGACAGTCCTTCTGCAATCGTAAATACCTGGACTCAGAGGAAGAATGCTATTTAAATCACATCCTCTACCATTGACTATCAAGGAATTTGTATCTGGATTAACGTTCTTATCTGATTTCCATTATAAACAATGCAATATGTACTTGTATTTAAGAGAGATGTTTTCATATTCATCTGTATAACACGCCTGAGGAAGAGACCTAAGAGGTCTTGAAAGCTTGCATCCTAAATCTGTTTAGTTAGCCAATAAAGGTATCAAATTTACAAGAAACTTTGCATCCTTATTTCTACAGCTAACACGGTACCAACTCTCATCTATTATACTCTCTTTCTGTGTCCATCTGTTTCTCAGTCCATAGGGTGATTTTAACTGTAGCCGACCAGCAATTTGATTGCTAAGAGATCGGATTGCTGGTCAGTTCTGTCCACACATAAACACAAGATCTAGGCAGTCTTCAGCTGGATTTCCCATTTATGTGTGTGTATGGAGTCTGCGAGATTAGGTCTGTCCAATCAGACGTCACAGTCCCATTCAAGATCTCTGTGCTTTGGCCTGTTGAGGCCATACACACAGCGATCAGATCTCCAGGAGATAACATTTTCAAGCCAGACTAACTAAAAATTCATATTTGGTCAATTGTGCTACATTGGGCATGGCCACACACAGATATATGTCCAATCTGGCCGATTTTGACCAGATTGGATAATGTCAGCTGATGACAAAATCACACTGTGTATTGATAGTAAATACATAAAATGAAAAAAACATATATGTTGTAGGGTTTATATCCCTGAGTAAAACAAGTGTAATGTTAAAGGGTGTTTAAAAGTCATAAGGTTAAACAGCAGTGGTTCTCAAGGGCGGCCACTGTGGCCATATTCGGCCACCAGCGTGTTCACTTGCAGCCACCATGAAAAATGCGGTAATGGCCACTCATGGAAGTAAATGGTGTGCATGGAAGTAACAGTGGCTGCAGTAATTAGAAAAAAATATAATTCTGATTGGCTGACATTGTCAGCCAATCCTAGTTCAGCCCACCCCAGCTGTAGCTCCTTCATGCCACAGCAGAAGAGCTGCATGTGGCAGCACAACAAGGCTGCTCTGTTTCAACAAGACTTGGGGTTAGTACTTGTGTGCCAAAGGAAGCACAGACCTGTCCTGCCAGGGAGGTAGGAAACAGACAGGGGGGGCCAATGTGAGGGCGACATGGAGTGGGCACCGGGTGGGGGAATTATTTTCTGCCACTGCGCAGCCAGCGAGGTGGATAATTTAAAAAAATAAATAAAAAAGAATCCCAATGGCAGGCGCCCCTCGGTGGCGTGCGCCTGTAGGCAGGTGCCTACTCTGCCTCATGGCAAATCTGGCCCTGTGGAAAAGATAACATGTCAGAGAGGATTGAGAGTCAGTGACAGGAAGACAAGGCATCACAGAGGGTGGTGGGGTGTCAGGTGGAAGGAATAGCATGTCGAGAGGATAGAGACTTTCCATCGTCTCTGATATGATATCCCTTCCACCTGACACCCCACCACCCTCTGTGATTCCTTGTCTTCCTCCCTTTGAGTCCTCAGTCGATTATGTCCGCTTCTTTATACTCTCTCCTCCTGTAACACTCCTCCTGTTGTCTCATTCCACATTTGCCATATTGCTTGCCATACATACAAACTCTAAATACAATCATGTATGTGTTTAAAAAAATATTCATGTCTAGGAAGAATGTGTGGCGATACCTGCTGAAAGGTGATGTATTCAAAAGAGCTCAAACTTGAATTTTCTAGGTGCAATATCACAGTGGCCTGAAATGTTACTGTGGCGCTGTTGCTACACCATCCTATGGAGATTTATGACCAGAGCTGTACATAGGATGGTGTAGCAACAGCGCAACTGTAACATTTCAGGCCACTGTGATACTGCACCTAGAAAATTCAAGTTTGAGCTCTTTTGAATAAAACACCTTTCAGTAGTTTTACTCAGGGAGATAAAGCCTATAATATATATTTTTTTACATTTTAAGTATTACTATCCCTTTAAGTGGTGCAAACCAGATATTCGTTAAGACTGGACTCTCTCACCCTGAGAATTTAGACCCTCACCCTGAGACCCTGAGATTTGGTTTGAACCCTAAGAATCCCTGTGTTTGGGAAATATTAACTTGTAACTAAACAGTAACACAGCCAGTACAGGGTACAAATCGGCAAAATGGGTGCATGCAGGACTCAAAATTTCCATTCACCACTAGCCAATGGCGAGTGAAAATTCAGCCCTGGTGGGTATGTTTTGGCTTGCAGTGGCGAGTAACTTTTCATGTCTGGCTAGTAGCAAAGGACTTCAAGTTTTAAGCCCTGGGTGCATGTATTAGTACAGATATGTGTTTTTTATGGTTGACCATGCCTGGCCAGCTTTAAACCTTATCCCAGTTTTCACAGTCTGCATCATCTTGTGTCATAACTTAACACCTGTCAATTAAAGTTAAATCTTAACCCAGTAGTCATTGTCCTGTTTTATATCAAGTTAATCCCCGAATACCAAATATGTGTACAATATTTACTGCTTTGCAATGCATTGTGCCTCCTGAACCTACAGAAGTTAATCAAGCTGAGCAAGTGAGAATCATGCTAGATTAACCTCTTTAAGATCGTAGGGGTACACAATGACTTGTAAAGCACATTGCACACACACACATTTGGTCTTCAAGGGGTCAAAGCGTGACAAAAGATAACTGGCTACTGGGTTAAGGTTGAAAGCTGGCCATGACAGGGATAAGCAGTCATATTATGACTGCCCAGTCCTGACCAGCTTTAAACTCAGTACTAAATAGTCACTGTCATCATAATGTGATTGTCCATTCCTGGCCAGCTTTACACCCACCCAGTAGTCAAGGCTACCCCTTGACAGAGGACCTCTGCCCTGAAATATATATCTCCAGTAACTAGTAAGTTTTAAATACATTTTATGGGGTAGTTTTTAATCCTTTGTGGTTTCTGGAGTGTTTAAATTGTAATATGATGTACATTTATTGTTGTTGCACATATTTATATGCAGTTTTTGTATCTTAACCCTTTGAGTGCCAGAGGACTATAGAACACATTGCTCTGCAATGCATTCTGTGGCCCTCTGGCACTCAAAGGATTAATCCCATTATACCATTTGCGCAAGTAATGTCCTAGTGTGGCCACCACGACATGGCTGTGGCCTCAGTGACGGCCACCAGCACATTGTAGTGGTCACATTGGCGGCCACCAGTAAAGATCCTTTCAGAACCACTGCTATACAGTATCTGGCTGTGCTTTGTGCTCCTGATTACCAGCTGTGCTACTGCAGAGGGAATGTATTCCTTCCATCTCTCTCTATACATTTGTTTCAGACTTCTGCTTTGTAATAAATCTATCATGCTTCTTTTCCTGTTAAAGCCGTAAGTGATTTCACTGTTCAGTTACCCTGCCATAAATTAGCCTGTGGGTCATATCTGGCTCATTGGCTTTCAATACCTATCTCATACCTCCCAACATTTCATACAGCCAAAGAGGGACAATTCTGTTTTAGGTAGTGTTCCTGGGGGTGTGGCTGGTGGGCGGGGCATTACCAAGAATTTTTAGGTTATTTCTTGACCTATTGGTACCGCTTTGTGTAACTGATAAATGATTTAGAGCAAGACAAAAATTATTTTATTTGCACAGACTGATTTATAAACGCATGTACTGAAGATTAACTACACATTTATGTTAGCGTTATTGCTGCAGAGCAATGTAATACACACTGCTCATTCTGTTCTCCTAAAAAGAGGGACAGAGGGATTTGGGTCTCAAAGAGGGACTGTCCCTCCTAAAAAGGGACACTTGGGAGGTATGCTATCTATCTATCTCTGTACCTGCCTGTGTATCCATCTACCTACCTACCTACCATCTGACTATTTGTCTATCTATCTCTCTGAATAAAGGCCTTATTATAAGTATAGCTATATCTGCAACTCTCCCTTTAAAGTGTTAGTAACGTCTATATTTATCAAACGCTAATATTGCAGCTATTATAAAATGAAACTAAACAACCCCACATCCCATCTCAGCAGAGCCGAAATAGCGCAATGTAAAATTAAATACTTCATTGGAATGGTCCACAAAGTGTGCCTGGTTTGCAGCACACTTTGTAGACCATTTCAATGAAGTATTTCTTTTTAAATGTTGCTATTTCGGCTCTTCTGAAGAGCCGCTTGCTTGTCCCAGGACCAGGATATCCTGGCGTCAGCTGACGTCAGGGAAAGCAGAGGGAGCAGGTAACTTTAGCCGTCTATATCTCTTAAACCATAAAGGTTTGAAAGATGGTTCTGGGGTTGTTTAATTTCATTTCATAATAGGTACAATATTAGCAGTTGTTAAATATAGACATCACTAACATTATTAAAGGGGAACTACCACCCCGCAATAAGTTCACATTATTCAATTCTTCATCTGGCGACTAGTTGCCAATTGGCTCCAAAAGGGAGTGACAGCGCAGGCGCACGGCCGTCACTATGACGAGATGTCCGTGCGTCCTGCTACTGAGAGCCTCCGAAAAAGTGGAATATCTTGTAAACCGGGTAATATTTCTGGCGATTAGCGCTACTAAGCTACTAATCTATGCGTGCTATAAACATCTCAAAATCGTTGTTTTGCAATAAATTGGGGATATCACTAGAATCCGGTGAGATAAATATAGACATTATTATAATCCTTAGCTTCCAAAAATAATAAGAATTGGTGTGCACCTAGCAATAGTAACTCACAGATTGCTTAGCCCTGCCTTACATGTCGGTCCAATAAATGACATAACATTTCCAGCTGCTCAGCCCTTCTGTACCATCTGGTTAATAGCAGGACAATATAACTGTGTCTCACAGGAAGATACAGGTAGTTCAATGCCTCCGTTACTGCTAATCTTGGAAGTGTCGTTATCACTTATCCACCAAAGCACTGATATATTCTGAACAATTATACTATGTAACATAATATTCTGCACAGAAGGTTTAGGGCCTTATGCAGCAGGCTAACGAGAAGGAATTCTGGGGCAAACCAACTGCTGCATAGGGGGGAAAGGAACATTCCCACTAGTTTAAAATTAGGCTTTTAACCCCATGAATGCTAAAGAAGTTTCCAGTTTATTGAATTGCAATGTGTTAGAGACCTCTATGGCATACACTTGGTTAAAAGCCTTGTTTACATCAATGGGAATTTCAATGAATTTTTTTTGTCCCCTACAGTGATGATGGTACTCTCCAGAATGGCTCATCTTTGGCTTTCTGCAAAAGGCCAAAACAATGTCTAACATAAATGTATTTTGTTTTTGAAAGTTCTTTGAAAATCACCTAGTTCATACAAAGGGCCTATGCTAGAAGCTAAAGGCATGTAATTCTGAAGGAAACCATTGACAACATAAGCCAAAGCTGTCCAAGTTCAGTCCTCAAGGACCACCAACAGGCCAGGATGTAAGGATTTCCCTGATTAAGCTCATGGGATTTAGTCAGTGGCTCATTCATTTTGATTGTCCCACCTGTGCTTAAACAGTGATGTCCTTATATCCTGGCCTGTGGTAATTGTACTCGGACAGCCCTGCCATACATAGGGTGGCCACATGTCCTGGATTGCCAGGGACAGTCTTGGAATTTATATGTGTGTCCCATGTCCTAGGCAGCCCCCTTCAGGGACAATACAAAGTCCCTGAATAAAGACTCTAAACAGTAGAAATAGAACTGCCCATTGCTTACTGTGACAGGAAATTATGCTTCTGCTGGGCTACAAGAAAATGGCTTCCAGACAAAGCTAGAGGCAAAACTATGCCTTGAATCTACATCAAACAGGAGCTGCAGTGCAATTTTATTGTAGTTTAATACTAGTCTAAGGCTTTAGGTGTGATGTATATTATGTTGTAACCACCACAGACATCACTTTCTGTCACAGCAGTCAATGTACAGTTCTCCCTATAGTAGGCTGACCAGACCTCACCTTTAACCGGGGACACATAGGAGAAATACATACTGAAGGACTGCACTGATTTCAGTGAAGTACTGCAAAATGGCTATTTCCTATGTGTCCCTGGTTAAAGGTGAGATCTGGTCAGCCTACCCTATAGTGTTTAGAATTCTGTGGTGCTCCAGATAAAGAGCAATTTGTGCACTGATGACCATACCTGTGAACTTTTGAAACAGAGTTACCCGGAGGGTAACCCTGTCAGTGCCGAACTGGGAGGAAAATGACGCGATTCGCGTCATAAAAGGGGCGGGGCTTAGCCACGGGGGGGGGGGGACAAAGAAAACACAAAAAAAACTGCAAAATGTATCTAAGAGGGCGGGGAGTGGGAGGAACCGGGTGGGACAGAGCACAAGTGGGCAGAGTTTCTATTTAAACTCTGCCCACCCGGCGATCCACACTTTGCCCCGGAGACCCGGTAATTCAGTCTGAAATCCGGAGTCTCCGGGGCAAAACCGGAGAGTTCCCAGGTATGCTGATGACTAGTGATGTATACTCACCCCTCCCACATAGCTGCCCTAGAGCTGGAGAGTAGTACTCTCGTCACCACAGTGTCCCTGAATGGCAGAATGTAAATGCGGTCAGCCTAGCCATAGAGAGGGTCCCAGTACATTGCTCCCCAGTGAATTCCAGAACTCTCCAACATTTAAGGGGGTTAAAAGCTCAGTTGGTTTACTCCACAATTGCAACTCTTTAACGTCTTTCATAAGGGCCAGTGTGGCATTTCCACATTAAGAAGTTTGCTTGTCAGGGTTCCACAGAGATTTTGTGTGAAATCAAAGGGTTACACCAAGACATAGGTTCAGAACCACAGAGATCAAGGTATGTGAGAATAAGCACTAAATATGTTAATTACTGAATACATTATAGCGTATTGGGAAAATGGAATATAGGAGAGAGAGAGGCAGAGACAGAGAAAAGAGGGGCAGAGTGAATGTGAACGTGACAGGCAGTGGAGTAACTATAGGGGTCGCAACTGCGACTGGGCCGTCACTCCAGGGGCCCGGCTGCCCCCTGCGACCCCCTCCTCCCGGCACCGTAAGCTCCCTCCCGCGCTCTAGTAATGCAGAGCGCTGGGAGATGACATCATCTCTCAGCGCTCTGCATTACAGAAGAGGACAGAGCAGGAGCACGTCACACCAGCCCGCCTCTCCTGCCACTCCACTGGACCACCAGGGATTGAGAGGTAGGAAATGGAGGCATTGTGGAGGGCCCGGGGGCCAATGTGTTCTGGGGTTGGGGGGCCCATGGCACTTCTTGCACCAGGGCCAGGACCGTTCTAGTTACGCCTCTGGTGACAGGCAGAGAATCTGAGTGACAGCAGGTGGTGGTGTCGGAGCACAGAGAAGGAGACAGAGTAACAGAGGCAGGGAGAGGTAGAGGGAGATAGAAGGAAACAGAGTTAACCCTTTGAGTGCCAGAGGGGTACACAACGCATTGAGCAATGCGTTGCGTACCCCTCTGGCACTCAGAGGGTTAAAGAGAGTGTGATAAAAGTTGGGGCAGTGCAAAAGGCAAACTTAGTGGAGGTTTCCAGTTTCCCAAGACCCTTCCCCCTTTGGTTTCTTTGCCCCTATGATATCAGAGAGACAACAGATTTTAGCACCTCAGTAATGTGAAATGTTTTCTCCTTTATGACATTTCACTATAGCCGGAAACCTGCTGCCCTTCAGTTGTTATAAGACTGCAGTTCCCATCACCCTTAATCATCTGCTGCCTGGCTCAGGAAGATGGCAGATTCAGTCCAACAACAGCTGGTGTGATGGAGGTTGTTCACACACTAGTCTATACAAAGGTTACTGCAATGGGCTCTGGGTAATAAATTGCACAAAACCAATTCTACGTCTCTTTCTTCCTTACATTTTATTTCCTGGAAACATCATTCTGAAAATCATGGATTTACTCCTGCAGAGTGAAGTAGAGCTAGTGAAGGGAGATAAAGAAAATTCAATCATGGGGTAGTATGTGGTGGTGGTGGTGGGGGGGGGGGTGTTCGAGAGGGAGAAATATGGGGGGGGCAGAGGCAGAGTAAGAGGGCAAGAAAAGAGCTTAAGCAGTATGTGTGAGTGAGAGAGAGAGAGATAGGAGGGGCAGAATGGAGGAGAGTGAAAGGGGGAGAAAGCAGAGGATAGTATCATAGGGGACAGAGAGAAAGAGAGTAGAAGACATGGGCGGAGGGAGAGAGAGAGAGACGTAGAGGGAGGAGAAAAAGCAGAGTGAAAGGGCAAGAAAGTGAATGAAAACACAGGTAAAACAGAGAAGAGACCGAGAAATGGGGCAGATTGAAGGGAAGACAAAGGGGAGAAAGAGATGGAGTGATAGAGATGGAGGCTTGGATGGATGGGTGGAGACTAGGTGGGAATGATGAGTGGGGGATGGGGGTGGAGAGGGAGAGAAAGAGAATAAAGGAGTAATTGGGGGAGACAGATGGAGTAGAGGTGAGGAGATGGAATTAAACTGGAGAGAGAGAGTGGGATTGAATGAAAGAGTGAGTAGATAGGGGAGTGGGGGAATAGTTGAAAGTGGGGAAAGAGAGATTGGGGAGGGATGGGAAGGGAAGAGCATTTGGGAGAAGGAATGAGTGATAAGGAGAATGTAAGGGGAAGAGAGAGATCTGGGGGAGGCAGTGATTAGGAGAGTGAATAAGAGAGCAGGGGAAAGTATGGTGAGATAATCATTACAAAATCATAGAGAGAAAATAGAATGATGGAAGTGCTATGAGAAAGAAAAATACAAAACAATAGTTTCAGGAAGGACTGAGAAGTAAAGGTGAGGAGAGATATTGTCTCCTGAATGGAGGTAATGCTGCTTACCTGACAGACAGACAGCAGCAGCAGGTGTTTCCAGCAGTAGAGGAGAGTGAAAAAGAGGTGTGTGCAGGCAGCAGGGACCGTGTTATGGTATCAGGGAGGGGACAGGCAAGTATGCACATTTACACCTGAGTGATGGTATTGACCTTGTCATGTCAGTCCCTTAATCTGTATTGGGTCATTCTGCCACATAAAATAAGAAAGTCACCTTTTAACAAATGGTTGATTTGTTTTTTTCAATTTTATTTTTATTAAATTCTGTTTTCTCACAGACAGGTATACAGTGAACAATACAGAGACATAATAGAGAAGTGACAATATAAATTAGAAATGTTCGAAAAAGCGGATGGCTGTGACTATGAAGGTCACCAGTCTGCATTTACAGGGGACAGACCCGGATATAAACGGGCGCAAGGGAGGAGACAGTAAGGTACAAAACAATTATATGGTGCACCACCTTGGTAATTCGGGTGTGTGCGTAACACTCAAGGGAATGTGCTTGTTGCAAATATTAGAATACACAGACAAAAGAAAAAAGGAACAACAATACAGCACCAAACCCTCCCCCTAATTATGGAGATTGAATTGCACAAAGTGAAAAAGGGAAAAGCTAATAAAACTTAACCTTTATTAAAAAGTCATAAAAAGCAGCGAATTAAAAAGAAAATAAGATATTCCTGGCCATCATTCTCATTATAAGCAAGGGAGGGCTGGCAACTTGTGGCCCAGAGGGCAAATTCAGTCAAGTGGCCCATTTCTATATCGTTCAAGTCCACTGTCCCAGCCCACCCCCTTTTGTTAATTTTAAAATTGGCATTAATGTTATGATGTAAGGCAAGTGATACCACGTAGCTTACAGTTGAAATTGGGCTACATTAGTGCGCTACTACAAAGCTTAAAATTTAAGTAAAGCTACACTAGTGATACTGTAGAACTTACAAGGGAATGGGTTATGCTGCTACTGTAGCTCCATTTACATTGTTCCACTGTGGTGTCATTTGTGTAGCTCCATTTCAATTGTAAGCTCTATGTTATCACTAGTGTAGCTCCATTTACAGCAGCAATTGGCAGATTTAGTGAGGAGCAGTGGCCCACCAGCCCAGACATATGACCAGCCCTGGGGGCAATTGCCCCCCTGCCCCCCAGGCCAGCCCTCCCCTGATTATAAGTGTAATGAAAATTGGTTAATCAGCATACGATATTCTCTATAGCAAATATTAGTATTTAACTAAACTCCCCGTATTCACAATACTCAGATGTATGTCTTGTAGATCAATGGAACTCGTACATGTGTACTGAAACAATGTAATTCAAAGCAAAGTGCACCAGTATCTCAGAGGCCCGTCACTCTCAGGGGCCCGGCCGCCCCCTGCGACACCCTCGCCATGCGCCCCAGCACAGCTGATCTCCCAGCAGCCTGTGCTCTAGTAATGCAGAGCGCTGGGAGATGCCGAATGAGGCACAGATCTGTCATCGCACACTGCTAGACCACAGGGACTCGAGGTAGGAGGAGGGGGGCGGTCAGTAGGGGCATTGTGGAAGGATCAATGTGGAGAATGAGGGGGACTGTGGAAGAGGCATTATGGACAATGAGGGGCATTGTGGAGAATGAGGGGCATTGTGGAAGGAGCATTATGGACATTGAGGGGCAATGTGGAGATAGGGGCATTGTGGAAGGGGCAATGTAGAGAAAGAGGGGCATTGTGATGGGGGCATTGTGGAAGGGGCATTATGGAAGGGACATTGTGGAGAATGAGGGGCATTGTGATGGGGGGCATTGTGGAGAAAGAAGGGCATTGTGATGGAGGCATTGTGGAAGGGGCAATATGGAGAATGAGGGCCATTGTGGAGATGAAGGGGCACTGTGGAGAATGAGGGGCATTGTGGAAGGGGCAATATGGAGGTGGCCAATGTAGTTGAGGGGGGCCAATGTGGTCGGGGGGGCCCATGACAATTCTTGCACCAGGGCCCGGTGGCCTCTAGTTACGCCTCTGAGACACGCAGATGCCTCTAAAGCAAGAAGCCTGTCTGTCAGTCTCAGAAGAAGAAGGATTTCTTCATAACGCGGTATTTATACGTGATAATAGCACTGTATCTAAGCATATCGCCATATGCCTAATTATTGGGGAGGACTTTACATATCAAACATAGTATAAGTGATACTGAAATATCTTCCAAAACTGCCTATTTGTGACAAAGTGGTAGTTTCACTGTAACCCCTTAATGACCATTGACTGTCATGGACGGTCCCAGCACTAAAGGACCAGTGACGATCCTGGCACGTCATGGAATTCCGCGGTTTCTGAGGGGCTGCACGGCGCTAGGGAAGACTGGAATCGAGTCGCAAATAAAAAAAAGTCCTGTGGTTCTTAAGTGCCGGCCGCGCGGTTGGTCCTTAAAGGGTTAAGATGCAATTCAGGAGCAAACCAATGGCATCATAATGGACACATTAAAATTCTCAATGATTAAAATGATTAAAACCCCTTAAATGCCAGAGAGATCTCCAACGCATTGCTTCACAATGCGTTGTAGACCTCTCTAGCAATCAGGGGGTTAAAAGTCCCTTTTAGGAGATTTGTGAATGTTTATTTACCTCCCTGTTGTGAAGTTGGTTTGCTCCAGGACTGCAAATAGACTGTACGATATGGAACAAATCCAAATTCCCAAACTTCCACTGATATAAATGAAGATTTTAAAGGTATAGTAATACTTAATATGTTAAAAAATATATATTGTAGTGTTTATCCCCCTAAGTGAAACAAGGGTACTCCCACTGCTGAAAGGTTTTTTTTATTCGAAAGTTATTGCAGCTCAAACTTGAATTTTGCAGGTGCAGTATCAGGGTGGCCTGAAATTGTACAGTGACGCTGTTGCTACACCATCCTATATATTTATGGTCCACGGACCAGAGCTGACCATAGGATGGTGTAGCAACAGCGCCACTATACAATTTCAGGCCACTGTGATATTGCACCTAAAAAATTCAACTTTGAGCTGTAATAACTTTTGAATAAAACACCTTTCAGCAGTTGGAGTACCCTTGTTTTACTTAGGGGGATAAACCTTACAACATATTTTTTCTTACATTTTAAGTATTACTATCCCTTTAATAGATTTTGGGCCATGTAGAGTGTTATTATCATTCTTTACGATGTGCAGTTCCAGAGTAATTGAATGATAAAGTATCCCCCTCCCGCCCCTTTTACTGATGTAACACTGCTCACCTCAGAGCAGCAAGACTGGATCACAGAGAGGGACAGTCTTCAGTGAGCAATTTTCTTATTGTGAGTATAAGGAAAACCCTGCCCCCTTGACAGGGTTTTCCTTATACTCACAATAAGAAGACTGTCCCTTGCTGTGACCTGTCCGGTCAATAGACCAGATTCCACATCTGAGGGGAGGTGGCTTACACTAGGTAAAAGCGGCGGGAGTGGGGACACTTTATAGTTCAATTACTAGTCTTTTAAATTGGAACTGTCACCTTAAAACAGCTTAGGCAATTTTTAAACATTTTACACAGTTACCTCTGTATTGTGTTAGATGTGTTTTATTTATTAGAATTGTTTTTAAGCTAGAAATATTTTTCTTTTTTGTGCTCTGTATCATACCTTTCAACATTTCAAATTGTCAAAGAGGGACACTTGTGTTTTAGGGGGTGTTGCTGAGGGCGTGGCTGGTGGGCGGGGTATCACTGGGAATTTTTAGGCTGTTTTATGACTTAGTGATACCTCCTTGTGTAACCTAATAAATGACTTATATCAAGACTAAAGTATTTTATTTACACAGACTAAACAGTACTGACGTTTAAACAAATAATAATGTGAGTTTTATTGCTGTAGAGCAAAGTGACACATTTATATACACACCAAGCAATCTGATCTCCTAAAAAGACGGACTACAGGGTGGGAAAGAGGGACAGAGGGATTTGGGTCCAAAAGAGGGACTGTCCCTGTGGTGTTCGTTGGTATTGTTGGCAGGCAATGTCTTGGGCAGCCGAGTGCAAGAGGAACCAGGAAGTGACATCATGCATCTAAGCTTCCTAGTTGTCCTCCTTAGTCTGGAGCAAGTCACCACACTGTAAAGAGCCTTCCTGCTCCTCTCTGCAACAGAGGCCAGCTGATGTGCTGGCAAGCATGATTCAGGACTTTGCCCTGCAGTGTTGTAATGCAAATAAACGGAGTTGGCCAGTTGCTACTCCATTGACCTGCACAAGTTGTATGTGGGTTCATTGCATCATATACCACTAGTTGGGGATATAACAGTCCCTCCTAAAGAGGGACACTTGGGAGGTATGCTGTATTCCCCTGCTGGCACAGCAGGCACAAGTGACTTCACCTACCTTATCTGATCCACCCCCTGTGTGCTCTGATCCATCCCATCTCCAACCCAAGCTCACCTTTAATCCTTTACTTTTCAAGTATGTGTGCAATATGTGTGTGATGCATTTCACACCTCTTGGAACTCAAAGGGTTACATGCATTTAGCAAATGGTCCTAGGGTGACCACATTTCCATTATGCCATTCCGGGACATATGGTCACCCTAGTCCCGTGGCTGAGGCTCCCGCCGACACTGACCATCTTTCTGAGGCTGACATATTAAGAGTCCCCAGTGGGTGGGAACTCTTAATCTGAAAGATGGTCAGCGCCGACGGGACCCTCAGCCGCGGGTCTCACTTGCAGCGCCAGCATACCTGCTCCACCCCAGCTGTCTCGCACGTACCAGTCCAGCCAGCCAATGAAATGTATTTGCTATATGGTCTTCACTGGCTGGCTCAGCAAGCCAATGAGGACCATATAGCAAATACAATTCATTGGCTGGCTGGACTGGCGCGTGTTGCTCTGTTCTGGGACTCTTTGTTGTCCCGGTAGGGGGGTGACCTGGATACAGACCCCCAATAAGGGACAGTCCCGGGCATTCCGGGACGTGTGGTCACCCTAAATGATCCAGGGGGAAGAGGGTTTCCACAAATCCTCCTCTCCCTATATCCACATATGGTTCTGCCACTCATCTATCCGGCAGAGCGGTTATCCAAACCTCATCTCTCCTGGGTGCAGGCATTCACACATACACACCACATTACTCAGCCCTCTGGCACTCCAACTGTTAAAGAAAACCTGATGATGGAAACTGGTCTTATGTGCAGCAGAGACTATCACTTTTGCTTTAAAACTAAAACAAATCATTGGGAAGACTTGAGTATGGAGTGCAGTTTTTGGCACCAGTTCTGGAAAAGGATATTCAGGAACATGACAGAGTACACTGAAGAGCAATAAAATTAATTAAGGCAACAGAAGAATTGGTGTATGAGGAACATAAAGGCAAACAAGGTTTGTTTACTCTAGATGAAAGACAACTACGAGGAGATCCTGTTACATGTATACATATATGCAGGATCTCTATGGTGAGCTCGTCATTCCAAGGCTCGATCAAATAACTAGGGACCATCATTTAAAGGGATAGTAATGTTTCAAAATAATAGCAGCTCCAATTAATCTTCATAGTATTTGGGCCATGGAGAGTGTTATTTCAATATAGGGTTGCCATCTAGCCGGTATTTTACCGGCAGGCCGGTAAAAAATTGGCTTCTGTCCAATGTTAAGTCTATGGAGGGAATGCCATGGCCGGTATTTTTTTGAAGAAAAGGTGGCAACCCTATTTCAATACTGTCAGAGTTGTAGTTCAAGAGTAATTGGATGATAAATATCCCCCTCCCGCCCCTTTTACTGATGTAACACTGCTCACCTCAGGGCAGCAAGACTGTCCGGATGGATTGCTGAGAGGGACAATCATCAATTAGCATAAGAAAAAAAACCTGTCAAGGGGGCAGGGTTTTCATTGTTCTCACGGTAAGAAGATTGTCCCTTGCTGTGAACTGTCTGGTCAGGAAACCAGATTCCACATCTAAGGGGAGGTGGTTACACTATGTAAAAGGGGCGGGAGGGGGATACTTTATCATTCAGTTACTCTTGAACTACAGCTCTGGCACTATTGAAATAACACTCTCCATGGCCCAAATACTATGAAGATTAATTGGAGCGGCTTTTATTTTGAAACATTACTGTCTCTTTAAGATTAGAGGAAAGGAGGTTTCAACTTCAGCAGAGGAAGGGGTTTTTTTACAGTAAGGTCTGTTAAATTGTAGAATTCCTTCACAAGCATGTGGTAATAGCAGAAACGATGGATACATTTAAGAGAAGGTTAGATGCATTTCTAGTGGAAGGGAACATACAGAGTTATACTGTGTATTATTAGAAAAGCTTATAAAATTCTCATTTCCTGGTTATACTGTGGCAAAAGTTGAACTTGATGGACTTGTGCTTTTTTCAACCTAATTTACTATGTATCTATGGGTGGAATGCAAGAAAGTGGAGAATTCTCTATTTTATAAACACTGTCGATTTATGTGCTATTTGTGATTGCTTAAAGGGATAGTAATGTTCCATACAAAGAGCTCATAGTTTTGTAGAGGTTAAAAAAATAACAATATGCCACAAATCCTAGCTCTCAAACCAATATGGTTTGAGAGATATCCTCCGCTAAAGTTCCCCTTCTCCTGATGTCATCTGTAAAGTTGACAGAAGGAGATCAGTGTCAGCCGTCACGAGTAGGCTCTTCAGTAGAGCCGCAATAGGACGATTTAAAGAGAAATTCTTCTTTGGAACAGTCTAAAAGTGTGTTTGCAAACCAGGCACACTTTGTAGACCGTTCCAAAGAAGTACTTTTTAAATCACGTTATTGCGGCTCTGCTGAAGAGCCACTTGTCGGTCCCCGGAACAGGAACTCCTGCTGTCAGCTTACGTAAGGAGAAGGGGGGAAATTTAACGGAGGATATCTCTCAAATCATAGTGGTTTGAGAGATAGGATTTGTGGCATATTATTTTTTTAACCTTTACAAAACTCTACAAAAACATTTTTTATGGGACATTACTGTCCCTTTAAGTTTTGATACAAGAGACCTATCAACATCTTGATACTGAATAGCACGTGTTCCTAAATAAAGGTATAGTATTGTCAATTTTATACAAAAATTAACCCTTTGAGTTCCAGAGGGGTACGCAACCCATTGCAAAGCAATGCGTTGCGTACCCCACTGGCACTCAAAGGGTTAATCATGCAGCCATTAAAAACTTAAACTAAATTTCTCCAGTCCCATCTCTCAAACATTTATGGTTTGAGAGCTAATCGTAGTTTAAGTTCCCCCCCTCTCTCCCCTTTCCCTGACCTCAGCGTTCTAGCTGAATGTAGGGGAAGCCGATCCCGGGACAGCTGACCCGAGAGCTACTTGATTGGAACGGTCTACAAAGTGTGCTTGCAAACCAGTCACACTTTGTATACCATTCCAGTGAAGGGTTTCTTTTTCAATAACTCCATCTCAGCTCTGCTGAAGAGCCTTTGCCAGCCCCGGGACCGGATTTCCCAGCAGTCAGCTAGAGCGCCGACGTCAGGGAAAGGTGAGGGAGGGGGGAACTTTAACTATGATTATCTCTCAAACCATAAAGGTTTGAGAGATGGACCTGGGGACATTTAGTTTAAGTTTTGTTTTTAATGATTTCAAGATATCACAGTCTCCCTTAGAGGCTAAGTGTTACTGTGCTTCCTACCTCTATAGGGCCGCCGACCGGCATGTCCTCCGGCCACTTCCTCATTGTTGTTTCAGGTAACAGGCACTAGCACGGACGCCTGTTTGTGGGCCTATTTTGGGTGGCTTAAAGGGATAGTAATACTTTGTTTTATCTTTATTTTATTTTGTAGGCATTAAAAAAACATGAAGAACGATATAAGTCTTATCTCTCAAACCTTTATGGTTTAAGAGATATTCACAAGCAAAGTATCCCCCCCCTGTTCAGCCAGATCAGAAGGGAGGTGCCCAGGTAGACTACAGAGAGGGACAATCTTCAATTAAGATAAGGGAAAAAGTTGAAAAACTTGTCAAGGGGGGCAGGGCTTTCATTGTTTTCATACAAAGAAAATTGTCCCCTTCTGTTATCTGTCTGGTCTGTGGACTGCATTCCACATCTGAGAAGAGATGGCTTACACTAGGAAAAAGGGGCGGGGAGGGGAAACTTTGCTTGTGAATATCTCTTAAACCATAAAGGTTTGAGAGATAAGACTTATATCGTTCTTTATGTTTTTTTAATGCCTACAAAATAAAATAAAGATAAAACGAAGTATTACTATCCCTTTAATTGGGTCCCGCCTCCTTTTGCTCCTTTATAAACCTCCTTGGGCCTGGGAGTCATTGCCCTTACTTGGTGTTCCTGATAGCTTCTGCTTGCTCCATTTGTGATCCGTGCCTGTATGAGTATTTGCTCTGTGTTTGACCTCAGCCTGTCTGACTACCCACATCGGTTTTGACCTGTGGCTCTGGCTGACTACTTGCTCTGTGTATGACCCCGGTTTGCCTGACCAGTGGCCCTGGCTACTAACCGTTTAGTGTAGTCTCTGGTTGCCTTTCCTGTGGGCCTGTTTACTTTCGCTCCTTGTAGTCCTCAGTTTGCCTGACCAGTGGCCCTGGCTCCAACTCACTCAGCATAGTTTCCGGTTGTCTGACCAGTGGCCTGGTTGCTCCATGTAGTCCCCGGCTTGTCTGACCTATGACTCTGGCTGCCTACTCGCTCCCTACACTATGTGCTTTCCTGACCTGTAGTCTCAGTGCCTCCTGGCTCTGGTCTGCTCTTGCTCTCTGTTGCCTCAGTTCTTAGACCAAGTGGTGACTTACACATATTCTACCATTATCTGTTGTCCCACTTGAGCCACCTCCCTAGTCTCGAGATCTGAAATAGTGTAGTGTACAGCACAGTGTGCAGCTCCAGAGGGACCTTGGGTAATATTTACATTTGTCAGGGGTTCTGTGTGGGCTATATTATTATTCCTGTACTTATTAAATAAAGGTGGATTAATATTTTATATTCGTGTCTGTCCTTCTTTGCCTGAAAACTGTGACACAAGATTAATTTTTGTATAAAATTGACAATGCTATCCCTTTAATGGGGAACTAGCACCCTGCAATAACTTTACATGTATTCAGACTTCATCTGGCGACTAGCTGCTTAGTAGCGCTAGTCACCAGAAATTTTACCTGGTTCCAAAGATTTTGCAGTTTTTCCGATGCTCACAGGAGCAGGAAGCACGGACGTCTCGTCACAGTGACGTCCGTGCGCCTGCGCTGTCAGTCCCTTTTGGAGCCAAGTAGACTGCAGAGAGGGACAATCTTCAATTAAGATAAGGGAAAAACCTGAAAAACTTGTCAAGGGGGGCAGGGCTTTCATTGTTCTCATAGGAAGAAGATTGTCTCCTGCTGTTATCTGTCTGGTCTTAAAAGCAGATTCCACATCTAAGGGGAGATAGCTTACATTAGGTAAAAGGGGTGGGAGGGGTATACTTTATCATTCAATTACTCTTGAACTACAACTCTGACAGTATTGATATAGCACTCTCTATGGCTCAAATGCTATGAAGATTAATTGGAGCTGCTGTTTTTGTGAAACATTACTATCCCTTTTAACAAACATCAGTATGAGTTTTATTGCTATTGAGCAATATGATACACTTATATACACAGCACAAAGTCTGATCTCATAAAACGAGGGACATCAGGGTGGGAATGTGGGACAGAGGGATTTTGGTCTAAAAGAGAGACTATCCCTCCTAAAGAGGAATGTATGATATGGCATAGCAGGTGATTTCTATAGATTTAGGTAATTACATATTCATTAATGTGGCTCCACACTGTACAAGTCCATGTAAATCATTCACTTTATACCACTTGCAATGTTCAGAGTAAACTGTATATAAGCCAGCCAAAGGGCACTGTAAAAGTTAAGATCAAGACAGCTTTTTCCATTACGTGGTAACTTCATAAACCATCAAAGCTGTAACACCGCTGTCAACTCTCAAGCTTCCTGTCATCATGCTGAATTAAAGATAATCTACAAAATCCTCATGGCTTGCTCCATCTCTGTCAATCAAGAATTTATAACATCAAATTCCGTTTCTAACACCAGGGGGGAAGATGACTTCTCCAGTGATATCACTTCTCCAATTCCTAAGATTTCTTCAGCTTTGGAGATCTTAGTGCATAGGCTCCATAGAATAACATAGGAACCGGAGAAGTGATAAACTGGAGAAGTCATCTCCATACCTGGGAACTCTCCGGATTTGCCCCGGAGACACTGGTTTTGACTGAGAGGTGGACACAATCCTGAGGAAACAAACCCATTTCCCCACCAACTCTGTGTTCCAAACTACCACTCCACTTTACTTACAAAACTAGATAACATCTTATTGATCCTTTTCCTGCTCCTTTGCGATCTAGCCCCACTCCAGTGTAATAGCGGAAAGATCTCAGACCACACCAGCATTGTATCACAGTTTAAACAAAAGTGCTAGCTCCCACCCACATGCATCAACAAGATATCCAGGGACAACTGACCCATGCCATCCTAACTACATTCAAAAGAACCTGCTCCCAAAGCATACCCCCAGTCAACATACGACCGCTCAGGGAAACCCAGCCGTATTCTGGCTCTCCGGACTACAGCCCTCTTCCGGGCTCGGGGATGTATGCATGACTCACCAACCAAACCAACTTCTGGCTGACACCTGCAATGAAAAAAAGAAAACTTCACACCACCAGCTCTATCCGAATGTATGGCTGAAAGAAATCTGATTCTCACTGTCCAATCCGATGAACCACCTCATTGCCAAAGCCCCAACTCGCTGCATCAATTGTCACCCTAATCCTAAAAGAATGTGAGCCAAAATCTGACTCGGCAGCCCCAAATAACGAATGTCCTTTTTGAATCGCTCATGAACTGAAACTGAAACAACGATGACCCATTGGCGTTGAGCAAAAAGGCAGAGCCCCCCCAGAGGCAGAACTGCCATGTATGCTTGAACACAGGCCACCGAACATTCTGGAAGCACATTTGCAAAAAGCGAGATTACCACACCCCAGCCCCACTGATCAGTCTTGGACCAACGAAAACGTGACAGAAACGCCAAGCTACCTACCATACCCCTGCTAGGACTCACCAGCTCCCCAATCCAAAACACTCCAAAAAATGCCAAAGCAAATGCCACCTGGAAAAGCTCAGCCGTAAACGCTGAAGAACAAACTGACAGCAACACCCACATCAGGTCACACAGCATGCGAAAAGAAACCGGTCTACTGGAGTCCTTCGATACTCTGGTATGCTGTAAGCCCTTCAGTGTTTGCCGCCCCAAAAACTCTTTAGTTACATCCCACTACCCTTGCACCTGGAACAAAAAGGCCAATACTGACACTAGCTGATCGACTGCCAACCTGAATACCCTTCCTCACTTAGGCGTGCCAGCAGCCACAACAACGCATTCAACCTATCCTCATCTGAGTGTGCCCCACCCACGACCTCAACCAACTCAAACTATTTACGCCAATACCTCTGACACCGAGCACATGTCCCAAGGACCACAGAACATCTCAGCAGTTCACCAATGATGTGACAAAAGAGTCCCACAGGTGGTCCTGGCAGTCCTCCCCATCCTCTGCAACCTCCAGCTCCCTGTAGTGGTCAAATATAAAGTAAGAAAGGGAATCCACAATCACATTCAAGTAACCGGGCACATGTGTAGCCATACCCCACATGTTCAAGTCCAGACATCTTAGCACCAGCAGCCACAGCAGCACCAGGACAGAAGGTGAGGAAGCAGAAACAGAATTGATATCCTGCACCACTGCCATGTTATCTGAGCAAAAACAAACCCTCTTATCCCTCAAATCAGGCCCCCGCAGGTAGACCACAACCATGTGGTGATCTGAAATATCTCAAGAAAAGACAGATTCTGTACCAACCCAGACCCAACCCTGGAAGGAGGCCAAGCCCCAGCTGAGCACTTCCCCTGAAAATACTCCCAGTAGCCACAACTACCTGACACATCCATGAAGAGCTCCAGGTCCGAAGAGGCATCTTTCCCCATCTGGAACAGGAAGGGTCCATTAAAACTGCACAAAAGTAATCCCAGACTGCAAGATCCTCCCACATCGCCGCTGTTATACTCACCCGATGGTGCAAACACCTGTAGCACCTGCCGCCTGCCAAAAACCCCGCCCAAGGGAATAAACCAGCAAGCAAAATTCAGCTCTACAATCAGACTCCTGTGATCATCCAACTTCGCCTGAGATAGAAGACAATCCATAGCCACCAAGCTGATCTCTATACCCAGGAACTTGAGACAGGCGGCTGGGTCTTCGGTGTTATCCTCGGCCAGCGGCACTCCAAAACACGATGCCACCTATTGCAGGGTCCTCAATAGAAAATGACAATCCCTCGAATCCCCAGGACCAATGAAGAGGAAGTCATCCAGGTAATGGACAACAGCCAGAGACCTGAACTTCTCTCACACAACACATTTGAGGAAGCAGCTGAACCTCTCGAAATATGCACATGATAAGGAACATCCCATAGGAAGTCAGAAATCAACATAAAACCCACCATCAAAATAACAGCCCAACAGATGGTGGCTGTCCGGGTGAACAGAGAGAAGCCTGAAAGCAAGCTCAATGTCAGCCTTTGCCATAAGCGCCCCCTTGCTGACCCGCTGACCCGGAGCCACCACCCTAATGAAGACTGCCCACAGCCACAATGCCTCACAAACAATATTTCCTGCCCAGATCACATCATCTTCCTGGAAGCTTGGTCAGGCCCCCTACACCCGGGCTGTACCTCTGCTCCGGGGTATCATAACTATCCCTTTAAGCTTCTGAGGATCAGCACAATGCCTTGAAAAAACAATGCACATGCCACATTGGATGCCCATTTCATATTTAAGGGGTTAAATTGTGACAAAAGATAACATTGTTTTTGGCCATCTGGTTATGTTTTAACATCTCAATGAATCTCAATGAATTCATCCTGGTAAAACATTTTCTAAATAAATAAGATCATGCGACCAATTGACAGACTAACCATGTCACCGTAATAAAAATGGTGACGTGAATCTCGCCCTGCATAAAAGCATGAGGTTCTCATATCGCCTCTTTAAAAGATGCTACCTTCAATTTACTACATGTCCCATCATACTTACATCTTTAAAAGTCGCTACCTTCAATTTACTACAAGTCCCATCATTCTTACCTAGCCTTGTGATGCAATTGCACTTCACATTGTGCTGGATAGTTTTCACTGATAACAGTAGCTAGTATGGATAATGCCTGTAAATAGTGCTAAAGGTATATGGGATAAGATGAAATCTGCACCTATCCTTATCCTCTTCCTTCCTCCTCTCCTTGCCCTTCTCCAGATTGAACTGCTCCAATGGAAGCAGGGTAAAAATGTCGATATATTCCGTTTTAATTCTGTAATTTAATCCTTGCTTAAATCGGGCCCCTAAAGGCCTTGCAATGCAAATGTACTGCAATGTTCTGCAATCAGGGTTTATATGATATGTCTTTGTTGCCATTTATTCAAGAGTTAAAGTAATGTCCGCTTATAATGTTATGCTATATTGTAGATATTAAACAAATAAATTATCTGGAGCAAGTGGCGTCTTTCAAACCGTTATGGTTTGAGAGATATACAATTTTAAAGTTCCCCCCTCCTTCCCCTTGCACTGATGGCAGTTGTATAGCTGAGAGAAGGAGATCCTGGTCCCAGGACCAGCCGGCGGCTTTTCAGCAGAGCCGAAATACCACAATCTAAAAAGAAATACTTCATTGGAACGGTCTACAAAGTGTGCTTGCAAACCAGGCACACTTTGTAGACCGCTCCAGTTAAGTATATTTTTTTTTTAGATTGTAGTATTTCGGCTCTTCTGAAGAGCCCCCTTGAATTGCACGACTCAAATCTCCTTCTGTCACCTTTACAGCCAACATCAGTGGAAGGGAAGGGGAACTTTAAAATGTTATATCTCTCAAACCATAAGGGTTTAAGAGATGACACTTGTGCCAGATAATTTATTTTTTTATCTACAACTAGTGTAAAAGCCCGTGTACTCGGGCCAAGGTCTGGGTGATGTCAACCCTCTGAGTGCCAGAGGGGTACGCAACACATTGCTTTGCAGCGTGTTCTGTACCCCTCTGGCACTCAAGGGGTTAAGAGGCCGGTCCTGCTCTGCTTCCTGCCACCGACACAGTCATGCACTGTAGAGACTGCCCAAAGCACAGAATGCTCCCAGCACAGAACTCCCAGCATTCTGTGCTCCCAGCATTCTGTGCGTTCGGGCAGTCTCTACTACGCATGACGGCTTCTGACAAACATCCTAGCGAATTATTATACAGGATATGGCATAACATGATAAGAGGATATTACTAACCCTTTAAGACTACCCAGAAATTGCATAAGTTGTAATATGCTGATTTACAAACAATTCACACTCTTTTTTATTCTCACGTGTGCTAGAATCTGTGTAATTTACTTGCTGAAGGACCTTACTGTATAATATCCTGACAGAAGGACCATACTAATAGTAGAGTTATTCTGAGTTAATTAGTCTAGAGTAGTTTGATCGCACAGGAGCCATTTTGTTTCTTATACCCGTAAAGCTGATATCAAAAGTGGCTACAACGTTGCAGGGCATAGTTTTTAAAGGGATAGTAATACTTTGTTTTAACTTTATTTTATTTTGTAGGCATTAAAAAAACATAAAGAACGATATAAGTCTTATCTCTCAAACCTTTATGGTTTATGAGATATTCACAAGCAAAGTTTCCCCTCTCGCCCCTTTTACCTAGTGTAAGCCATCTCTTCTCAAATGTGGAATGCAGTCCATAGACCAGACAGATAACAGAAGGGGACAATCTTCTTCCTATGAGAACAATGAAATCCCTGCCCCCCTTGACAAGTTTTGCAGCTTTTTCCCTTATCTTAATTAAAGATTGTCCCTCTCTGCAGTCTACCTGTGCACTTCCCTTCTGATCTGGCTGAACAGTGTTACATCAATAAATGGGGCGGAAAGGGGATACTTTATCATTGAATTACTCTTGTACTACAACTCGGACAGAATTGAAATAACACTCTCCAAAGTCCAAATACTATGATGATTAATTAGAGCTGCTTTTATTATGAAACATTACTATCCCTTTAAGTAAGTGCCTGATAGTACTTGTATCGTCTAACGCGGCACGATCAAGAGAAGTATTTGGCAAATTAAATCATTGGAACCAGCCAGTCCTGTTTTTTCACTGTTGAAGTAGCGAGTGTTTAGTTTTGAGTAAGAGTTTGTTTACTGAAATTGTTACATAGTTACATAGTAATTTAGGTTGAAAAAAGACTTGCGTCCATCCAGTTCAACCCTTTTCCTATTCCTGTTTACCATCGCTGACCCAAAAGAAGGCATCTGACTCCAAATGGCAATCAGATTTCTCCCTGGATCAACAAGCCCTAACTAAATATTAATCCCAATACTAACGTGCATAGCCCTCTATATTATGCTCTTTTAAATAAGTATCCAGGCCCCTTTTAAAGGCATCTAATTTATTTGATAGCACCACCTCCTCCGGAAGTGCATTCCACACCTTTATTGTCCTTACTGTAAAGAAACCCTTCCGCTGTTGTAGACTAAATCTCCTTTCCTCAAGTCTAAGCGGGTGGCCCCTTGTCCTGTGTACTGTTCTGTTAATGAACAGGTCTTTTGAAAGCCCTTTATATGGGCCTTGAACATATTTATATAGTGTTATCATATCCCCTCTAAGACGCCGTTTCTCTAGTGTGTACAAGTTTAACTTTTCTAGCCTCTCTTCATAACTAAAACTTTCCATTCCCCTTACTAGTTTTGTAGCCCTCCTCTGCACTCTCTCTAGTTCCATAATGTCCTTCTTTAGAAAGGGCGCCCAGAATTGAACAGCATATTCTAGGTGGGGTCTTACCATGGACCTGTAAAGAGGCATAATTATATCTTCCTCCCTTGAGTCAATACCCCTTTTAATACATGCCAATATCTTATTGGCCTTTGCAGCTGCCAGCTGGCACTGCATGCTACTGCAAAGTCTATTGTCTACCATTACTCCTAAATCCTTTTCATTAGTAGATTTCCCCAGAGAAACACCATTTAAACTATATGTTGCATTTTTATTATTATACCCAAAATGCATAACTTTACACTTGTCTATATTGAATCTCATTTGCCATTTGCCTGCCCAGTTACTCAATTTGTCCAAGTCCTCTTGTAATGAAGACACATCCAGTTCAGACTTTATTACCTTACTTAATTTTGTGTCATCGGCAAACACTGATACATGGCTTCCTATGCCCTCTGGGAGGTCATTAATAAACAAATTAAAAAGAAGAGGACCCAGGACAGATCCCTGAGGCACTCCACTTATCACGTTTATCCAACTGGAGAACTTGCCATTTACTACCACTCTTTGCATTCTATCTTTCAGCCAATTTCCAATCCACACACAAACATTTTCCCCTAGTCCTATTTCATTCAATTTGTACAGTAACCTCTTGTGTGGAACTGTATCAAATGCCTTGGCAAAGTCTAAATAGATCACATCAACCGCCGCTCCCTCATCTATATTATTACTTACTTTTTCATAAAATGCGATCAAGTTCGTTTGACAAGACCTATCTTTCACAAAGCCATGTTGGCTATTGCTAATGATATTCCTGTTCCAGCAGAATTCTTGAATATATTCCCTTAGCAACCTTTCAAACAGCTTCCCTACCACAGATGTCAAGCTTACGGGTCTGTAATTTCCTGGCTGGGACTTTGATCCCTTTTTAAATATGGGCACCACATCTGCTTTACGCCAATCCATGGGCACCATACCAGAAATAAAAGAATCCCTGAAAATCAGATATATCGGTCTGGCCAGGGTCTGGCTTAGCTCTTTAAGTACCCGTGGGTGTATACCATCTGGCCCCGGAGCTTTGTCTACCTTGACACCATTCAATTGTTTTAACACTTTTTCTTGTGTTAGCCAGTCCCATGCTTGCTGTGACTGTTCTGTAAAAGTAGTTTGCAGATTCTTGTCCAATGGGTGTTCCTTGGTAAAAACAGAAGAAAAGAAATTATTTAAAATATCTGCCGTCTCTCTGTCACCTTTGACCATCTCACCCGTTTCAGATAACAAGGACCCAACATTATCAGACTTTAATTTTTTGCCATTAATGTATTTAAAGAATTTTTTTGGGTTGCTTTTGCTCTCCTTAGCAATATTTTTTTCATTCTCCAGTCTAGCTAATTTAATAGCCTTTTTACAGGTTTTGTTGACATTTTTGTATTCTGCAAATGCCTCTGCTGATCCCTCAGCTTTGTAATGTTTAAATGCCGCTTTCTTGTTATTTATTTCATGACTTACTTTACTGGTTAGCCACATTGGTTTCAGTTTGCTTCTTTTGTATTTGTTTCCAACAGGGATAAATTTATATGTGTATTTTTGCAATGTTATTTTGAAGGCATTCCACTTACCTTCTGTGTTTTTTCCTGAAAATATTTTATCCCAGTCAACGAGACCAAGGGATGAATTAAACCTGCTAAAGTTGGCCTTTTTAAAATTCAGTGTTTTGGTGGAACCCATATCAACTTGTTTTTTTGAATTCATCTCAAACGATACCATGTTATGGTCACTATTCCCCAAGTGCTCCCTTACTTGGATGTTAGAGATAAGTTCTTCATGGTCAGTTATTACCAAATCCAGACATGCATTCCCTCTGGTTGAGGTCTGCACTAGTTGTGACAAAAAATTGTCATTCAACAAGTTCAGAAACTTGCTGCTTTTAGCAGAGTTAGCTGTTCCATTTTTCCAGTCTATTTCTGGATAATTAAAATCCCCCATAATTATAGTTCTCCCTATTTAGGAAGCCTTTTCTATTTGCATTAATAGCTGTGTTTCTTCAAGGTCACCAATGTTTGGTGGTTTATAACAAATATCCACTAATATTTTCTGGGCAGTTTTACCCCCAGTGACTATTTCAACCCACAGGGATTCCACATGTTCACTACTGTCATCACATATATCTTCCCGCAATTGAGGCAATAATGCTGGTTTGATATACAGACAGACCCCACCACCTCTTTTGCTTGACCTATCTTTTCTAAATAACATGTAGCCCTCTAAATTGGTTGACCAATCATGTGTGTCATCCCACCATGTTTCTGTTATGCCTATCAAGTCATAGTTTTCAATTTCAGCTACCAGCTCCAGTTCCCCTATTTTACCAGTTAAACTTCTGGCATTTGCAAGCATACAATTTATGCCACTGCTGTGTTCCATTTGTGATTTAATTTTGATGTGGCTTATAGGCTTCTCCCTATCATCTGTACTAACCCCGCCCCCAGATCCTCCCACCTGGTTATTAACTACATCGCCTTCCCTTTCTATACTATCTATCCCAGTATTTATTGGCCCCTCCCCCCCTTCCTAGTTTAAAATCTCCTCCAACCGTCTAGTAATCCTCTCCCCAAGCACTTGAGACCCTCTTGCATTCAGGTGCAATCCATCCCTACTATAGAGATTGTACCCCAAAGCAAAATCAGCCCAGTGCTCTAAAAACCCAAAGCCCTCCTTCTTACACCAAGACTTCAGCCATGCATTGAGCTCCCTAATTTCCCGCTGTCTCTCTGGCGTAGCGCATGGCACGGGTAGTATCTCTGAGAATTGTATGACCTCGCATGACACGGTTCAGAGAAGTATAGTCAAAATTGAACTCCTGAGACAGACAAATACCGCTTGCTGACTAACAGAGTGGCCGGTGGCATATAGAAGCAAGTAGGTGCCAGTTTCTTGCTAACAACGTGACTGGATTATATTTCTAGCGGCTGTGCCTCCCAGCATTATATGTGTTGCCTCAGAAGATTCACATTCTATTATTTCTGCTGTCTATTTTTGTTCAACTTTAAAGGGGTCTCTCACATAGATATAAGTAATGCTCATTAGTTAGAGCTTTTAGGGAAAACATTTAAAACATTGTTCATTATTAAAATAAAATAAAAAAAATAAACTTTATCTGCACAAAAATTAATGTTTAAAAAGTGCCCGGCACCCTATTTCTGGCTTGCCGAACTTCCTCTGCTCCCCTTCCTCCTCCGATGATGGTGGCTGTCTGTCTCTAAGCTGGGGAGATCTTATTGGCTAGATATCAATCTCTGCCAATGAGATCGCTCCAGCTTAGAGAAAGAAAGCATCCGTTATCAGAGGATGCTGGGTAGTGGGAGGAGCAGAGACAGTACTGCAAGATGAAAGTAGGCTGTCGGGCACTTTTTAAACATTAAGTTTTGTGCAGATAAAGTTTTTTTTTTATTTTAAATAATGAACAACGTTTTAGATGTTTTCACTAAATGTTCTAACTAATGAGCATTACTTATATCTATGTGAGAGATCCCCTTTAAGCTAATATTCAAGAGAGAGAGACATTGCTTCTAGATCTAAAAATACCCGCTAAGGAGCATGGTCTCTGATTCCCTCTTAATCCCCTATTATCGCTAACATGATTGTTATTTCAACAAAGTTATGTGGGAGAGAGCTCCAGTCTCTGTTGGTTTTGTCATGACCCCTCTACACCTATTCGAATACAAACAAAAAGGATAGGTCGCCCCAGTTTATTATAAGCAACACAATATATCTAACCAATAAGTAATGTGGTACACTCCCAGGTAAGTGGACAATACAAAAGCTAAAGGTCAAAGGGGAACATTTATAAGGAAGGACAGTTCAATAGACCAAGTAGAAGAGCCCTTTATGGAGGCGCTCATAGAAAACAATGTAATAGATACCGCTACACCTATGCAACGTTATGGAAGCGAGGAACTGTATTTGAGAATAAGTGGGAAGGAGACAGGGTGTTTCTCTTACAATGAGGGCAGGGTCTCCCATGCTAAACAGGGTATCTTTTTGAAATGTCTCATGTACAAGAGCGTGTGACATTTAAGCACTATAAGGAGGTCTCCGGCTTCCAGAGAGCCATAACATAATCTCGCAAGAATCAAATGGAAGAGATTTTTATGGCACCTCATAAAACATCTCCACTGCCTTCAATAATTAATGTCCCTATACCTTAATTAATTAATTAGTGTCAGCTCCCGCCTCGTGAAACATTTTAAAGCACATCGTGAAGTACTCCCACACCACACCTTTCATTGTCTCTCCTAGGTACTGCATACTTTAATTGAATTGAAACGCTGAAGGATGTTTTGTGCCTGGAGATACTTGGTTTGGTTTTTCTCAAGAAAATGTAAATAATATGAATATTTGTCTTTAGCCAATGCTTGCAGTGTGTAGATGAGCCTATTGAAATGTTGCTACCTTCATTCAGTGCATACGAATCCCATCATCCTTACCTTGCATCTTTCAGCGCTGCCCGGCTCTCTCTCCCCGCTACGCCTTGTTGAACCTTATTGTGCACCATAAGCTTAGCTGGGAACCTGCCACATTTCACCAGGAGACTCCGGATTTAGAGCAGTGTCTCCGGGCCTCCGGGTGAAACCTTAAATTCTCCAGGCATATACAGTATGTGCACATTTGCTGCTCCTGCCTGCACACATTTCATAATGTACATCAATCTCATCAGAGCCCTGCTCTGGCATCGTGGTCCGCGGACAACTTGTGACCTGTGTCACATGATCATGACGCTGCGTGCAGGGTGTCAGGGCAAGAGGAGAGTGGAGAACCTGGCCTGGCCTGGTCACCAGTGTTGTTAATAAATTCTTTTTACTTTATTCTGTCATGATGGTGTGATAGATAGGAGTGAAGTTAAATGCTGCTTTAACCCTTTGAGTGCCAGAGCGTTGCGTACCCCTCTGGCACTCAAAGGGTTAAACATGGTACTTTTTTTTTTTTTTTTGAACCTCCGGGTGACCTATTACTAAAGGTTCCCAGGTATGACCATAAGTAATCTTATTTAACACCTCTTAAACACAGCATTGCGCATGGTGTATAATAACGAGGCACAGTGGAGTGGGAAGAGAAAGCCAGGCAGCGGTGAAAGATGCAAGGTAAGGATGATGGGAGTTCTAGGTGCTGAATTAAGGTAACAATGTTTCAATAGGCGACATGAGAACATGGTTAATGCGGCTGATAGCCGCGCGATATTTTACACGTACCATTTTAAAAGTGAGCCGCTAATCAGCAATATGGCAGCTTCCTTGCTTACATATAATCAGGGATTATTGTAACCCTTTGCGTGTCAGAGGGGTACCCCTCTGACATTCAAAGGGTTTGCTTTGTAAAGTTTATTGGCTTATAGGTCGACATGTCGCCTCTTTTTGCAAGAAATTAAGTTATTTAGGGTGACGGTTCCACTTTAAATGCCTTATATCAATCAATGGGCCTTTTAACAGCTTGAATGCTTTCATTTAACCACTAGATAGCCAGTCATTGTGGGACACTTGCTTGGCCATGTATATCTGCGCAGCCAATCCCGTTTCTGGCACGTGGCTTGACTATACCCCGTCTCCCATTTTTCTTAAAATTATTATTTATTTATATTTTTTTTTCTGACCTCATTGGTGGGGCATCAGGAAGAGTTCCCCAGCTACTGATTTCCTAGCCAGTCACGCTGGGAGATCAATATTGGCAACACAGGAGAGCAACACTATCTTCTGATTCACTCCTACCTAAACTTCTGGGTAGGAGTTGGCGGGATCAGGGAAAGCCTCCCCAGGTCACCTCCCAGCTTTCCTTGATCCCACCTATAATGGGCCATAGGCCATTACTGGGAGATCTTCTCAGGCCTATCATATTTACAAGGACAAGAGCCGAGATTCACGGACTTAGAACCTCACCCAGGCAGCAGGCATTGTAAGAGACACTGCCGCCTTAACTTTGAATAGTAGGCACTCCCTGGATTGCCCGCCACGAACTGTGATGTCACCAGCAGCCTGGACTGTATCTTATTGGACAGGTAGTCAATCACCTGATTGGTCACCGCCTTCCCCTTGGTTGTCACTCTGGTCCCCATTGGCTGGGGAGCTGGAGTGACATGACTGAGTTACGCAACAGTTTGGAACTACAAGCATGTCCTGTGTGTTTCCTTCCTGAATGGTTTAAAGGGTCCCCTCTGACCCTCATTCAGGAGATCAGCATTCCTGTGATCCAACAGTTATCCAGAGTGACCGGCACGGCTGCCCCCTTGCAGCCAACATCAGGAGAGGGAAACCTGAAATGAAGGCTAAGGACAACCCAGCATTCTTAGCTTCCGTTACACTGCCTACTCCTGCTGGTTTGGGCAGGAGTGAAGCAGGGGAGAGTGTTGCTCTCCTGCAACACCAATACTGATCTCCCAGCATGATCGACTCAGAGATCAATAGCTCAGTGCAGACATCCCCCACTTGGTCCACACAGGACTAATTTTTTCCATTATTTTTTTTCATTCTGACATAATTATGGGGGCATCAGGAGGGGTAGTAATGCCCCCCAACAAGATCTGAAAAAAAAAAATAAAAAATAGCTCTGTGTGTGCCACAGGGAGAGAGTGTCTGCATTGAGAGGGGCATCAAGACCCTTTCTGATGCCCGCACTACTGATTCAACTCATTGATTTGAAATGCATTGAATCCCCGTTTCACTGAAAATATTTTTTTTTCAGACCTTGTTGGAGGCATCAGGAGGGGGTATTAATGCTCTCCCCACCCCAACAAGGTCTGAATAAATTCATTTTTATTGAGACCTCGTTTGGTGATGGGGGCATCAGGAGGGGTTCTGATGCCTTCCCAAGCTCAACCATAAGCACATTACATTGACTTGATGATAAGACATTTAGGGGTAGATTTAAAGGCAGCTGTTAAGTAAAAAAAACACCAATGGGTGTTTTAACGTGTAGGAAACCATAGAAAGGGGCATGGAATGAACTACTAATGGCAGTTCATCCAGTATGCCGGCCACAACACTAACGTGTGTTTTGGCCCATTAAAAAAAAAAAAAAAAAAGCTCCATTTTGCCATTTAAAGCACTGCGTTAGCTGAAAAAACACTGATAAGGGACTCACTTACCGTACAAATCTTAAGACCCAGTTTTGTTAGGCGTAGAGTCCCTTATCGGGTCTTTTGCCAGCTAACGCAGCTGTTAACCCAATGTCCACAGTGGATGTATTGATATGGGGCCCTAAGCCCCATATCAATACATCCAAAGTACCTAAAACCTGTCTAAAGTTAGTAGGATTAACCATGTGAGTATAATTACCCGGCCGTCATTCATAGGGTTAACCCGACTAAGTAAAGCAACATTGCATTAACACTTACCATTAATCCTGATGTCCAGCGGAGTCATCAGCTTGCTGGTCCTTCTCTTCTGTCTTCTTCCTTCTATCTTCTGCCTTCTCCCTGTAAAATAAAATAAATGTATTAAAATCAAGCATGAACAAATACATTCCAGTACCCTTTGAGTGGCAGAGGGGTACGCAACGCATTGCAAAGGGTTCAATATTAGTGCTCCATAAATATACCCATATATGTCCCCATGTAATGGCCCGAAGAATAAATGGCAATGAATAAAAAAGCTCCACATATACATAAATGAATGCAACTCATTAATACCCAAAATTTAACTTAGCTTTTAACTATGTGTCTCCACCGCTTGGAGCGGCCGCGAGGGCGGCGGAGACACAACTGTCCCACTACGCTCCTCTCCTCTTCAGCTGAGCAGTGTATGGGCCAATGCCCATAACAAACTGAGGGCATTTGAAGTGAGCCTGCCTTTATATATGGGCAGGCTCACTTCAATTGTCCTCACTGTCATTGGCTGGGTTGTTCTTCACATCTCAGCCAATCATTTTCAAGAACAGCTGCTCGAATCTGATTGGCTGGGATGTGAAGAACATCCAAGCCACACACACACGGATGCAAGACACACACACACACACACAGACACACACGCAAATGCATACGCATGCACTGAGATACATAAAAAGCAACACAGTCATACACACATACATGCAATGCACTATATGCAGACACAGAGTGTGATACAGACATGCAACACAGACAATAAGAAACACACAGAGACACACACACACGCACAAAGTGAGTCATAAGGGGGTGACTTATGTGTCATTGTAATGAGTTTGTATTTGTACTTATGCCTCCACTGTGGCATTCATTCATGTAGTTAAAATGCATGTGGTAATTGCACATACTATGGTGGAAGGTGGATCGTGCTGGCTCCCGGGGTGTGAGTGTGAGTGAGTAAGTGTAAATGAGTGCATGTGAGTGCGAGAGTGAGTATGTGAATGTGAGTGATTGCGTGTGAGTGATTGCGTGAGTGTGTGTGAGTGTGTGTGATTGAGTGAGTGTGAGTGTGATTGAGTGTGTGTGTGTGATTGAGTGAGAGTGCGTGAGTGTGAGAGAGTGTGAGTGAGAGGGTGTTTGAGTGTGAGTGACAGAGTGTGATTGAGTATGAGTGTGTGTGAGTGAGAGTGTGTGTGTGATTAAGTGTGTGTGTGAGTGATTGAGTGTGTGAGTGATTGAGTGTGTGTATGAGTGTGTGTGTGAGTGTGTGTGTGAGTGTGTGTGTGTGTGTGAGTGTGTATGAGTGTGTGATTGAGTATGTGTGTGAGAGTGTGTGTGTGTGAGTGTGTGTGTGAGAGTGTGAGTGTGAAGAGGTGAAACAATGTGTTTGTGGGGTCATGATCCTGAGTGAGAAGTTATTGATATCCCCTACTTCAGGAGCGAGTGGCAGTTATATTTTTTTTGTCAGTTGGATAGTGGTGGCGGGTTGGAGGGGGCGGGCCAACTCCCTGTATGATAAACATGCCCCCATTGAATCACCCAATGGGAGCAGTAATGTCCCCATTGAATCAACCAATGGGAGTTGTGTCTCCTAATGAGACATAAATTATGTTTTTTTTTATTTATTTATTTAGAAAATATTTTACCAGATGATCAAATATCCCGTAAAAAACATGAAAATCCCATTCTGAAGGACTGAACCTGAATTGGTGCAGCCTTTCAGTGTGTTTTTTTAAGTATCCAGCAATAAAGTGTTAGTAATGTCTAAAAACAATTCTTAACAAATTTGCAGTGGGCAATAAAACAATCGGATTGCCACAAACCCCACCCCCCAAACCGTCATGGCCCGAGACATTGGCAATCAAATTTCCCTCTACCCCTCTCCCGACGTCAGCTGCAAAGCTGACCGAAGGAGATCTGTGTCGGCCGGCACGATGAAGCTTTTCAGCAGAGCCGAAATCACATCACTGCAAACGAATGACCTCACCGGAAAGGTCTACAAAGTGTGCTTGCAAACAAGGCACACTTCGTAGACCCTTTAAAATGAAGTAACCCGCCTGCAACAAAGGGATTTCAGCTCTGCTGCAGAGCTGCCGGCTGATCCCAGGACTGGGATCTCCTGCTGTCAGCAAGCCGCTGACGTCAAGAGAAGGTGAGGGAAGGGAGAATTTTGATTCCGAATATCTCCCAAACCGCAAAGGCCCGAAAGACAGGGTCTGCGGCAACCCGACCAATCCTTCACCCTCCACAAATTCATCAAAATTACTTTCAGACATTACTAACACTCTAAGATAACTGATGAAATAATAAATATATGCTATTACAGGTTGATCACAATTATGTAGGGTCAAATTATCCTGCATGTTATGGACAATGAGAACCCTCCTGCTTCAGAATCATACTCAGAATTCTCAGAACTGCCCAGGGAAACTTTGTTTTCCAATTTAATAACAAAGTCCCTGAGGACAGAAATTGGTTCTGTGGTAGAGAGTTCCCTGTTTTTTTTTTGTCACAACAAACTTATACAAACTCCACATTACATATATAGACATACTATAGCACACATAGGTCATATAACTATTTGTGTCTATCTGACCATACTAACTAAACACAACATGGTCTCTTAAAAAGACCTTACCACTTACCATTCCGCTCAGAGTGGGCCAGAGAGCCAGGGGGCTTCCTTATTGAATCCCATCAACTCACAGGTAATTCCCCAGTTCTCTTCCAAGATGAATCAGGCTCAACCCTCACCATCACTAACTATCCCAACACTACAATCCTAAAAGACAGCATACCAACCCCGCGGGAGCCTCCGTCCAAGAGCATCCAGATAGACACAGACCGGTCTGCCGCCCATGAGCCCCCGCAAAGCGGGGATGGAATTCAGCCATTATACTGCTCCCGGACCGTAGCCCCCGTAGAGTCCAGACGGCTCTCACATCCACCTCCAAAACCCACCAAAACCGCCCACCCCAGGAATCACCTCTATCCCTTCAATCCCAGCCAGGGACCCCAGATCTTATAATAAATCTGCATCTTATTCTGGGTTACAGTAGAAAAAAAATACTTTTCTGAATTGCACTGATAATCTATTTGGGCTTTTATTTCTATCCAAGTAGGAATTTGTTGCTTCCTCCAATATCTGGCAATACACATTTTAACAGCTAGTAGAATATTAATACATAAGTACCTTTCCCATCTATCATTAACCGGAAGATCCATATGAAATAAAAAGATCTGTGGAGATAGTCTACAATGTACTTTAAATAAATTCACATTTATAATATAAAAAAGAGGAAAACTTCAATTTTTTATATTATAAAATAAAAGGACCCACTAGTTGGGATTTTTTTAGAATCAATATTGTGTTAATTTACCTGTGATTCAAAGTATATCCGCTTGCTATATATTAAAAGTTCACTGGCCTCAGTAATATATTTATGTTTAAGAGCCCACTTTTATAGTGAGGTTTTGTACATTTAAAACCCATATGGATGTCAATAAATGGTGAAGTTGGTCAATGGGTGTAGTGTTATTACAATTTACACTAACCTGACCCTACCATACTGTAACGGAAGCTAGGAAGGGGCCGCATTGCCTTCCACCGTCGTTCCCGAGTGTCTCCTTCCCAATGCCAGATAAGCGACGTCGGATGCACCAGTTGAAGTATGGACAGTCACTGGAAACAGTCGCAGGATCGCTGGAAGCAGGGAAGAGTCCACGTCACCGCCTGACAGTCCACGAGGTTGGGTCACAGGAAACTGGCAGCAGGGGGTCGACGATTCTTGGCGCAGATGGGTATCAGAGTGGCTACTTTAGACCATAAGCAATACAAGACTCCAGGACTCCTTGTTCACTCCAAACATAACTCTTTATTGGCAAAGACCACAGATATTTATACACAGTACAGTACATTGGATCACATGGGGAACCTAATACAATAGGGAACATGATTAAATCATAACACATCAGACAAAGGCCAGCAACAGATGGTCTTAAAAGATACAATAACTCAGACATGATTACATTTCAGATACAAAAGGGTCTGATTGAACAAAGACTTGAGGGGCGTGAATGGATTAACACACAGCAGGGGGTCTCAGGACAGTTCTCAATACATCTTACAATACACAATACAATGGCTTGAGGGACTGCAATACACATTCAAAGAATTAACCCCTCACTGCCCCTTCCCTTGGAAGCAAGCCAGAAGTCTAACGCAGGGCAGTTTTGTACATTAGCCCCATTCACATAAAGTCTATCAAAAGTCTTTTTTTAGTGTACAACCAGGGCAAAATGTCCACAGTCTTCGGATAAATAGTTCTAGGGCCAGACAAGGGTTCAAGTAACGGGTAGGATCCGTTACACATACAAATCAAAGAAGGAGTGGGGATCGTATAAGCTGAGGAAGGAGTGAGAGACAGCTGAAGATCCTGCACATTGTTTAAAGGACACCAGACTGGGATGAGAGCCAGTGAATGCCTGTACATCTGGAGGCAGGATTTTGCCTCTGAAGAACGTGAGTAGATCCTTTGAAAAAATTCTTCTGTGGTGGACTAAGAATTTAAATCCATATTACACTTAAAGGAGATTGCCTGCTCTTTTTCTTTTTGTCTTATATTTCTTCAGCTTTTGTGTTTGAGTGGGAATCCAACCCGCTAGGAGTGAGCAGCGGCACATCCTGAAAATTGCGGACAATATAGGAAACTATTTTGGAATTTTTTCCATTCGGTGTATGTATGTTATTTTTCCGTGTTTCTTTTTATGAATAATTGTTTTTGGAGATCCTTTGACTTGTGTTGAGGAGAGGCGCAGGGAGTAGTTGAAATTCTGAACTTGTAATGCCTAATTTCAAGATGACTTTACCCTTCTCTGTTTTGTACCTAGGACTTTCACTGATGTCCGCACAGTTCTTCGGGCTCAACCGCTGTGAGCGGTTGACCCTGCATGACCACACCTGCTATTGAAACTGCCCTCCACCATGTCCTCACAGTGTCTCAAGTGTGAATAGACACAAATAGCAAACAGGCTTGATGATAAAGAGGGTTCAGAACTGTTCAGGGTCTGAAGCGCAAATCCACGCTTGTAAAAAAAACGCCCACTGAAATGTAAGCCACATGTACTCTATCATAAAGGAAATGCATATAATGTAAAGTTCTCAAAAAGAGTATGGTTTTCCACGTAAAGAGATCCACTCACCGATTGGAAATACAAGCCAAAAAATGATCCCAAGGTGGGACAGTACAACAGTGTCAGATACACAGCTTAAAGGGATAGTAATACTTCAGTATTACAAATCCCTATATCAAAGCCCTAGTAAAAAAAATGTATTACCTCCAGTGTCATCTCTCAAACCTTTATGGTTTGAGAGATGAATGCTTCTAAAGTTGTCCTCTCCCTCCCCCCGCGATCGCGTTAACTAAAAAAAAAAAACTTTCACTAAAATTGTCTTCTACATGTGCTTGCAAGCCAAGCACAAACCAAGCACATGTAGAAGACCATTTCAGTGAAAGTTTTTTTTTAGTTAACGCAATCAGGCTGTGCTGGAGAGCCTCCTGAAAGTCGCACAACTCTGTTCCCTGCAGTCAGATAAAATGCTGACTACGGGGAAGGGGGAGGGAGAGGGCAACTTTAGAAGCGTTCATCTCTCAAACCATAAAGGTTTGAGAGATGACACTGGGTGTAATACATTTTTTTTTACTAGGGCTTTATATAGGGATTTGTAATACTGAAGTATTACTATCCCTTTAAGGATGTGGCTTCAGATTTTCAGCAGCATACAACTTGTTCATGTAGAAGGATACGTAACTGCAAAAACCCAAAGGATAAACACACACACCTGCGTGTCAAACATACCAACTGAGTTAAGGGAAAGAGATCACATTTTATTTGGGGATTACTTAATAATCAGGCAGGGGTCCAGCAAAGTATCATGCAGCATCAGTTTTTATGTACATTGTATTTCATATATCTCTGTTTCTTAAATTAACAAGAGTTTAATGATTATAATTCTCTAAAGAAGGATAGATCAATGTTTTTCATAACTATAGTTATTTAATCAGGAATACAAAGAAAGATTAGTTGTGGTTAATCAGTCCATCAGACAAATGTAAATTTGTACATACTGTTTATATATACACACATGCAATTTATATATCCCAAAAGATTATCTATTTATCAGACCTGTAAAAAAAATATTTGTACAAGTATTATTAGTGGTCTGATTCAAATTGAATATTTGCTTTTATTTCAGCTAGTTATGAAAGCATGGTCAATGCTAGGGGGTGTCAGGAGGAGTCCCGATGCCCCCCTTGAAGTCTGAACTATTTTTTACATACAATAATAGATACAAAATACAATAACATTTATTACACATATACAGGCAAGGTATGCAGCCGCATTCCTTGCCTATTAACCCTAAAATTACCAGAGGGGTAGCAAAAGCATTGCAATGCGCTGCTACCTGTCTGATACTCATAGGGTTAATTATGCAATACATATACAACGAGGGCATGTCAAAACAAAGTGAAGAATAAACAACTTCGAATGGGAGCAATATTTGATGAATTTAAATGGTGAAAGAAGGTCATGGGAGCACTATAAGTCTAATTTCAAAGGGGGGGTTAATATGTTGAAGGGGTCAATATTTGTTGAATTTAAATGGAGAAAGAAAGTCATGGGAGCACTATACATCGAATTTCAAATGGAGGGGTTAATATGTCAAATGGGAGCAATATTTGTCGAATTAAAATGGAGAAAGCTGCCCTGGTGCTGTGCAATGAAAGGGAGTGCCACCACACAGAGGCTCCCTGTACTGCTCAACACTAATGTGAGGTATATGCTGATGTCTCAACACCTAAGCCTGCAACATCAGAATATCTCCCTTTTTAAGAATGCAACTTTTTAATCCGCCGTTTTTGAAATTTCAATAGTGAACCCATGGGAAGTATGGAACCCATGGGAGGTATGGAACCCTAATATTTCCTAAAGAGGAACACTTGGGAGGTATGGAATAGGGATGGGAGAACATTTTCGCCTCAAACCAAAATCTTCGAAAAATGCACTTTCCGCTTGGCAAATGATTTCCCGCGAAAAGTTCAGTTTTCCCACTTTTTTCACCTAGTTCGTTGTATTGAAATTTGTCCCAACCACAAGAAATATATGTCTACCTTTCCTGCAGGCATATACAAAGGTGTGAGGCTCTCACAGCATGCCATTCTGTGTTTGTGAGAGGAGAAAGCAGCAAGTTTTTGAGCTAGAGAAGAATAAGGAGAATAAAGGAGAATTGAAACTTAGTTTGGGGAGTCTATTAGGTAGGACATTTATTTTCTATAGTCAGAGTGTTTGTGGGAGCTCTGGGGGAGAAGAAGGGAAGAAGGAGGTTGCCCCAAATACCCCAAAACTGAGTATGACTGACTGGCAAGACACAGGCAGTTGGCGGCCAATTTACTTGCTGATCTTGCTTTTATTGTCTCTGTGCTGGGGAAGGAAAGAAGTTGATTTTGTTTTTAGTTATAATTTATTTATTTATTTTTGCACATACTTTGATAAGATAGGGTGGACAGCTTAAAAAAATAATAATAATAAAAAAATAATAAAATAAAATAATGAAAAAATAAATAAACAAAAATAAATTAGGTAACATAGTAACATAGTAATTTAGGTTGAAAAAAGACTTGCGTCCATCTAGTTCAACCCTTTTCCTATTCCTGTTTACCATCCTTGATCCAAAAGAAGACAAAAAAAAACCCCTCAATATAGCAATTTAAAATTCTGCCTTGAATGGGGGGGGGGGGTTCCTTCTTGATTCCAAATGGCAATCAGATTTCTCCCTGGATCAACAAGCCCTAACTAAATATTAATCCCAATACTAACTGTCACGGTTTATTATGACTCTCAGACACAAGTTTTAGGTAAAAATCAATTTTATTGAAATAATAAATTGATAGCGTAGGATGGCAATCACATACATATAGATATATTCAGAATATAACAAGACAGAAGGCAGACTCTAACGGTCCTGTCAATATACCGGACAGGACAGTCTGAAGTAATAGAATGTTAGGCTCTACCGGCCTTGCCAATACCGGGTAAGGTAACCTGCAGATGGAATAGCATAACGGTTCTACCGGCCTTACCAAATTACCAGGCAAGGCAGCCTCAATAGATTCACAATGTAGGCTCTACCGGCCCTGCCAATACCGGGTAAGGCAACCTCAGATGGAATGTGGCAAAAGGTTCTACCGGCCTTACCAATACCGGGCAGGGCAGCCCAGAGATAGTAGCAGCAGTCAGATGGTAAATGGCAATTGACAGGATTGTAAGCAACCCAGTGTACACACACTGAGACCAACAGGGGAATCGTAAAGCCGCAAGACTTTGGAGCAAACCAGCGTCCGCACGCTGGGACCAACACAGGATTGTATAGCCGATAGGCTTTGGAGCAAACCAGTGACCGCACACTGGTGTAACAAGCGAGTTTGTATAGCCGCAAGGCTTTGGAGCAAACCAGCGTCCGCACGCTGGGACCAACACAGAATTGTATAGCTGATAGGCTTTGGAGCAAACCAGTGACCGTACACTGGTGTAACAAGCGAGTTTGTATAGCCGCAAGGCTTTGGAGCAAACCAACACAGAATTGTATAGCTGATAGGCTTTGGAGCAAACCAGTGACCGTACACTGGTGTAACAAGCGAGTTTGTATAGCCGCAAGGCTTTGGAGCAAACCAGCGTCCGCACGCTGGGACCAACACAGGATTGTATAGCCGATAGGCTTTGGAGCAAACCAGTGACCGCACACTGGTGTAACAAGCGAGTTTGTATAGCCGCAAGGCTTTGGAGCAAACCAGTGACCGCACACTGGTGTAACAAGCGAGTTTGTATAGCCGCAAGACTTTGGAGCAAAACAGCGTCCGCACGCTGGGACCAACACAGGATTGTATAGCCGATAGGCTTTGGAGCAAACCAGTGACCGCACACTGGTGTAACAAGCGAGTTTGTATAGCCGCAAGGCTTTGGAGCAAACCAGCGTCCGCACGCTGGGACCAACACAGGATTGTATAGCCGATAGGCTTTGGAGCAAACCAGTGACCGCACACTGGTGTAACAAGCGAGTTTGTATAGCCGCAAGGCTTTGGAGCAAACCAGCGTCCGCACGCTGGGACCAACACAGGATTGTATAGCCGATAGGCTTTGGAGCAAACCAGTGACCGCACACTGGTGTAACAAGCGAGTTTGTATAGCCGCAAGGCTTTGGAGCAAACCAGTGACCGCACACTGGTGTAACAAACAATGTCGCCGACGCGACCAGGCAGGAGGTTGCCAGGATACCGGAGACAGGAGATGAGATGACAGGAACCAGCAACGATCAGTCAGGTCAGGAAACAGCAGAGAAGAAGTTCAGCAGGAACTGCAACACCAGAGACTAGGCCGGAACCAGGACTGGAACAACTCAGCAGGCAGGAAACACTGGAACAGTAGAGATCAGGAACTCAGGAACACATGAGATCAGGAACTCAGGAACAGAGGCCCAGCTATCACTGGCATAGTGATAGCAAGAAGGTCAGAAACAACACGAAAGGGCACTCAAAGGGTGCCCAATCCAGGTTTAAATAGGCAATAAGAGGCGGGCTATCTGCAGACAGCCAATAGAAGCCCCCTACTGGTGACAGACAAGGAACTGCAGCAATCACGGGCACCGTGATAGTACACCCCTTTCAAAGACCCCCTCTCCTAGAATAGGGTTTAGGTTTCTGTGGGTAATTGGCATGAAAGACCCTAGTTAGCCTAGGTGCATGAAGGTCCTTACTATCCACCCATGATCGATCTTCAGGACCATATCCTTTCCAATGTACCAGGTACTGTACCCTTCCTCTAAGCCTACGGGAATCAATAATGCTCTGAACCTCGTACTCCTCCTGGCCCTCGACCTCAACAGGTCCTGGCACCACAGGTGTGGTAGTATAGCGATTGCAAACCAGAGGCTTAAGAAGGGACACATGGAACACATTATGGATACGCATGGATGCAGGTAGGTCTAGTGCATAGGAGACAGGGTTAATTTTGCGAATAACTCTGTATGGACCAATAAACCGGGGAGCCAACTTATTAGACGGAACCTGCAGCTTGAGATTTCTGGAGGAAAGCCATACTCTATCCCCAACCTGAAAGGAAACCGCTGGAAGCCTTCTGTGATTAGCATGGCGCTGATGACGCTGAAATGACTGACCAAGTGCCCTCTGAACTTGTGCCCATGTGGAACGGAGTTGCTCGATATGCTCATCCAGAGCTGGAATCTGTTGCGTCTGAAATGAATCTGGAAGCAAACAGGGCTGGAACCCATAATTAATCAGAAACGGAGAGCTCCCAGATGAAGAATTGACCACACAGTTCCTGGCGAACTCTGCCCAAGGCAACAAGTCGGACCAATTATCATGATGGTCAGTAACGAAACAATGGAGAAATTGTTCCAAGCCCTGATTAGCTCGTTCAGCGGCTCCATTGGTCTGGGGATGGTAGGCAGAGGAGAAGGACAGCTGTATGCCCATCTGTTGGCAAAATGCCCTCCAAAATCTAGACACAAACTGGCTCCCCCTGTCAGACACCAGTACCCTAGGCACTCCATGCAACCGGAATACTTCTCTGGCGAACACCATTGCCAATTCCTTAGCTGAAGGAAGGCCACGGAGGGGCACGAAATGAGCCATTTTAGAAAACCTGTCCACCACCATGAATATAAAGGAATACCCCTTAGACATAGGCAATTCTCCCATAAAATCAATGGAAACATGAGACCAGGGGCGTTCGCCATTAGGCACCGGTTGAAGCAAGCCCACTGGGAGATGTCTCGGGGTCTTGGCGCGGGCGCAGGTGGCACAGGCATTCGTAAATTCGGCACAATCGTTTCTCATGGAAGGCCACCAAAATAACTGAGAAAGGGACCATAACAGTTGGTCTCTACCAATATGTCCCGCAGCCCTAGAGGAATGGTAGGTTTCGAGCAACCTAGTACGAAATGGTTCAGCGACAAAACATTTGCCCATTGGGGTTTCATGGGGAGCGGACCCCTGAGAGGCCAGGATCTCCTCCCCTAAAGGAGAAGTAATACTCGTGCGTATAGTAGCCAGTATTCTATCAGGTTGGATGATAGGTGCTGGTGCTTCCACTCTGTCACTGTCGGCCTCAAATTGTCTTGACAGTGCATCAGCCCTGATATTCTTTGACCCCGGTAAATATGATACAATGAAATTAAATCGAGACAGGAACAGTGCCCACATGGCCTGACGAGAGGACAATCTCTTGGCCTCCGAGAGATAAGTCAGATTTTTATGATCTGTTAGAATTAAGACAGGATTCTTAGTACCTTCAAGCAAATGACGCCATTCCTTAAGAGCGAGGATAATGGCCAATAATTCTCTGTCACCTATCTCATAGTGGCTTTGAGTGACAGTCAACTTTTTTGAGAAAAACCCACAAGGTCTGAGAGTTCCACCTTTATCGTGTCGTTGCGAAAGTACTTCCCCGACCCCAATATCTGAGGCATCAACCTCTAACGTAAATGGAAGTAGAGGATTGGGGTGGGATAACACAGGAGCTGCAGCAAATGCCAGCTTCAAATTCTCAAAGGCATTCTCAGCAGATAGCGGCCAACAAGAAGGATTAGCACCCTTGTGCGTAAGATCGGACAGAGGTTTGACAATGGAAGAAAAGTTCTTAATAAACCTCCTATAATAATTACCGAAACCCAGGAAACGCTGTATGGCTTTAAGACCCTTGGGTTTTGGCCATTGTAGGACAGCTGACAACTTTGCTTTGTCCATGGCAATGCCATCATTGCCAATAATGAACCCCAAGAATGGCACACTGGTTCTATGAAACTCACATTTTTCCAATTTACAAAATAATTTGTTCTCACGGAGTCGTAGCAATACTGCGGATACATCTTTGATGTGCTGTGCCATCTTTTGGGAGTAAATCAGTATATCGTCAAGGTACACCACAACACATGTCTGTAACATATCTCTCAGAACATTGTTTATCAGTTCCTGGAAAACTGCGGGGGCATTACACAGCCCAAATGGCATTACTAGATACTCGTAGTGCCCAGCTCGAGTATTAAAGGCAGTTTTCCACTCATCACCTGCTCGAATGCGAACCAGATTGTAAGCGGCCCGTAGGTCCAATTTGGTAAAAATCGAAGCGCCCTTAAGCCTGTCAAAAAGCTCGGTGATGAGTGGTATTGGGTATGCGTTTTTTGCCATTCGTTTATTCAAGCCCCGGTAGTCAATGCATGGTCTTAATTCGCCATTTTTCTTTTTTACGAAAAAGAACCCAGCCCCAGCTGGAGAGGTAGATTTTCGTATGATCCCTCTAGCAAGGGCATCAGAAATGTAATCCTCCATAGCCTTATTTTCCTCACAAGATAATGGATAAGTGCGTCCTTTGGGAGGTACTGCCCCAGGCTGCAATTCAATGCAACAATCATAAGGTCTATGCTGGGGTAGCAAACTAGCCTCTCCTTTGCTAAAAACATCGCCAAACTGTTGGTACACATCCGGTATAGCCGAGGAGGTGCAGAGGACCTTAATAGGCTGGATGACGCACTTGTCCATACAAAACTGGGACCAAGCAGCAATTTCACACTTTTTCCAATCAAATTGTGGGTTATGTAACTGTAACCACGGAAATCCCAATATTACCGCATGGTGCAGAGAATTAATCAGTTGAAACTGCTGCTCTTCTCTGTGAAGTGCCCCAATAGTCATAGACAGTGGCATAGATTCAAATATAACCTGAGGCGGTTCTAACGGTCTGCCATCAATCGCTTCAATAGTCAAGGGGTTTTCTCTTTCAATGCGTGGAACTCCGTGCAATTCAGCAAAGGTATTATCCATAAAATACCCTGCTGCACCAGAGTCAACCAAGGCCAAAACCTCCACAGAGCGTTGTGCCGAAGATAATACCACCTGTATGGTGGGTTTCATTGTGCCCGACACTGGGGACGATTGTACACCACCTAGGGCCTGTCCCCCAAGGTACCCTAGGTGTGTGCGTTTCCCGGACGTACCGGACAGGAATTTAGCAAATGCCCTTTTTTACCGCAGTATAAACACAACCCCTGTCTTTTGCGATATAGTCTCTCAGCCTTGGTTAGTCTAGTGAAGCCTATTTGCATAGGTTCACTTGTCTCCCGTACTGGTTCACTAGACTTCAATGCCAGGGGAGGGATGGGTGGGCAAAACATGCTACTAGGCTCATTATTTTTTGACCGTATCTTACGATCTCTGGCAATTGATCTCTCACGTATTCTGGAGTCAATTATCATAACATACTCAATGCAGTCATCTAGATCAATAGGTAGATCTTTAGCAGCGATTTCGTCCTTAATGTGGTCATTCAGGCCTTGAGAAAAAGCTGCCAATAATGCCTCGTTATTACAACCTACCTCTGCTGCCAATGTGCGGAATTCGATGGCATAGTCGCCCACTGTACGCCTGTCCTGATGAATCTCCATAAGGCGTTTGGCAGCAGAGGTGGTTCTACCAGGAGGCTCAAACACTCTTCGAAAGGATTGCACAAATTCTCTAAAGTTCTTAGTACAAGGTTTAGCATTCTCCCACAAGGGGTTAGCCCAAGCCAATGCTCTGCCAGTGAGCAATGATATCGTGAACCCCACTTTACTACGATCATTGGGAAATGCGTGTGCCGTCAATTCCATAAAGATTTCGAGTTGGTTGATGAACCCTCTGCAGAGACTAGGGTCACCATCATATCTTAGCGGCAAGGGTGCAGAAGCCGTTAACCCTTTAACAGTACCCCCTAGGGGTCTGGTATCACTTTCCGGTGTCTGACTTGGCGAGACCACCGGGCTAGAGCTAGATTTGTCAGCAAGTACCGTGCGTTCAAGGATCGTTCAACTGATCCAAACGTTGCTCGTGCACATCCATCCTCCAATGGATATTCTGTGCGTTACCTTCACATTTGCTGTCTGAGGTCATGGCCCTTTCGTACTGTCACGGTTTATTATGACTCTCAGACACAAGTTTTAGGTAAAAATCAATTTTATTGAAATAATAAATTGATAACGTAGGATGGCAATCACATACATACAGATATATTCAGAATATAACAAGACAGAAGGCAGACTCTACCGGTCCTGTCAATATACCGGACAGGACAGTCTGAAGTAATAGAATGTTAGGCTCTACCGGCCTTGCCAATACCGGGTAAGGCAACCTGCAGATGGAATAGCATAACGGTTCTACCGGCCTTACCAAATTACCGGGCAAGGCAGCCTCAATAGATTCACAATGTAGGCTCTACCGGCCCTGCCAATACCGGGTAAGGCAACCTCAGATGGAATGTGGCAAAAGGTTCTACCGGCCTTACCAATACCGGGCAGGGCAGCCCAGAGATAGTAGCAGCAGTCAGATGGTAAATGGCAAATTGACAGGATCGTAAGCAACCCAGTGTACACACACTGAGACCAACAGGGGAATCGTAAAGCCGCAAGACTTTGGAGCAAACCAGCGTCCGCACGCTGGGACCAACACAGGATTGTATAGCCGATAGGCTTTGGAGCAAACCAGTGACCGCACACTGGTGTAACAAGCGAGTTTGTATAGCCGCAAGGCTTTGGAGCAAACCAGCGTCCGCACGCTGGGACCAACACAGAATTGTATAGCTGATAGGCTTTGGAGCAAACCAGTGACCGTACACTGGTGTAACAAGCGAGTTTGTATAGCCGCAAGGCTTTGGAGCAAACCAGTGACCGCACACTGGTGTAACAAGCGAGTTTGTATAGCCGCAAGGCTTTGGAACAAACCAGCGTCCGCACGCTGGGACCAACACAGGATTGTATAGCCGATAGGCTTTGGAGCAAACCAGTGACCGCACACTGGTGTAACAAGCGAGTTTGTATAGCCGCAAGGCTTTGGAGCAAACCAGTGACCGCACACTGGTGTAACAAGCGAGTTTGTATAGCCGCAAGGCTTTGGAGCAAAACAGCGTCCGCACGCTGGGACCAACACAGGATTGTATAGCCGATAGGCTTTGGAGCAAACCAGTGACCGCACACTGGTGTAACAAGCGAGTTTGTATAGCCGCAAGGCTTTGGAGCAAACCAGCGTCCGCACGCTGGGACCAACACAGGATTGTATAGCCGATAGGCTTTGGAGCAAACCAGTGACCGCACACTGATGTAACAAGCGAGTTTGTATAGCCGCAAGGCTTTGGAGCAAACCAGTGACCGCACACTGGTGTAACAAACAATGTCGCCGACGCGACCAGGCAGGAGGTCGCCAGGATACTGGAGACAGGAGATGAGATGACAGGAACCAGCAACGATCAGTCAGGTCAGGAAACAGCAGAGAAGAAGTTCAGCAGGAACTGCAACACCAGAGACTAGGCCGGAACCAGGACTGGAACAACTCAGCAGGCAGGAAACACTGGAACAGTAGAGATCAGGAACTCAGGAACACATGAGATCAGGAACTCAGGAACACAGGAACAGAGGCCCAGCTATCACTGGCATAGTGATAGCAAGAAGGTCAGAAACAACACGAAAGGGCACTCAAAGGGTGCCCAATGCAGGTTTAAATAGGCAATAAGAGGCAGGCTATCTGCAGACAGCCAATAGAAGCCCCCTACTGGTGACAGACAAGGAACTGCAGCAATCACGGGCACCGTGATACTAACGTACATAGCCCTCTATTTTATGCTCTTTTAAATAAGTATCCAGGCCCCTTTCAAATGCATCTAATGTATTTGATAGCACCACCTCCTCAGGAAGTGAATTCCATGCCTTTATTGTCCTTACTGTAAAGAAACCCTTTCGCTGTTGAAGATTAAATCTCCTTTCCTCAAGTCTAAGCGGGTGGCCCCTTGTCCTGTGTACTGTTCTGTTAATGAACAGGTCTTTGGAGAGCCCTTTATATGGGCCTTGAACATATTTATATAATGTTATCATATCCCCTCTAAGACTCCGTTTCTCTAGTGTGTACAAGTTTAACTTTTCTAGCTTTTCTTCATAACTAAAACTTTCCATTCCCCTTACTAGTTTTGTAGCCCTCTTCTGCACTTTCTCTAGTTCCATAATGTCATTTTTCAGAAAGGGTGCCCAGAATTGAACAGCATATTCTAGGTGGGGTCTTACCATGGACCTGTAAAGAGGCATAATTATATCTTCCTCCCTTGAGTCAATACCCCTTTTAATACATGCCAATATCTTATTGGCCTTTGCAGCTGCCAGCTGGCACTGCATGCTACTGCCAAGTCTATTGTCTACCATAACTCCCAAATCCTTTTCATTTGTAGATTTCCCCAGAGAAACACCATTTAAACTATATGTTGCATTTTTATTATTATACCCAAAATGCATAGCTTTTCACTTGTCAATATTGAATCTCATTTGCCATTTGCCTGCCCAGTTACTCAATTTGTCCAAATCCTCTTGTAATGAAGACACATCCAGTTCAGACTTTAGTAACATAGTAACATAGTAAATTAGGTTGAAAAAAGACACAAGTCCATCAAGTCCATCAACCTTCGCCTCATACCTCAGTAACTGAGAATTTTATAGCTTTCCTGCTACCAATTAAATTAGTCTTTATCAGACCTTCCTGATCAGCCTACTGATAAACAGTATAACTCTGTATGTTCCCTTTTGAAAGAAATGTATCTAATCTTCTCTTAAATGTATCCATTGTATCTGCCATAACTACCTCCCTGGGCAATGAATTCCACAATTTGACAGACCTTACCATAAAAAAACCCTTCCTCTGCTGAAGAAACCTCCTTTCCTCTAATCTCAAGGGGTGTCCCCTGGTCACCTGATCAGGCCTTGGAATAAATAGCTCACCGCAGAGATCCTTGTATTGACCTCTCATATACTTGTACAATGTGATAAGGTCTCCTCTTAGTCACACAGACAGACAGCTGACTAGGAGTCTGACGTTAGATGTGTGAGCTGTGTGATAGACTGCAGACGACACTGAGAATTTTGTTGAGGGCTAAGGCAAGACATCACACTCCATCAGTTGTGTACTGTAGAGAGTAAAAACACACACAGTGGTTGGGTAATGTCCAGGAAACACAAGGGGAAGGGGAGGGGGAAAGGTGGAGCAGTGCAGGGATGTGGGATTAAAGTGGTAGTTCAAAAACTGACTGCAGCAATGGTTGCTGTAGCATGTGCAGTAAATGATGATGATCCCTCTCTTCTCTGGGTGGATGCAGTTTGTAAAGGTCCCACCAAAAGTTCCAGCACCACCACAACCACCACCAGCGCCAGTACTATAAAAAATATGAGAAGAACACTGAAGAGTTGCATTCTTGTGTTGATGATGAAGGTGTAGCAGCTGAAAAAACTGTTGCATCTGACAGTGAGACAAACAAGCACCAAAACACCTGTCCTCAAAGTAATAGCAAACTTTGTGAAAGTGAAGGGACATTGTTTGACACCAATAAAAGCTTAGATGTTTAAAAGGGTAGTGGGCAAGAAGTAGTGAGCGATGCTGATGCTGAGGATGACCTAATGATGACTGATGTTGATGATGCAGATCTAGATTGTATCCCTCCAGCATCCTCCTCTTTTCCAGATGCAAATTAAGTTGAGAGTGGGAGAGATGATGAAACGACCAGAGTTAGGTGAAAGGCAAAGGCTCAATCTTCCACCACTGAAAAGGAACACTGCATCTGTCTATAAAATGTTTGAGAAAACCATTGGAAACTCTGTCCCTGGACAAGCAAAGATGGCAAAAAGTACACAGTCATCTGTCAGTATCATCACCACTTCCAAGTCCATGTCCCACTCAAGCCACACACATTTGTGTTGAGTAGCCAGCAACAACAGCAACACAGGTTGTTAACATCCCAACCTAAGCTATGATGAGTGAATCTGCTGCTTCCGGAAGTGCTGCACTTTTGACACCTAGTAGAAGTAGTAGTAGCAGTAGGATTGCATCAACATCTAGCACCAGTAGTAGTAATAGTAGTAGCCCTGTAGGAACCCCTCAGTCCATGAAGTCAACAGTATGGAGATACTTCATTCAGGATCAAAAGCTATGACAGAGAAAGCCAGGCCAAATGTAATAACAGCATCACAGATGATGAGGAGGAGAAGGAATGTGAAGAAGGGTTGCTACCATCTACCACTTTTTGGACCACTGTTATGACCAATAAGTAATGTGTATCAGTAATCTGAGAAATATAGCTTTCATTGGACGCAAACATGATAATGGTAAAAACTGCTGTAGGAATATATATATATATATATATATATATATATATATATATATATACTAGCAATGTGGGATGGCCCGTCATGTTATGACCATTGGGCGCACGTGTCTGAAATGTAGACACACTGATAAACACAGACATATGCAACACACAGGCAGACACATACACACACAGTGAGCAGCATAAATATGTAAAAGACATGCGCACACACACACACATACACCGGAGATGCACACATGTACACACATGTAACAGAAATGTACACACACTCAATAGACATGCTCGCATACAGGTAACAGACATGCATGCACACACACGTAACAGACATGCATACACACATGCACAGACATGCACACACACACTCATGCAACAGACATACACACAAACTCACAACAGACATATACGCACACGCAACAGACATACGCACACAAACACAATAGACATACAAACATGCAACAGACATACACAACGCACACAGAGGGGACACTGACACAATGATAGCTGTACCCCATGTGTGGAGGTTCCGGCTCTCTCTGGTCCCCTGGATCTGTAGGTTCTGAGTATAGGAGTATGCACTGTGGCCACCCTGGGATTAGTGTAGGAGCTTTACAGTGCTGTGTAGGTAACAATGTTGTATTGAAGTGAATATCTGCAGTATTCAGAGAGTTAGAAGCCAAATGTAGCCCTCTAACGACCAGAGGACATTGTTACACAACATGTTGCCATCCCCCCTGTAGTCCTGAAACAGTTAAATCAATGGTATTTGTTATATCCTTTACTTTGGGCAGAATTGCAGTATTATGCCTCTGTGTGTTTGGTGTATAGAAGTGGAAAGCAGAAATTAAAAGATTACGTGAGACAGAGACACTTATACCAGCATGTTAAGCCATAGAGTGCCATGCAGTATACAGTGGTGTGTGAAGTCAGAGTTAACCCTTTGAGTGCTTGAAAGGCATCCAATGCTTTGTGGTGCAATACATTATTTACCTCTCTGGCACTCAAAGGGTTAAATAGAGTGGTGTTCATGTATAAAGAAGTTGTCCCGATGACATAAATAATGTAGATTCCACTCCCCACATTACAGGCCCTGGTACAGCGGAGACACTCTTCTCCCCACAATGTGCCTCGCAATGTCCGGATCCAGTGCGGGAGGAAGAAGCCGCTGTTGATTCTGAGGAAACAGGCCTGAGCTTAGGGGCTGCCAGGGGTTTTGGCAGTGGAGAGGCCATGCTGGTCATCTGAGGAAAGAACAGGGATCCTCCTGGGCATCCCCTGTCCATCTCAAAAAAAGCAAAAAAAAAAAGGCTCCAAAAAACCCCAACATGGTCACACCGGAAAAAGTCAACAGTATATGTTTTAAAGGATAGTAATACTTCCATTAAAGTTTATCTCTGAGTCTTCTTTATAGTTTTTGTAACATGTACCGCTATATTTAATTACGTAGAGTGTTGTAGTTGATAGTCTATAGATCAAGGGCGCAAGAGGTACCCTTGAAAAAGCGGACAGAAAAGCCCGCGATACGCGTGGGGTTAAAACTTTGATTTCTTATTTTAAAAAACTTTTAAATCAGTTCCTGAGCAAGTCCCTCTGTGAGAAAACCACCCCTGCTTTTATCTGCCTAACGGAGTAACGAGATCTGACCCAGAATGGTACCTTGAGGATGCTTTAAAAACTCGAGGACTCTGGTGTTTGCCGACGGCGAAAACTAGACGGAGGTGTGGACACAGTAACGAGGACGCCATTGCCAGGAGACAGATAAGGTTAAATATATTTTATATTTGGTACGTGTTTCTGATTATAAGCGCAGTATGTTCAAATTCAATAAACACCACTTTTAGATAAATTTTCTCTATCTCTTGCGCCCTTGATCTATAGACTATGAATGTATGTGTGTGAAAGAGGACGCCCATAAGGTGCAGCATTGAGACGAGTTACTATTGGAAAAGATTGAAAAAGAACGGATTGAACGTATTTCATCATCATTCTATTCATCATTTCATCCATTTCATAGAACTTATCCATCCATCTATTCATCTAATCATTTCATTTGTTGTTGTTTTGAACTACAAATTTTCCTGTGTGAAGAACTAAGATAAGTGACTGGAGATTTATTCAGTTAAGTCTGTTTTTTCACTTCTGGGGGGAAGGTGGATAATTTATAAGAGAAAGAATAATCATCAATATCCACATATAAATATCTGGATTTTTTTGTAATACCAAAAGAAAAATTCTCTTTCAGTTTTTTCTTGGGTTTTATAAATAGGCGCATCTCATAAATTTTTTGTAGTGTTGTAGTTGAAACTCGATTCAAACCAAAAGGATCCCCCTCCCGCCCCTACTGGCCGCCTCCCATCAGATTTGGAATCCGGTCGCGGGATTAGACGGATGCAGCGATAGACAGTCTTCATGTAGTAACTATAAGGAAAACCCTACCGTCCTTGACGAAGGAGGGCAGGATTTTCCTTTTGCGTACTGAAGATTGTCCCTTGCCTCACTCCATCCAGACCAGACTGAGAGGCTGAGTGATGTAGGGAAAGGGGCAGGAAGGAGATCCTTTTGGCATGAATATTGTTTGAACTGCAACACTGTAAGTAATTAAATATAGTGGTACATGTTAAAAAAATATAAAGAAGACTCGGAGATAAACTTTAATAGACGTATTACTATCCCTTTAAACCTTTGAGTGGCAGGGGGTTTGTCAAAGCATTGCAAAGCAATGCGTTGCATATCCCTCTGGCACTACAAGGGTTAACGTTTGATTAGCATAGGCGTCCAACATCTTGCCTCCCTTGCACATTACTCATTCTGATCTCCAGAAAAGAGGGACAAAAGGGTAGAAAAGAGGGACAGAGGGATTTGGATCTCAAAAATGGACTGTCCCTCCTAAAGAGGGACACTTGGGAGACATGCCATTACATCAATGTTATTTTTTTATTTCTCCTTTATTGTGGGCCATAATTGCAGTATTATGCCTGTGTGTGTATGGGTTGTGCAAATGGAAAGTAGAAAGTTATACCAGCAGGTTAACCGTTTGAGTGTCAGAGGGGTTTGCAATGCATTGTGCACCCCTCTGGCACTCAAAGGGTTAAGGTATAGAGTGGCATGCAGTATACATTGGCGTGTCATGTCATAATTAAATAGCAGTGGTGAAAAAGGGCTTAATCACAACAAATGAAAAAGTGTTAGTAATAGGCTGGGGAAGGAGGAGAAGTGGGAGGCAAATGGAAGTTTACAGTGTGAGCGTTTTGAGGATGCTTCCCACTATGCTGCTGGTCTGTCCTGAGGGGTAAATGTTTATACACATCCCTGTGGCAGTCAGGGGGTTAAGTGGGCACCTGATGGCTGCCTGTCTTGCATGGCAAATGTTGAAACCCATGAAATAATTGAGCAATGAGGGCCTACCTTAACCCTTTTAGTGCCATTATGCCCCCCTCAGTGCTGCAGCTTCCCTTGAGTGGCCGTAGTAAAGGTTCAGCTGAGGCCACTGGGAGTCAGAGCGAGTGACAGTGTGTGTGTGTGTGTCTGTGTGTCAGCCATATTTTTTTTGTGGTTGAGGAGGAAGTTGAAGGAGGGCAAACCCTGCCTACTCCTGTCAAAATTATGTCCCCTGTATCTCCAGCACTGGCAGTAGGGAGGAGATTTCTATATCTCTTCCTTACTGCCACCCCTGGGGAGGCATAAAATATGTAATGAGGCATTCTCTTCTATGTGTGTGTCTCCTGTGGAGACATAAATTATGTAATGAGGCTTTCTCTTTAATATATATATATATGTATATATATATATATATATATATCTATATATATATAAAAGAAGACTTTGTGCCTGCCAAAACACACCCAGGGGAGGCATAAAGCATGAGTTACTATTCCTATTGGGTGATTCAGTCATGCAGGGAGTTGGCCCGCCCCCACTATGCAGCCCGCCCACCACTATCAAAGTCAGAAAAAAACAATATGGCCGCCACTTGCTCCTACACCACAGACAAACATACATGCCCCACTCACACAGCACCAAACAAACACACACATGCCCCACTCACACACACAGAGCACCACACACACACATGCCCCACTCACACAGCACCAAACACACATGCCCCACTCACACACACAGCACCACATACACACACACAAAGCCAGAAATAAATATGGCTCACACACACACACACAGTCACTCACCCTGACTCCCAGTGGCCTCAGCAGGACCTGTACTGCAGCACCAGGGGAACAAAATGGCACTCAAAGGGTTAAGGTAGGCCCTCATTGCTCAATTATTTCTTCACTGTCATCATTTGCCATGCAAGACACAGGACAGACAGCCATCAGATTCACACTTAACCCACTGACTGCCACAGGGTTGTGTATCAAGTTTTACCCCTCAGGGAGTGTGTTCAAACCCCTCACACTGCAAACTTGCATTCCCCTCCCACTTCTCCTCCTTCCCCAGCCTATTACTAACACTCTTCCTCATTTATATTAAGCCCCGCCCCTACTCACGATTAAGCCCCACCCCCTTTTAACCCATATTGCCCCATTTGTCTCTCCACATCAGCACCACATCAGTCCCCTCCAGGGACTCCACAAGTCAATGTTCCCAGGTATGAACACACTTCCCACTGCTATTTAACTCTCACATGCCTCTCTATGCCTTAACCATTTGAGTGCCAGAGGGGTACACAACTCATGCACTCATGTGTTTTTGCTTATATATGTTGTGTGTGTACATCTCTGTTACATATGTGTGTCCATCTCCAGTGTGTCTGTGTGTGTGCGTGTCTTTTGCATGTTTCTGCTGCTCACTGTGTGTATGTGCATACCTCCCAACATTTCACATGGCCAAAGAGGGACACTGTAGTTTTAGGTGATATTGTTGGGGGCGGGCTGGTGGGCGGGGCATTAGTAAGAATTTTTAGGTTATTTCATGACCTATTACTGGCTATTTATGTAACTGAATAAATGATTTAGTGCAAGACCAAAGTATTTTATTTGAACAGACTAATGTATAAACACATATACTGAAGTTTATTGCTTTATTGCTGTAGAGCAAAGTAATACACACCACACAGTCAGGGCTGGTGCAAGGATTTTTGCCACCCTAGGCAAAACCTAATTTCGCTCCGCCCCTTGTGTCCCACCCCTTTATACCCTGCCTACTTATACCCCACCTCTTTTCATGATTGTCCTCTCTCTGCCCCCTGGGCCACTCTGCCCCTGATCTAGAGATGCCTGTAAGAGATGCCCCCCACCAGCTCCAACTTGCCCCTTATCAGCTCCAGTTTGGCCCTATCAGCTGCACTTTGCCCTCCATCAACTCCAACTTGCCCCCATCAGCTCCACTTTGCCACCATCAACTCCAACTTACCCCCACCAGCTCCACTTTGCCCCCCACCAGCTCCACTTTTTCCCCACCAGCTCCACTATGCCCCCCATTCGCTCCACTATGTCCCCCATCAGCTCCAACTTGCTCCTATCAGCTCCAACTTACCCCCATCGGCTCCACTTTGCCCCCCAGCAGCTCCAACTTGCCACCAACAGCTCCAACTTGCCACCAACAGCTCCACTTTGCCCCCATCCGCTCCAACTTGCCCCCATCAGCTCCACTTTGCCCCCATCCGCTCCAACTTGCCCCCATCAGCTCCACTTTGCCCCCCCTTCAGCTCCACTTTGACCCCCATCCGCTCCAACTGGCCCCCATCAGCTCCACTTTGACCTCCATCTGCTCCAACTTACTCTCATCAGCTCCAACTTGCCCCCAGCAGCTCCACTATGCCCCCTCAGCTCCAACTTGCCCCCATCAGCTCCACTTTGACCTCCATCCGCTCCAACTTACCCCCATCAGCTCCAACTTGCCCCCAGCAGCTCCACTATGCCCCCTCAGCTCCAACTTGCCCCTATCAGCTCCAACTTGCCCCCAGCAGCTCCACTATGCCCCCTCAGCTCCAACTTGCCCCCATCAGCTCCACTTTGACCTCCATCCGCTCCAACTTACCCCCATCAGCTCCAACTTGCCCCCAGCAGCTCCACTATGCCCCCTCAGCTCCAACTTGCCCCTATCAGCTCCAACTTGCCCCCATCATCTCCACTTTGCCCCCCATCCGCTCCAACTTGGCCCCAGCAGCTCCAGTATGCCCCCTCAGCTCCAACTTGCCCCCCATCACATACCTGTAGCTCCCGCGCAGTCTTCTCTTCAGTAATGCAGAGCGCGGCGGGAGATCATGACTCCCAGCGCGCTCTGCATTACTAAAGATCCGACCCAATGAGGGAGCGCTGTAGCAACACAGACCTGACTGTGTTGTGGTTCCCGGCGTGGTGTGTGCGGGCACAGCTCTTCTCCGCTGCATGCCCGCGCCCCCAGTACGTGTGCGCCCTAGGCCGGCGCCTACCTCGCCTATAGGTGGAGTCGGCCCTGCACACAGTCTGACCTTCTAAAAAGAGGGACAACAGGGTGGGAAAGAGGGACAGAGGGATTTGGCCCTCAAAGAGGGACTGTCCCTCCTAAAGAGGGACACTTGGGATGTATGGTATGTGTCTGCCTGTGTGTTGCATATGTCTGTGTTTTTCAGTGTGTCTGCATTTCACACACATGCGCCCAATGGTCATGACATGACGGGCAACGCCGTCCCACATTGCTAGTATATATATATATATATATATATATACACACACACATCAATCACACCAGTCCCCCACAACCACACACGTATATATATATATATATAGACATAAATACATATCCAGATATATAAACATAAACACACACATATAGGAATACACACACACAATCACAAATATATAGACACACCCACGTAGAAATACATACATACTCACATATATAGACATACAGTCACACACACACACACACATACACATATACAGTGTGTACAATGCTGTAAAGTAAGAATGCTTTTGAAAATAGACATATAGTTTATTTTTATCAATTAACAAAATGAGAGTGAGTGAACAAAAGAAAAATCTAAATCAAATCAATATTTAGTGTGACCACCCTTTGCCTTCAAAGCAGCATAAATTCTTCAGGGATTTTGTAGGCATATACTCAGGTGTATGATTAAACAATGATACAAAACAGGTGCTAATGATCATCAATTGAATATGTGGGTTGAAACATAATCATTAACTGAAACAGAAATATCTGTGTAGGAGGAATAAAACTGGGTGAGGAACAGCCAAACTCAGCTAACAAGGTGAGGTTGCTGAAGACAGTTTAATATCAAAAGTCATACATTATGGCAAGACTGATCATAGCAACAATACACAAGGTAGTTATATTGCATCAGCAAGGTCTCTCCCAGGCAGAAATTTCAAGACAGACAGGGGTTTCCAGATGTGTTGTTCAAGCTCTTTTGAGGAAGCACTAGCAAACAGACAGCGTTGAAAACCGTAGACGCATTGGTCGGCCAAGGAAACTTAGTGCAGCATATGAAAGACACATCACGCTTACTTCCCTTCAAAATCAGAAGATGTCCAGCAGTTTCATCAGCTCAGAATTGGCAGAAAACAGGGGGATCCTGGTACAGCCATCTATTGTCTGGAGAAGTCTGGTCAGAAGTGGTCTTCATGGAAGACTTGCGGCCAAAAAGCCATACCTCTGACGTGGAAACAAGGCCAAGCACTTCAACTATGCATGAAAACACAGGAACTGGGGTACAGAAAAATGACATCTGGACTGATGAGTCAAAATTTTAAATATTTGGCTGTAGCAGAAGGTAGTTTGTTCACCGAAGGGCTGGAGAGTGGTACAAGAATAAGTGTCTGCAGACAACAGTGAAGCATGGTGGAAGTTCCTTGCAAGTTTGGGGCTACATTTCTGCAAATGGAGTTGGGGATTTGTCAGAATTAATGGTCTCCTCGATGATGAGCAGTACAGGCATCGTGCAATACCATCAGGGAGGCATCTGATTGGCCCCAAATTTATTCTGCAGCATGACAATGACCCCAAATATACAGCCAAAGTCATTAAGAACTATCTTCAGTGTAAAGAAGAACAAGGAGTCCTGGAAGTGATGGTATGGCCCCCACAGAGCCAAGATCTCAACATCATCAAGTCTGTTTGGGATTACATGAAGAGAGAGAGAAGCAACTGAGGTGCCTAAATCCACAAAAGAACTGTGGTTAGTTCTCCAAGATGTTTGGAACAACCTACCTGCCGAATTCCTTAATAAACGTTGTACAAGTGAACCTACAAGAACTGATGCTGTTTTGAAGGCAAAGGGTGGTCACACCAAATATTGATTTGATTTAGATTTTTCTTCTGTTTGCTCACTATCATTTTGTTAATTGATAAAAAAAAATGATAAAAAAAACTATTAACATGTTTATTTTTGAAAGCATTCTTACTTTACACCATTTTTTTCACACCTGCCTAAGACTTTTGCACAGTACTGTCTATATATAGACACACACAACCACTCACATATACATACACACATATAGACATTCATATATACACATTCACACACAATCACACACGGATATAAATAAACACACACATATACAGAAATATATACACTCAAACACACATACTGTATAGACAGGTACAAACACACACGTATATAGACACACATACACACATAGGTACACATTCATACATGCACTCACGTACTTAGACTCGTATACACACACACACACACACACACACACACACACACACACACACAGTTTCCTACCTCCTAATTTCAATGAAGAATTTAAATAACTTTACTGGACTTTGATGTAATGAATAGTTAACCTAAATATGTGCCCCCAGTGGCCACATACGTCCTACAGAGTAAAACTGGTTGCTTCTCACTTATTGAATGTATCACCTTGCTAGGCACTGTACAAAATTGAAATAAGTGAAAAACATGTCACTGAAATATGGAAGTTAACAAAAGGACATTAATTTAGATATCCGTATAATTTTCCACATTGAATAACGTATATTTATTGAGTTTGTATCCAAACGCAGTTGCGACTATTGATCTCCTTTGCCTGAACATGTTTAGACCCTTTGGCATCTCTCCTACTGGCACTTCAAACAGTCATAAGTACATTAGACTTCAGTCCAATTTGCTGGCATGATCCCTGCCCATCTCCTGGGTTTCAAGGATGTCTGCTAGCAGCAGTTGAGGGGGAAGTGTCTATAGCTTCTGAAGCACAATTGCACACATTGTAGTTACCAATATAGTGTTAGACTGCAATCCAGTGCTTTGTGTTATGCAACAAGTAATCTGTACACCTGCTATATTACTCTTGCTTCTTCTCTCAACACTTTTTATATCCACCAAATACCTTCTCTCTCCACCTTCTATATCAGTAATTTTTCGTAAAAAAATAGAGCTTAAATAAATAGTAATGTTTAATATGGAAAAATATTTATATCATTAGCTTTATTCTTCTGAGCCAAACAAAGCAATCCCCACTGGTGAGAAGTATTTTATTAAAAAGTTATTGCAGCTCAAATTGTTATTAATTAGGTGCAGTATTTCCTGGTCTGAAATATTGTGGTGGCGCTGTTGCTTCCGCAGTCTGTGGACAGCTATGGTCATTTGACAATAACCCTCTATAGGGTGTGTAGCAACAGCGCCACTGTAAAATTTCAGGTACTGCAGCAAAAAAAAAAAAAGATTGAATTGCAATAAAGTTTTAATAAAGATTCTCTAATCTGTGGGTGTACATTTGTTTTACTCATTAGAATAAACCCTGCAATATACATTTTTTTCATATTAATCATTGCTATCACATTAAAGCAACGCTAACTCATTCTAATAATTAACCCCTCTTATTTTAATCTGGGCTAAAAATCCTAATGGACACCATGAATTAATTCTGCTTTTGTTGGTTTTCAGTGTCTCTGTCACTCAAGTGGTTAAAGAGCACTAACAAATCCTAATAATAAACCCAGGTTTATCGTAAGCCTTTGAGTGCCCAGTCTAATACATGTGTAAAGACCCTCCATTTTCGCTGTTCCTAGTTGAATACATGGCATAAAGTTGCACCATTTCCTCTGCTTCTAGTCTAATACAAGGAGTAAAGGTACACCATTTCTTCTGCTCCTAGTCTAATACAAGGAGTAAAGGTACACCATTTCTTCTGCTCCAAGACTAATACAAGGAGTAAAGGTACACCATTTCTTCTGCTCCTAGTCTAATACAAGGAGTAAAGGTACACCATTTCTTCTGCTCCTAGTCTAATACAAGGAGTAAAGGTACACCATTTCTTCTGCTCCTAGTCTAATACATGGCGTAAAGGTGCAGCATTTCTTCTGCTCCTAGTCTAATACATGGCATAAAGGTGCAACATTTCTTCTGCTCCTAGTCTAATACATGGCGTAAAGGTGCAGCATTTCTTCTGCTTCTAGTCTAATACATGGCATAAAGGTACACCATTTCTTCTGCTCCTAGTCTAATACAAGGAGTAAAAGTACACCACTTCTTCTGCTCCTAGTCTAATACATGGCGTAAAGGTGCAGCATTTCTTCTGCTCCTAGTCTAATACATGGCATAAAGGTGCAACATTTCTTCTGCTCCTAGTCTAATACATGGCGTAAAGGTGCAGCATTTCTTCTGCTTCTAGTCTAATACAAGGAGTAAAGGTATACCATTTCTTTTGCTCCTAGTCTAATACAAGGAGTAAAGGTACACCATTTCTTCTGCTCCTAGTCTAATACAAGGAGTAAAGGTACACCATTTCTTCTGCTCCTAGTCTAATACATGGCGTAAAGGTGCAGCATTTCTTCTGCTCCTAGTCTAATACATGGCATAAAGGTGCAACATTTCTTCTGCTCCTAGTCTAATACATGGCGTAAAGGTGCAGCATTTCTTCTGCTTCTAGTCTAATACATGGCATAAAGGTACACCATTTCTTCTACTCCTAGTCATACACATGACTTAAAGATACACTATTTCTTCTACTCCTAGTCATACACATGACTTAAAGATACACTATTTCTTCTGCTCCAACTATAATACAAGGAGTAAAGGTACTCAATTTCTTCTGCCCCAAGTCTAATACAAGGAGTAAGGGTACACCATTTTATCTTCTCCTAGTATAATACATGGCGAAAAGCTACACCATTTCTTCTGCTCCTAGTCGAAAACATGGCGTAAAGGCACACCATTTCTTCTGCTTCTAGTCTAATACAAGGAGTAAAGGCACACCATTTCTTCTGCTCCTAGTCTAATACAAGGAGTAAAGGCACACCATTTCTTCTGCTTCTAGTCTAATACAAGGAGTAAAGGCACACCATTTCTTCTGCTTCTAGTCTAATACAAGGAGTAAAGGCACACCATTTCTTCTGCTTCTAGTCTAATACAAGGAGTAAAGGCACACCATTTCTTCTGCTTCTAGTCTAATACAAGGAGTAAAGGCACACCATTTCTTCTGCTCCTAGTCTAATACAAGGAGTAAAGGCACACCATTTCTTCTGCTTCTAGTCTAATACAAGGAGTAAAGGCACACCATTTCTTCTGCTCCCAGTCAAATACATGGTATAAAGGTGCAGCATTTCTTCTGCTCCTAGTCTAATACAATGTGAAAAGGTACAACATTTCTTCTGCTCCAAGTCTAATACAAGGAGTAAAGGTAAATCATTTCTTCTGCTCCTAGTCAAATACATGACGTAAAGTTACACCATTTCTTCTGCTCCAAGTATGATACAAGGAGTAAAGGCACACTATTTCTTCTGCTTCTAGTCTAATACAAGGAGTAAAGGCACACCATTTCTTCTGCTCCTAGTCAAATACATGACGTAAAGGTACACCATTTCTTCTGCTCCAAGTATGATACAAGGAGTAAAGGTACACCATTTCTTCTGCCCCAAGTCTAATACAAGGAGTAAAGGTAAACCATTTTCTCTGCTCCTAGTGTAGTACATGGCGAAAAGCTACACCATTTCTTCTGCTCCTAGTCTGTTAACTTTAAAATCTTTAGTGTTAATGAGGTTTGCTAAGATCTAGAGCCACATTTATATTGTTATGTTGCCATCAAAATTTCAGAAATATTGTATCAGTATCCTAGTCATTATTATATTTACAAAGACATGTTTATTTTTACAGTTCTCATTTCTAAGATAGCCCCAATACCAGAACAATACATTGTTAGAGTAAGCGTGAGACCCCAAAGCTCTGTAATATACATAGAGCACTAATAGTTAAAGCTAAGTCTCATCAAAAAGGATAGCAAAATTAGTGAAAAATAATCTAGATAGAGTTATTAATGTGGTATCTTAAAAATCAATATAAATTGGCTCAGCAAAGTGCCCCACAGACCACCTAATGCATTTTGCCATGCTCTGTTATGGATCCTTCAAGGGCGATGGTGTTTTTGATCACTGACTACAACCTGGGTTTTTAATACCCTAAATACTGGGTGGATGTAGTTCTATGACATCAGAGGAGGCATCATTTTTACTTAATGTAATTGGCTAGGATTGCCTCAATGATCCTGCCTATTGCAGAGTTTACTTACATCTCATAGACATAAAACTTTGCATAGCATCAATCAAACTATGCATCAATTTGAACGGAAGTGACAAAGTGTTTCAAGTATTAGTAGTTTAAATAAATCTGTCCAGGGCCATTTTTACATTCCTGGCTCCCCTAGGCAAGGCACTCTGGGCTCCCTTAGCTCCGCCCATGGCCACACCCCGCTCCTCACATGACCACACCACCAGCCTCATCCACTGTTTTCTTGCACAGAATATACCTTTGGCCTACAACAAGCAAGGACATAAAAGCTTTAACCCCTTGGTTGCTAGAGAGATCTCCGCAATGCGTTGGAGATCTCACTAGCATCCAAGGGGTTAAATAGCCTGTAAAGAGGTGTATAAGCTACTGCATGGATACAGAGATTGCTCTGGCCCCACCCACAGTTTAGAATGTGGGTGTGGCCAGCACCGCTGAGGCACCGCCCCTCAACAGTTAGAGCTATAGGCAGGTGCCTAGTCTGCCTATTGGGAAATCTGGCCCTGAATCTGACCGATTATTATAACATTTTATATCCATTGTGTCACCCACTATCAGTTAACTAGATAATGATCCTGTAGACCAGTGGTTCTCAACCTGTGGGTCGGGACCCCTTCGGGGGTCGAATGACAATTTGCCAGGGGTCGCCTAAAACCATCAGATATTTATATTTCGATTCATAACAGTAGCAAAATGACAGCAATGGAGGAGCAACGAAAATAATTTTACTGTTAGGGGTCGCCACAACTTGGGAAATTTTATCAAAGGGTCGCGGCACTAGAAAAGTTGAGAACTGCTGCTGTAGACCTCTATTACTTCAAAATATGACACTGATCTAATAGATACCAAAAAACATTTATGTTTAGCTTATCATAAAAAAAAACAATTCCCATCTCTAGGTTATTCAAGTCTTAGGATTGTGCCTAATTTTAGTATGTCATAACTTTTATTAGATTTAACATATATTTACTTGTGTAATTATCACATCAATAAAATTACAGTAATTAATTATTTTGAAATGTTTTAAAGTTTATGTTTGTTTCTGCATGTAATGAACAAAAATAATATAAATATGGAAGCAGAAAAAGAAACCAAGAAATGTAATGGGTGCTTGACATCAACACTCCATAACTGATCACAAGGGGTCACTAGTATATGATTCTGTAGAGTATTGTCATAGCGCAAATAGCTGCTATCATAAAATTATGTATAAAGTGTATTCCTACCAATGACTGATATTATAACTAATTCTGAATTAAATATAATTACCATGCTTAACTATTTACTTCAAAATAATATTACTTAATTAGTGTAAAAGCCCGTGTACATGGGCCAAGGTCCGGGTAATGTTAACCCTTTGAGTGCCAGAGGGGTACGCAACACATTGCTTTGCAATACGTTGTGTACCCCTCTGGCACTCAAATGGTTAAGGGGCTGGTCCTGCTCTGCATCCGGCCGCCGACGCAGTCATGCACTGTAGAGACTGCCCGAAAGCACAGAATGCTCCCAGCACAGAACTCCCAGCATTCCTACACCTCCCAGCACAGAACTCCCAGCATTCTGTGCTCCCAGCATTCCGTGCGTTCGGGCAGTCTCTACTGCGCATGACAGCTTCTGATAAACATCCTAGCAAATTATTATATAGGATGTTTTTCTCATTTATGCAATATTCATAGCATCAAACTAAAGACGAATCTTTTAGTAACTCTACTATATAGGGTTTTACTTAATGTAAACAATTATATGGTAATAACAGGATGGATCACTGTAACTATCTTAAATATATTAGGTATTCATTTCACCAATGAGTATTATTCACTGATGAAATGAGTACCACATATATTTTAAATAGTTACAGTGATGCATCCTATTGCTACAGTATCATTTTTTTAATGAAATATAAATTACATTTAATAGAACACAATCTCATTTTTATGTCACATTGAATAAATCATATTCTACCATTATTTACTGTTTGTGATGTCAGATTAAAGACACACACGTATATATATATATATATATATATATATATATAATATAAACCTGTGTCGTTTGGAGTTTTAACTTTGTGCATTATCCAGAATGGTATCCTTTCGAAATGTCCCACAGTTTTATTTGCAGCAGTAAAGGGAGCATTAAGCATGTCGCGGAGATGAAAAAGGGGACATGAGAATCTCGCCCGCATCAAGATTCTCACATTGCATCCACATTTGAGTGCCGCGCCCACATCATTCTCATAACTGCTCCTACTCACTCCTGTGGCTTTATCTGTCAGTTCAATGTGCAATACACTCAAGTACAAGCTTTGTATTACTCTAGGCTATGTATCACTGAGCCTCCCTTCTCTTCATCCTGCTTTTGATTGGCTGTATATGCAAAGACACAGGTACATAATTCACCCCTACAATACTTAACTTCACTGCTTCAATACGTGCACATACTGTAGGGGTGAATTGTGCACGCCTGTGTCTTTGCATATACAGCCACATATATAAAACTGTGTGACATTTTCAGTGAATGCAACGGACCCTCGGCCATTACTTGGAGGTTATTTGCGAAGCTATAGAAGACTGCCACCAAGAAAGACTTGTAACAGGCTGTGGACCAGTACTTGGCAGCGTAGTTGGGGTTACATGAAGAACAGCTCCTCCAAAGGACTGGATTCATGTGTATACCGGGCCATAGGCCGTTACAAGGAACTTGGTGGAGTTGTAGAGAATCAACTCTTTCCAGAAGACAGGTTTAAAGGTCCCCCATAGAGTTAACATGGGGGAGAAATGGGGAGCTCCCAGACGATGAATTAACTGCACAGTTCCTGGCAAACTCTGCCCACGGCAACAGGTCGGCCCAGTTGTCATGATGATCAGTCACAAAGCAGCGCAGAAACTGCTCCAGTCCCTGATTGGCACGCTCAGCGGCCCCGTTGGTCTGGGGATGGTAGACGGAGGAGAAGAACAGTTGTATGCCCATTTGGCTACAGAATGCCCTCCAGAATCTCGACACGAACTGACTCCCTCTGTCTGACACTATCGCTCTGGGAACCCCATGCAAGTGGAACACCTCTCTGGCAAAAACTACTGCCTGCTCCAGGGCCGAAGGAAGACCAGAGAGGGACATGAAGTGAGCCATCTTCGAGAACCTGTCTACCACCATTAAGATAAATGTATAGCCCTTAGATACCGGCAACTCTCCCAAAAAATCAATAGATATGTGGGACCATGGTTGTTCACCGTTAGGCACTGGTTGGAGTAGGCCCACTGGGAGATGTCTGGGGGTCTTCGCGCGGGCACAGGTGGCACAGGCTGCAGTAAATGCGGAGCAATCAGCCTTAAGGGAGGGCCACCAAAACACTTGTGAGAGAGACCATATCAATTGATCCATCCCAATGTGCCCAGCTGCCTTAGATGAGTGGTAAGTCTCGAGCAAATGGGTACGGAAAGGCTCATCCACAAAGCACTTGCCAACTGGAGTTTCTGGAGGTGCCCGTGCCTGAGATGCCAAATTTGCTCCCCCAGTGGCGAAGTGATACTGGTGCGTACTGTTGCCAGAATCCGATCTGGCTGAATAATGGGTACCGGGGCTTCATCCCTCTCAGTGTCAGGGCTAAACTGTCTGGATAGGACGTCTGCCCTAACGTTCTTAGAGCCTGGAAAGTAGGACACTATAAAATTAAACCAAGACAGGAATAGAGCCCACCTAGCCTGACGGGAGGACAGCCTTTTAGCCTCTGAGTGATAAATCAAATTTTTATGGTCAGTAAGAATTAACACCGGGGTTCTTGTGCCTTCCAATAAATGTCGCCATTCCTTCACTGCCAGGATGATAGCCAACAATTCCCTATCACCAATCTCGTAATGGCTTTGGGCACTAGAGAGCTTCTTGGAAAAGAACCCACAAGGTCTCATGTTGCCACCCTCTTTGGGGCGTTGAGAAAGAACTGCCCCTACCCCAACTTCGGAGGCATCGACCTCCAATGTAAACGGCAGGGTGGGATTGGGGTGGGACAGTATAGGAGCAGAGGCAAAAGCAGATTTAAGTGTCTCAAAGGCCATCTCAGCTGCCTCAGACCATTGAGAGGGATTAGCGCCCTTGTGTGTGAGGTCAGACAGGGGTTTCACAATGGTAGAGAAATTCTGAATACATTTTCTATAATAATTGGCAAAGCCCAAGAACTGTTGAATAGCTTTTAATCCTTTGGGCCGTGGCCACTGTAAGACTGCTGCCAATTTCTCTTGTTCCATGGCAATGCCATCCTTAGATATCACAAAACCCAGGAAGGGTACTTTGGATCTGTGAAATTCACATTTTTCTAATTTACAGAACAATTTGTCCTTGCGTAAGCAGAGCAAAACTTCAGAAACATCCTGGATGTGCTGAGATAGGTTAGCAGAGTGTATCAATATATCGTCAAGGTATACGACCAAACAGGACTGTAGCATATCACAGAGGATATCATTGATGAACTCCTGAAATACGGCAGGTGCATTACATAATCAAAAAGGCATCACTAAGTACTCATAGTGCCCTGACCTAGTATTGAATGCCGTTTTCCACTCATCTCCGGCCCTGATCCTTATCAGGTTGTAGGCGGCCCATAGATCGAGTTTAGTAAATATAGAGGAGCCCTTCAACCTGTCAGATAACTCTGTAATGAGTGGTATGGGATACGCATTCTTGGACATGAGCTTATTCAGTCCCCGGTAATCAATGCATGGTCGTAATTCGCCATTTTTCTTTTTCACAAAAAAAAAATCCTGCACCTGCTGGAGAGGATGATTTGCGAATGATTCCCCTCCTGAGGGCATCCTCAATGTACTCCTCCATGGCCCTGTTCTCCTCACAGGACAAAGGGTACGTCCTGCCCCTAGGTGGCACCACCCCCTGGGGCAAATCAATAGCGCAATCATATGGCCTATGCTGCAGTAATGCGCTAGCCTCTCCCTTACTGAATACGTCACTGAACTTGCTATATTCAGTTGGCACGGAGGGAGAGGTACACATAATCTTGACCGGATGTGACAAACAGTGACTAGTGCAATACTCAGACCATGACTTAACCTCACATCTTTGCCAATCAAACTGGGGGTCGTGCAGCAATAACCATGGGAACCCCAGAATGACTGCATGATGGGGTGAGTGTATAATTTGGAAACACACCTCCTCCTTGTGGAGAGCCCCAATCGACATAGTGATAGGAGTTGTTTCTATAGTGATGAAAGCTGGTTCTAAAGGTCTACCGTCAATGGCCTCAATGGCTAGCGGAGTATCTCTTTTAGACAATGGAATATTGTGCCGTTCAGCAAAGGAACGGTCCATGAAATAACCTGCTGCGCCAGAATCTACCAGAGCCAGTACCTCCACAGCTTGGTCACCCAGGAGAAAACTCACCTGGATGGTGGGTTTTTGTGTACAGGAGACTGGGGACGATTGTACGCCACCTAGGGCCTGTCCCCCAAGGTACCCTAGGTGCGTGCATTTCCCGGCCGTACCGGGCAAGTGCGTAGTATGTGACCATCTTTGCCACAATATAAACATAAACCCTGCCTTTTACGGTGTGCCCGCTCCTCCTTTGAAAGTCTAGTGAACCCGAGTTCCATAGGCTCACTTGGTTCGGATACTCAATCAGGAGGATTGGGAGGCGAGGGTGGGTTTAAAGGACTACCGTGCCCATAGTTTCTGGATTTTGCCCTTTTTGCCAGGCGCATTTCGCGAATGCGAGAATCAATGAGCATGACATAGTCAATATACTCGTCTAAGTCACTGGGTACATCTCTGGCCGCAATCTCATCTTTAATGGAATCAGACAACCCCAGAGCCTCATTATTCCAGCCTACCTCTGCTGCCAGTATCCGAAATTCTATGGCATAATCGCCTACCGCACGATCGCCCATTCGTATCTCCATCAATCTTTTGGCAGCAGAGGCGGCTCTCCCAGGTATCTCAAATACTCTCCGAAACTTCTTTACAAACTCATTGAAGTTCAGAGTACATGGATTGGCATTCTACCATAGGGGGTTCGCCCATGCCAGGGATTTACCTGTTAATAGAGATATCATGAACCCCACTTTGCTACGGTCATTCGGGAAGGCATGAGGTGTCAGTTCTAAGAATATTTATAATTGGTTGATAAACCCCCTGCACAGTGTAGGTTCGCCATTGTATCTTAACGGTAATGGCGCTGCCGCCGTTAGACTTCTGGAAGGTGCAGCAAATTGCCCAGCATGATTATCTGGTGTCGGAACTGGGGGGACCACCGGATTTTGGTTAGGTTTATTGAGGTGTACTGTACGTTCCAGTAATGTCTGCATGGCCAGTGCCAACTGGTCCAAGCGTTGCTCATGGACATCCATCCTCCAATGGAGGTTCTGTGTATTACCGTCACCCTTACCGTCTGAGGTCATGGCCCTTTCGTACTGTTACGGTTTTACGACACTCAGACCAAGGTTAGAAATAAAACACAGTTTTATTGAAGTAAAAAATAAGGAACAGTGCCCCTGGGGGCCAAAATAGGTAATAGCAGTAAGGCAAGTAATGGATAAAATACAGGCCCAATATAGCAGGAGCAGGTAGAATACAGCAGAATCACTAGCTAAGGGTTAATGCCCAATACAGGCATTCAGTCTCTGTGGTGGTGATTAAGCAAACGCCCGGTGCTATAAACAGTCCCAGTAGTAGTGAGGAAAGCAAGCTCAAGCAGCGCGACTGAACTGAATCACAACCAGATAGCTGTATCGTAATGCCCAATAGTATAGCAAGGACCAACTGGAGCTGGAGCCAATGCCCCCACTTGGGCGCAATAACGGATGAGAGACACTGCCAGAGCCAATGGAGCCAGAGCCAGGAGCACCCCTAGGTGCGGTAACGGAGGAGACACTGCATATGCAAATAGAACCGGAGCCAAGAGCACCCCTTAGGTGCGGTAACGGAGGAGACACTGCACAAGCCAATATACCGTGAGCCAAACGCACTTCCAGGTGCGATCTGATGGAACAACACTGTGAGCGATATGAGACCAGAGCCAAGGCACCCTTCCGGTGCCAGAATGGAGCAACACACTGCCAGAGTAACGGCATGCCCAATAGCACCACACGGTGAGACAACTCTTTGGAAACGAGCACCTAGATAGAGGTACTGCTGTGCAGTGTAAACGGATAGGCTCGGTGATGGAGGCGACCAGCTCAACAAGTGTTAAACGGCTCAGGATCGGAGGCAGCAAGCTCGGCAAGTGTATACAGACAGGCTCGGTAACGGAGGCAACAAGCACAGCAAGTGTTCTCTGACAAACTCGGTAACCAGGGCAACAGCTCGGCAGGTACTCTCTGACAGGCGCGGTAAAGGAGGCAACAGACAGGCTCAATAACGGAGGCCACAGTAAACACAGGAGGCGTGATCAGTCAGTGCAAGCTGCGAGCAAGCTCAGAATGTCACCAGGCAGGAACGTCAGTCAGAGCTGGGTCAATCAAGGAGCAGGAACAGCAGAGTAGTCAGACGAGCCGAGTCGGTACACAGGAACACAGCAACAAAGGAGCAGGAACAGGAACACCACGAAAGGGCACCTGACAGGTGCCATAGGCCCAGTATATAAAGGGACACCCTGGGCGGGCCAGTCAAGCTCCGCCAATGGAAGAGCACCACCACAGAGAGTGACAGGGAATCACTGGGACCGTGATAAGTAGTCAGACAGAGGTCTGCATGTACACACTACAGTAGTCAGACAGAGGTTCGCAGGTATACACTACAGTAGTCAGACAGAGGTCAGCATGTACACACTACAGTAGTCAGACAGAGGTTCACAGGTATACACTACAGTAGTCAGACAGAGGTCTGCATGTACACACTACAGTAGTCAGACAGAGGTCCGCAGTTATACACTACAGTAGTCAGACAGAGGTCTGCAGTTATACACTACAGTAGTCAGACAGAGGTCTGCAGTTATACACTACAGTAGTCAGACAGAGGTTCGCAGGTATACACTACAGTAGTCAGACAGAGGTCTGCATGTACACACTACAGTAGTCAGACAGAGGTCCGCAGGTATACAGTACAGTAGTCAGACAGAGATTCCCAGGTATACACTACAGTAGTCAGACAGAGATCCTCAGGTATACAGTACAGTAGTCAGACAGAGGTCTGCAGGTATACACTACAGTAGTCAGACAGAGGTCCGCAGGTATACACTACAGTAGTCAGACAGAGGTCTGCAGGTATACACTACAGTAGTCAGACAGAGGTCCGCAGGTATACACTACAGTAGTCAGACAGAGGTCTGCAGGTATACACTACAGTAGTCAGACAGAGGTCTGCAGGTATACACTACAGTAGTCAGACAGAGGTCTGCATGTACACACTACAGTAGTCAGACAGAGGTCCGCAGGTATACACTACAGTAGTCAGACAGAGGTCAGCAGGTATACACTACAGTAGTCAGACAGAGGTCTGCAGGTAAACACTACAGTAGTCAGACAGAGGTCAGCAGGTACACACTACAGTAGTCAGACAGAGGTCAGCAGGTATACACTACAGTAGTCAGACAGAGATCCACAGTTATACACTACAGTAGTCAGACAGAAGTCCCCAGGTATACACTACAGTAGTCAGACAGAGGTCAGCAGGTATACACTACAGTAGTCAGACAGAGGTCTGCAGGTAAACACTACAGTAGTCAGACAGAGATTCCCAGGTATACACTACAGTAGTCAGACAGAGGCCCGCAGTTATACACTACAGTAGTCAGATGGAGGTCAGCAGGTATACACTACAGTAGTCAGACAGAGGTCAGCAGTTATCACTACAGTAGTCAGACAGAGATTCCCAGGTATACACTACAGTAGTCAGACAGAGGTCAGCAGTTATACACTACAGTAGTCAGACAGAGATTCCCAGGTATACACTACAGTAGTCAGACAGATGTCCGCAGTTATACACTACAGTAGTCAGACAGAGGTCAGCAGGTATACACTACAGTAGTCAGACAGAGATTCCCAGGTATACACTACAGTAGTCAGACAGAGGTCAGCAGTTATACACTACAGTAGTCAGACAGAGATTCCCAGGTATACACTACAGTAGTCAGACAGATGTCCGCAGTTATACACTACAGTAGTCAGACAGAGGTCAGCAGGTATACACTACAGCAATCAGGTGTTATTTCTCCTATAAGGGGTAGAAGGTGTTTCGGACCAAGCGGATGCATGAACCAGACGGTATTCTTACAGTCATGAACCTTACCGGGTCAATAACAACAGCTAAATCTAGACATTGTGGTAACTTGATGTTTCTACCAACACTCTATTGATGTGAATTCAGCTATAAAGGTAACAGTTGACCTACGATGCAATATACCTATGAAGAAAGACATGCCACACTGCAGTAAGATGGAAGGAAGGTTAGAGGACAGCTATTTCCGGGATGTCCGGTTAAGTCAACATTTACATTGGTTTAGTTCATTCCGAACTCCTGAATGAAGAGATTTGTGAATATCACATTCTTTATTTTCCACAGCTTAGTGAGTGCGGTACATATGAAGTCTTCTGTGCTTAATGAATGTTAACCCTTGATAGATAAACTGCATTACAGGTGACACTTAAAAATTTTCAATTATCTAAATACGGGTTTTAACCCCTTGAATGACAGATATGTCTCCAACCCATTGCACGGATAGTGTAATACATAGGCATATCTAAGAATAGTTCAGATCTTCCCTGGACACTCCAGTTTTCAGATTTAATTTCGAAGTGTATGGGGACGGTTCACTATGAAAATGCTGAGACTTATTAGGTGCTGTTCACAAGAGCGCATTAAAGGTATAGTAATATTTACATTTAAGTTGTTTTATTATTGTAGGCATTAAAAAAAGATTTACATAGATTTAAGTCTTATCTCTCAAACCTTTATGGTTTGAGAGATATAACTGGCTATAATTCCCCCCTCCACGCTGTTTCAAAGAAGTCAGAGCTCTAGCTGACAGCAGCAGATTCCGGTCCCCTGCAAACCAGGAACACTTTGTAGACCGTTCAAAGGAAGTATTTATTTCTAAATAGCATGATTGTGACTCTGCTGAAGAGCCACCGTCCGGTCAAATGACCAGAATCTCCTTCTGTCAGCTAGAGGGCAGACTTCTCGGAAATAGCCTGGAGGGGGGGAATTTGAGATAAGGGTTTGAGAGATAAGACTTACATCGATGTAAATCTTTTTTTTAATGCCTACAATATTAAAGCAATTTAAATTTAAACATTACTATCCCTTTAAGCATGTTGCCAGCATGAAAAGGGTGACATGAGAATCCTGCGTGAGATTCTCCTGTCTCCGGATTAAGCGTAGCATGTAAACTAATATCACTCCACCTTCAATGTTTGATTGCCATCGGAGTAGAAGCTGTGAGGGCGGCAACCAAACAGGACACAGAAAAAGACAGATAATTTGTGTAAATAATTGTGAAGTTGCTCCCGGAACCAGGGGAGGGTTGGCCTGGGGGGCAGGGGGGCAATTGCCCCCTGGGCCAGTCATATGTCTAGGCTGGTGGACCACTCCCACTTGTTGCTGCAAAGGTAGCTACACTAGTGATACCACAGAGCTTACAATTGAAATGGAGCTACAATCCAAGTGAAGCTACACTAGTAACATAACCCATTTCTCTTGTTAGCTCTATAGTATCACTAGTGTAGTTTTACTTAAATTGTAAGCTCTGTACTTGCACCAGTGTAACCCCATTTCAATTGTAAGCTTTGTGGTATTGCCTTACTTCACAACACTAACCCTTTGAGTGCCAGAGGGGTATGCCACGCACCCTCTGGCACTCAAAGGGTTAATGGCAATTTTAAAATTTAATAAAAGAGGGTGGGCTGGGACAGTGGGCTGTAATGATAGTAGAATTGGGCATCTTGATTGTAGTTGTCCTCCAGGCCACAAGTTGCCAGCCCTCCCCTGCCCAGAACTAACATACCCTGATATTTTATGTGGCTTTCACAGACGACTGAAGGCTAATTCATCAGCCTCCTTACACATTGTCCATTACTTGCTAACCCAGCTGCTTAAATTCCCCTATGAGGGCTTTTCATATGGGTATAGCTCCGACTGACCAGTGTGGCAAATGTGTGACCCCCAGGGCAGACCTGCTGTATTGCTTGTGGACTTGCTCCGCGGTTCAAACTTTTTGGTCTGAGATACAGTCTACCATCTCTGATATATTGCATGCATGCTTAACACCTATCGCCCAGGAACTGCTAGTTACCCTGAAATTATATTATGAAGATTATCCCGCAGCCACTTTTCTTGATATCAATCTTCTCTGGTTCAGATCTGACAGCAGATCACGACGAGGGGCAATCTTTAGTCAGTTGTAGGACTGACTCAAAACCACCGGTATGATATCCTGATTATAGCTGCCCTGAAGGAAACCATGACACAGTGGCTGGAGGCCTCAGCACCTACTCTAGCCCAATGGCACAATATAGCTTTGACCATGGCCAGGGAGGAATGGATGTACTCATTCAGTGATTTGGAATCCAAAGGCCTGGCTTTCTGGAAAATATGGGAACCATTTATTGTTTCCCTCCCTCCCACACAGGCCATCTGCTGCAAAAAGAGGATTTTAGTCTTACCAGTTAAATCCTTTTCTCTTAGTCCATACAGGTTACTGGTAACTTTGGGTAGGCGATCCACCCCTTTAAGTAGGCAGGAACAATTCTAGAAGAGAATGCAGGGGGTGGAGCCTACCTTCCCTCCTTGGCTGCAGCAATCAATCAGCTCAATTAAGATTTGAGACACTAACTATTGACTAGGTAGTAGAAGGGAAAGAAGACTCCTGTGAGCGTGACCCCGAAGGACCCCCACAGTCTGCCACAGGACAGCCAAGCATGGTCCCTTGACAGGGTGGGAGACCAGTAACCTGTATGGACTAAGAGAAAAGGATTTATCAGGTAAGACTAAAATATTCTTTTCCCTGTCCTCCAATACAGGTTACTGGTAACTTTGGGGTGTCCAACCATTGAGTTTCCCAGAGGCGGGAAGTAAAGCAAGGACCAGACGCAAGGCCCCCAAAGTCACCAGAGCAGATATGAACCATAAGATCAGAGATAGCCCAACAAAACAATGAAGTGTCAACGGACAATAAACAAGGGTAACAACAGCCCAGGAACTGTCACACAGCACACGGAACTAAAGCCAACAGGGCTCAAAAGTGAAGGAAGCAATAAAGAACCAAAGAAGATCCTAGACAGGCAAGACTGCCTCCAGGATCTTCCTCCCAAAACTGGTGTCAGCCGATGCCAGCACATCAACACGGCAGTGCTTCGAAAAGGTGTGCACCGACAACCAAGTGGCAGCCTTGCACAACTGATCAGCATAAGCCTGATTCTTGTAAGCCCAAGAAGCCCCAATAGATCTAGTAGAATGAGCCGTGACCCGAAAGGGAACATGCTTCTTCCTGAGATGTAAGCCTTACGAATAGTGGACTTGATCCAGGACGCAACAGTCACTTTGGATGCAGGATTTCCTGCCCTGGGACCCTCAGGAATGACGAGCAGAGCATCAGATTGCCTGATAGACTCAGTGCGATGGACATAAAACTTGAGACAACGCACCACATCCAACAAGCGGAGATCACTCTTCTTGTCAGAGGTAGGGTCAGGGCAGAAAGAAGGCACCACAATCTCCTGATTGATGTGGAACTGCAAAACCACCTTCTGAAGAAACTCCTGAGAAGTGCGAAGCACCGCCTTGTCCTTGTGAAACACCAAAAAAGGTGGTTTACAGGACAGAGCAAGTAATGCCGCGACACGGCGAACGGACACGATCGCCAGGTGAAAGGCCATTTTCCACGTCAACAGACGTAGAGGAATTGTAGCCAAGGACTCAAAGGGAGGGCTCTGAAGAACACCCAAAACCAAGTTAAAATCCCACGGAGAAGTGGGATTCTTAAAGACAGGACGAGTATGAGCAACGCCCTGAAAGAAAACTGTGACATCAGGAAGGATGTCAATGCTCCTCTGAAAGAAAACAGAGAGAGCAGAAGTCTGAACCTTAAGGGAACTCAAACTGAGGCCCTTGTCCACACCGTCCTGCAAAAAGGCCAGGACCGTAGGCAGATCAAATTCCTGAGACAGGTCCCTGTCAGCACAACAAGATAGAAAGGTCAACCAGACACGATGGTAGGCCTTAGAAGAAACGGTTTGTGGGCACTGAGCATAGTAGCCACCACACCAGAAGAAAACCTTTTCTTCTTCAATATTGAGGATTCAATATCCAAGCCGTCAAAGCTAGCTGATGAACATCCTCCTTCCACAGGTAACCCCGTAGAAGAAGATCCGGATGGCAAGGGAGCCGGAATGGCTCCGCCACTGACAGATCCAGAAGCTTCCGGAAACCAAGCCTGTCAAGGTCAGTACGGAAGAATCAGAATGACTAGACAGTGCTACAGTCTCATTTCCGCAACACCCTGTGCAACATGGGGAGGGGAAAATGATATAAGCCAGGGGAAATAACCAAGGAATGGACATGGCATCCACCACTATTGCTAGAGGATCCCTCCAATGAGAGCAGAACCTCGGAACCTTCCAGTTGTGTCTTGTCGCCATCAGGTTGATGCAGGGAAGACCCCACTTCTGAACGATGAGGGTGAACACCTCTGGGTGCAGTTCCCACTCGCCACTGTCCACTGTGTGTTGACTGAGGAAGTCCGCCATCACATTGTCTAGGCCAGGAATGTGCACTACGGATATGGCAGGAACGTGTTCTTCTGCCCAGGACAAAATAGCCTTGACCTCTAACCAAGCGGTGAGCCTCCGTGTTCCGCCCTGCTTGTTGATGTAAGCCACAGCCGTGGAGTTGTAGGACTGTACCCAAACTGGGCAGTCTTCCAGCTGAGGTGTCCAGTGCCGAAGGATGTGAAATACCGCCCAAAGCTCCAACACGTTGATGGGAAGGAGAGATTTCTCTGGAGACCACCGACCCTGAGCACTCAGGAGACCCAAGACCACTCCCCAGCCGGAGAGGCTGGCATCCGCCGCAACCGTGGTCCAGAAGGATACCAGGAGTGGTTGAGCCACCACGACAAACTCAGTTCCAGATGAAGAGGAAGTGATACTGAAGTCTTCAGAATGTCCGGCTGACCCTTACACACCTGGATCACAAACCTCTGGAGTTCCCTGGTGTGAGTCATGGCAAATGGGACCGCTTCTATGGTGGAGATGAATTTCCCCACTAGACAGGACAGCTTCTTGGCTGGAACTGGATTGTGAGCCAGAACAGCAGAAACCCTGTGGGCAATCTGAGCTGCCTCATCTGTGAGAAACACCATGCTCTGCTGAGTGTCAAAGAGAAGGCCCAGGATGACTAGACGTTGGGATGGGACAAGATCCAACTTCTCCATGTTGATGATCCACCTGTGATGGGTGAGAGCATGAATGCAGTCCTGAACCTGCTGATGAAGAAGTTCCGCAGAAGGGGCTTTCAGAAGCAGGTCGTCCATGTATGGAGTAACTCTGAGGCCATCCCGGTGGAGGACGTACACCAAAGCTCCCAGGACACGGTTGAAGACTTGAGGAGCTGTAGTCAGACCAAAGGGAAGAGCTGAAAACTGAAAGTGGTCTTGGGTGCAGGCAAATCTGAGATACTGCCGGTTCTCTGGATGAATGGCGATTTGTAGATACGCGTCCTGAAGATCCAGAGAGGCAAGGAATTCCCACGAGGACATAGCAGCAATCACCGTCCTTAGAGACTCCTGGTGATAATGAGACCTGATCACAAAGGAATTGAGATCCTTCAAATCCAAAATGGGATGACAACCACCATCCTTCTTGGAGACCACAAAGAGGTTTGAGTAAAAACCCATACCTCTGTCCTGAACTGGGACAGGATCTAAAACATCCTTGTCCAGAAGGGCCTGGATAACGCCATTGAACAGGCGGCGTTTCTCTGCGCCCTGGGTTGTATTAGAAGGAAAAAAGCAAAAAGGAGGAAGAAAGACGAAAGGGATCCTGTACCCTTCCGCCACCACCTGTAAAACCCAGGGGTCCACCACTGAATCCTCCCAGACGCGGTGGTAGTGAGGCAGAAGGCCACCCACAGCAGAGTGGGTACCTGGGTTTGGCGAGTCATGCCGAAGAAGGCTTGGAAGCCTTAGGCTTGGAGGAGACCTTGGGCTTCCATTGCTGTTTGGGCTTGGAGGAGGCATGCAAAGCTGAGGGAACCGACTGGTTCGGCTAACGTGTCTCAGTCTGGAAGGAACGAAAAAAACGATTACGCTTGAGAGGCGTTTTCTTCCTGGGGACCAAGGGCAGAAGGGTACTTTTAACCCCTGTAGCCTCACTAATCAGATCCTTGAGATCTGGCCCAAACATTGAAGTGCCTTGAAAAGGCAAGGAGAGCAAGGCTTTCTTGGAAGCTGTGTCAGCAGACCAGATCTTGAGCCAAAGAGCCCGTCTAGCAACCACAGACAGGGTGGAAACCCTAGCCACCAAACGGATGGCATCAAATAAGGCAGCAGAAACATAGTGCTGGGCCTCAGAAATATTTGCAAGAAGCTACAACATATCCGAAGCAGGAGCACCCTGACGGACAGCCAGGGTGAGCTGTTCAGTCCAGACCTCAATGGCCCGGTTAACCCATGCCGCAGCAAACGCTGGACGTATGGCAGTACCAGCAGTGGCAAAAATGGACTTGAGAGAAACCTCAAGTTTCTTGTCAGTCCAGTCTTTCAGAGCTGACGCATCAGAAACTGGCAAGGCAGTAGACTTAGATAGCCTGGAGATAGGAGCATTCACTTTAAAGGGATGAACCCACTGAGCAAGCGCTGCCTCAGAGAAGGGATAAAGCTTGGCAATTTTCTTGGAAACAGAAGGTTTCCTGTCCAGGGATTTCCACTCATCAGGCACAAGGCAGTCAAGAGTGGCGTTAGGTGGAAAACAAGTAAGGGACTTTTTAGGCTCCTGAAACACATCAGAGGGATCCAAAGAAACCTCCTGAACTAAGGGAATGTTTATGGTAGTCAAGACAGCCTTGATCAGGCCCTCAGCTGAGGGCTCAGGATCAGCCTCAAAGGGGTCCCCAAAAAACTGAGAGGAGCCCACAGCAGAACATTCCTCAACATCCGAATCCACCAACAGTTCCTTCTCAGAGGAATCTGATACATCAGGTACTCCCTGCGGTTCTAGCAGGGAAAATTTGACTGAAGATGGGGTCTGCCGTGAATGGAAGACCCCCTGTAACTGGGATGGAAAGAGTTGCAATGTAGACCTAAGGTCCCTAGTAGCAGCCTTGAACTCTTGCACTCAAACTGAATGACATGTGGAGCAATGCGCAATAGGGGACACAGAGACCCCAGCATCCTTAGTCTTAGGCCTGGCCCAAAGCTCCAACGGATTAGACATTCTCACAGTGTCAAAAATGTTTAGAGTATAAGGGATCACCCAAATACAGTGTGTAAGATTAAAATTTCGCCCCAGAAATCGCTAAACTACACTTATCTGGCAGGCCAAGGGTTAATCTGCAGAGGAGAGAAGGAGAGTCCAAGCCCTGCATAGGATACTTGTTCTGGAAAAGGCACAAAATGGCTGCCGCGGCGGAAGCCAATCAGAAACGTGCAAGCAAAGCAAGTGCTCATGGGAAATGTAGTTTTCCCAGAAAAAGTACCCCAACAGTGCCCGAAGCCCCCTGAGCCCCCCAACACACTTAACACATTAACCAATTGATAGAGCAAGGGCAGACAATTAAAATGAGCAATCTCTGAAGTTGCTACGTTGAGCGGTTGCAGAGATATGTCCCAGACTGTACAGTCCCATAGAAGTGAATGGAGCAATGGCATCTATGCAGTAAAGTGTGCCTGAACTCAAATTTGGTCAAAGTTGAAACAGTAAAATAAAAGGACATGAAACATCACTAGAACATGTTAGAAGACCCAGAAAACACTGAACCCAGTAGGGAAAGTGCCACCCCCCCCCCAAAGATGCAAAACCAGCAGCTAAAGGGTTAAGTTACCACAGAAACCTGCTCCAAAACACCCAGCAGACATACAGATAGACCCAATGAGTGCAGGAGGGTGCAATAGGAACTCCAAATGAAAAACCCCTGTGTGGAGGGGCACTGTGGGACATGTGTATCTGCAGCACTCAAAGGGTTGCTCACTTTTCCTGCAGATCTTCTGTCTTCAGATCACCATGTATTAAGAAGAAGCCTCGGTGGGCAACTCCTGAGTAAAGAACTTGTACCCAAGATTTTCCCCCCAGGGCTTAAGGTCCACAAAAGCACCTTGTCACTGAGCTAGCCACATCTAGGCATTATCAGTTATGGTAATCCACCTAATTGTGGTATTCCATTTCCAACAGAAAAATAAAAAAGTTTCTAAAACTATAGCAGAACTGTTCTCTTGCCTGTGTCTTCACCAAGGAACAAATCTTACTGGAGCGGGTTGGCTAGCTGCAGCCAAGGAGGGAAGGTAGGCTCCACCCCCTGCATACAATTCAAGAATTGTTCCTGTCTAATTAAAGGGGCAGATCACCTACCCAAAGTTACCAGAAACCTGTATTGGACAACAGAGAAAAAGCATTTGAGAACACTTCCTGGGCCCTGGTGGAGTCCCTATGACCTCACCTGTACCTACCCTGAAATCCTGTGTCCCTTCAGTTCCCCCTCCCGTCCTTCCCCTTTCCCTCTCTCCTCCTCCTCCCCTCCTACCTTTGTTTATGACTCAACGCACTCCCTCGTAGCCCCTTCCGACTAGTTTCTTACCTATGAAATATGAGGCTCTCATTTACCCTCTTTTTATTCCTTCATTTTCGTTCAGTCCCTTTCTTTCTTCCTATGTGTCTGCTACCTTTCTCCCCCTCCTGATCTCTATCTCCTTTTCTCCCCAGACTCTCTTGTCTATACAGATCATACTTTACAGTACCAACCTAATGCACTGTGTGATACCATCTGTAAACTTATTTACTGTTTGAACATATGCAATGATATCTACTTCTGTTATTTGTATTAAATGAGCCTGGTACCATCCACCCATTTTCCTCTCCCCCGCCCCCATGTTATGTCTTCCCTTCCCTTTTTGTTTGTAAAATCTTAATAAAGATAATTAAAAAAAAAAAGAATTATGAAGTTGCAAAGTTATTTCTAGACTATTGTTGGGCAATGAATTTTGAAGTAAAGTGCTGGTCACCTCTCCGACATCCAAAGAAGTGCTCAACTACGGCTCATGAGAGAAATCTTCAAACAAGCCACCAGTGATGATGGAACCACGAGTCTGAATATTAGTTTACATGCAACGCTTAAGCTGGCGACATGAGACTCCGGATGCCGGCAAGATCCTTCATGCTGGCGACATGCTTAATGTGGTCTTGTGAATGGCGCCCAATACATTGCGACATTTCAATACCTATGTGAACGCCTATGGGGACAGAGTCTGATTCTCCAGTTTGTAAGCAAACCTAGGAACGCTCCAGGTTTGACCCGGAGACTCAGGACTTTTAACCAAATCAGGATCTCAGGGTAACGGGACGATTTCTCAGGGTGAGAGAGTCCAGTATTTCCTTCTACATCACTTACTCCAATTTACTGCTTAATTAATGTCCAGATTAGTGACATTTCCACCAGAAAGGCAGAGGGAGAGGTCCTGTTTATGTTGTGAGTGTGTAAGAAGTGATGTATCAGAACTGTAGTACGCTAAAGGTTCCCTGAGGACTGACTGGATTATCTCCGGGTTAGAGCAAACATTAACATATAGCACATAGAATCTACTTTCTTGGGAGCGTTAATGGCTAATATTTAAAAAATCTCAGGGTGAGCTCATTTTAAAAGTTCCCAGGTATGTTCTTGAGTTCCTCTCTAACCCTACTCACTTTCCAGCATATTCAGTCCCTCCTGCCACGTTCCACTAATACATTCACAAGCTGATCAGGTATGTTTAGAAACTGACCAAGTATGTGCAGTAGCTGATCAGGTAATGATGACTGGATGATTATTGGGTGGGTCATCCTAACTATTCTAGGTATTCTGAGTAGAAATCAGAATAAGTCTGAATACTTGAGTGGGTCACAAATGTGTTGGATACCTCTCAGGCACCCATAGGCTTAAGCGTGCCATATACTTACTATTGAAATGTCACCTTCTAGTTGGCAACCCTTAAGTTTGCGACATCAGAATGTCGCCCTGTTGATGCAGGCAACATTTTGATGCTCCCTTTTCTGATGTCGTATTTTTGATGGTCACCAACTAGAGGGTGACATTTCAAACAGATACCCACTTAAGGTATGCCCATCAGGCTACGGTTACGCTAGAAGACCTTTCACACAAGAGATGTTTCAGAATGTGATGTTCATTGGAACCAGCAATAAATGTTCACAATGACACCAGCCAATAATATTCAAGACATGCGTCTCCTGCTTCTTGATTGGTGATGGAATGCAGGAGAAAGTGAGGGAAAGAACACAGGCAATAGAACTAAAAGGGCCTGACTTCCTAGCTCCTAGCTCTCCTAATGTCTAGGGGAGTCTCTGTTGTGGTGGCCACACCCACATTCTGAATTCTGGGTGTGGCCAGTGCAATCTTATTGTCCCTGCATCAATTTAAATTCCCTTTTACTTTAACGTGTAGCTGAACCAAGGGGTTCAATTTTTTTTTTTTTTGTTCTTGTATGTTATAGGCTAAGGGTATTTTCTCTGCCAGGGAACAGTGGATGGAACGTTGGGTGGGACCATGATGAATGGGGGTGTGGCCAGAGGCAGAGCACCTAGAGTGCCTGCCTGTGGTCTCCTGAAATATAAATGTGGCCCTGCAAAAGTTTTACTGCCTGTGTGAAAAGGGCCTCAGAATGGTTTGTCCTGGGGGAGGGGCCTTGTAATCAGAAAGGGTGTGGCAGTGGGTGGAGCTAGGAGCACCAAGGTTGCCTTGCCTAGAGGTGGGTGCCTGAGAAGGAAATCCATCCCTGAGGAAAGAAGGAAGACAAGAGAGTGAAGTAACGAAAGTAAAAGACAATTCTGTATATATCTGTATATATTTATCTTTATTTCACAGTGCTGGATGATAAAGTCGGTCTTCACATGGCTCCTGCAGTTTTATCAACCAAACCCCACAGTCAACTTTATGGCTATTCAGCTTATATTCACAGAGATGGACAAAGAACTACCAGGCTTGACCCTTCTATGGCTCGACAAATATGAACAAAAAAGTGGAGCAAATCAAGTGCTTCCCCCAACTGATATATCTCTTTGATTGCAATGCGTTAAGCCTATTTGGCACTCAGTAGGTTAAATGTGGTTATAAACCCCGAGAGAAGTATCCAAAGCATTGCTTCACAATGAATTGGAGACCTCTCTAGCATTAAATAATTAAGGAAATAGTAAACTTTAGTTGTAGATCAGCTCCGGCTTAAGCTCCTCCCTCTTATGTCATGCTAGGCTGAGCTAGGAATTCGGCTTAAAAGGATAGTATTACTTCAAAATTACTATCCCTCATATTGTAGCCCTTAATAAACTGAGTTAAATGACACCAGCGGCATCTCTCAAACCTTTATGGTGTAAGAGATAGCCGCTTTCAAAGTTTCCTCTCCCCTGATGTCAGCGTTCTGTTGCCAGCAGGAGAATCCGGTCTCTGAATCAAGCGGAGGCTCTTCAGCAGAGCTGATATCTCGTTATGGAAGGAAAAATGATTAATTGAAACAGTCTTCTACATGTGCTTGGTAACCAAGCACACGTAGAAGACTGTTTCAATGAATCATTTTTCCTTCCATAATGAGATATCGGCTCTGTTTAAGAGCCTCCGCCTGTCCTGGGACTGGATTCCCCTGCTGGCAACAGAACGCTGACATCAGGGGAGAGGAAACTTTGAAAGCGGCTATCTCTTAAACCATAAAGGTTTGAGAGATGCCGCTGGTGTCATTTAACTCCGTTTATTAAGGGCTACAATATAAGGGATAGTAATTTTGAAGTAATACTATCCCTTTAAGCAGCACTGGGGAACCCAGCTCTATACATGGCCTATATAGGACATCAAGCTTGGCACCTGTAGTCACACAACACTGAGACTGATACATTTAGAGCTGAACACATGGTTACAGAACCTGGCACATCTTGGGCTGTGCACAAACAATTCAGATCGTGACAACAGTAAACTTTTATTATAAAAAAAAAGAAAAAACATATATCCCACAGAGTAAAATAAAGGTACTTGATTCCAAAGTTATTGCAGTTTAAACTGTTGGGGGGGTTTTTCTACATAAAAAGTGACAGCTGGTGTCCAGGCCATTCCCCTGGTGTCTATACAATCATTCTATAGGACAGGAGAGTCACTGACTACATTTCCACATAGAATGTGATAATAACACTTCCACCAATGGCAGTTTGAACTTTCACCCTTTGAGTGACAGAGGGATACGCAAAGCATTGCAAAGCAAAGGGTTAATGACTTTTGAACAAAACAACTGGCGACAGCGGAAGTGCCCTTGTTTTGCTCAGAGGGGAAAGTATTATAATAATAAAGTCATACTATAGTGATCGTTTTAAAGTTACATTTAATTCACCAGAAATTTTGAGAACTGTTATCCATTCTCTATGGCACTGCTGGTTTGCTCCTCTTTTCTTTGTTCATATGGCTAGAGGTGGGCAGGCCAGCCAGTCCCTGGCCTGGCTCTTGGAGCAAGCATATAAACTGCACAGGTCCCCATGCATGTCCAGAAGGACGCTGTGAGGACCCGCTGCTATGTTCAGTTGTAGATCAGCTCCAGCTTAAGCTCCTCCTTCTTACGTCAAGTTAGGCCGAGCTAGGCATTCGGCTTAAGCGGAACTGGAGAACCCAGCTCTACACATGGCCTATATAGGACATCAAGCTTGGCACCTGTAGTCACACAACACAGAGACTGATAACATTTAGAGCTGAACACATGATTACAGAACCTGGCACATCTTGGGTTGTGCACAAAGAATTCAGATTGTGACACAGAGCTGGACACTAGAGCCTGGCACTTTGTGGAATGGAAACAGAGTTTCACAAATCTGGCACTTCTTGCAGTCAACACAAGAATACAGACCAGGGTAACTCTATGATGCTGGAGAGATGAGATACAGAACCTGGCACTTCAATGGCTGGACAGATTCCGATGTACGGAAAAGAAGACTTTATGGGGCAAACCAGCTGCACCATAGGGGGCAAATAAAAATATCCAATGATTTATCAGAACATGGGTTTATTGTTATGTTCTGCATTTTTATTTTTAAAATAATAGCTTATCAATTTGAGTGTCAGAAAGGCAATGCATTGGACACCCCTCTGGCACGCAAAGTGTTGCTTTACGTATTTGTTAGTTTATGCAAGTTAGACAGCGCTGGCTGGCACAGCTATGTCCCAGATACTAACATTCCACACTGCTCTCCCTCTATAGTGACCTCATTCATTCTTTCATTCAGAGACACTGTGGAGACGAGAGCAGCAGAGTACCTGTCCTCAGCTCTAGCGCACCTATGCTGGAGGGGTCACTATACATCATTTGACATCAGGGCACAACCAACTCTGGCGCACCACACTGGAGGGAGAGCTGCCCATTGACTGCTGTCAAAGTATACTGATGCCTTGGTGGGCTACAAGAAAATGTACATAAACACCCAAAGCCTTAGACTAGTATTACACTACAACAAAATTGTGTTGTGTGATGTCAGGATCAAGGCTCAGGTCTGTCTCTAGTGTTTAGAGCTCAGTCTGGAAGCCATTTTGTTGTAGCCCAGCAGAGGCATCACTTCCTGTCACAGTAGGCAGATCTTGTTTAGATCTCTGTGATCTGGAGTCTTCATTAAGAGACTTTGTACTGTCCCAGAAGGGGGCTGCCCGGGACAAGGAACACACATTTAAAATCAGGGACTGTCCTGGGCAATCAGGGACACGTGGTCACCCTATACTCCCTCCCAACTGCCACTCCCCTGCTCAAAACTAATTATTTTAGTACCTGGAGAAAAAGGGTTCATGAGCATAGCTGGGAACTCTCCGGATTTGCCCCGGAGACTGTGGTTTTGTCTTCTAACTACCGGGTCTCTGGGTCAGAGGCTGATTCTCTGGGTGCGGGGAGACTTAAACAAAACTCTGCCCACGTCTGTGTGTTCAAAATATGCTCCTTGCACTCTATTTCAAGTTCTCATCCTTCCCAGGCTATTTATCAGAGTTTTTTTGTATTTTGAAGCCCCGCCCCCACTCATGATTAAGTCCCACCCCTTATCGGACATGAATCGTGTCATACATCTTCCCCAGCGGCACCAGAGGACTCAGCTGTGGGCAGTCCACATTGCAAGGCTCCCAGGTATGTTCATAAGATACCTCTTTGTAGTAAAAAAAAAAAAAAAAAAACATGACTCTCCACATTTATTTTTTAACTGTTTCAATGCCAAAACATAAAACAATGACAGGTGAGGGGGAGCGCAGTGTGCATTAGTACCAGTACAGACCAACTTGCATAAACTGACAGTGGGACATGGTGCCATATCTATATGCACTGTATGTATGGAACCTGTAAGGTGGGACATGGTGCCGTATCTATACGCACTGTATGTATGGAACCTGTAAGGTGGGACATGGTGCCGTGTCTATACGCACTGTATGTATGTAACTTGTAAGGTGGGACACGGTGCCATATCTATATGCGGTGTATGTATATATCCGCGCTCCGCAAAAACTATAAATAAATAATTAAATAAACGTATCCTCACTGTGTGATGTAAAAAAGCTTTCCTTTGGGTGCCGCTCCGTCTCAGGTGTCCGCAGTAACACCTCACGTATATCTGGATAATACACAAAAATAAAAAAGAAAGAAAGACAAGCGCAACCTCTAAGTGTAGTAATAAAGGAAAAAATCAAAGTCCCGCCAGATGTGAGTATACTCACAGAATTACTTCTTGTTAGTATTGCCCATAGGAAAATACTGGATGTCGAGACGCCGTCAGCGTATCGTTGAGAAAGCTGTCAACAATGTAACAGGACGTCCTCCCCGGACACAAAGGACTGCCGATAGTTCGGCTGTTCCACAAAGAGCATAGAGCATATAGTATCCAATTCCACTCCGCGGTTAGGAAATACCAAATCCAAAGTGTAAAGTAAAACAGTTTATTGAGAAAATCTCCCAAACTTTCCCTACGCGTTTCGTAAAGCTCTCTTTACTTCATCAGGGGAATAATGAAATACACAAATTATACATATATATATATATAAAGTTATACACATACCATTCAATGCACGTTGTGTCGGCGTCCGCCTCAATTGGGAGCTGTCCGTAGCGAGATTGGACCCGGGAAGGATCCAAGCCTCACAGTGAGAGCCAAGCCTCACTGCGGTCCAGAAATCCACAGATGGAGCACAAAACACCTTCACAACACTTTTCTATAGACACAAAAATAAAAGTATATAATATATAATAAATACATTTAATAGTTTCTACATCAGACAATTTTAAAACAAAGATGTATACAGGATACAAAAACACCCTCATCTCCAATGGGGGAAACGAAAAGGATTTGAGCTATAAAATTGTATAAAAAATTATTAAAAATTAAAAAAGTTGCTCACTTCCAGATCTTCGTTTAACCCCCTTGGGGACAGGGTGTCCAGAGTAAATATCCAAAATGCCTCCCTGCGACATAGAACAGAACATCTATTAGGGCAAGTACTTGGAATATGTTCTGTTCCCTGCACGTTAAAATTAGATAATCCTCCCTGTGGACAGTTGTTAAAATGTTTTGGGACAGTGTGTTCTGTGGAATGATTATTAATTAAATAACGGTGTTCTCTAGCGCGGTCCTTAAATGCCCTAGTTGTGCGACCTACATATTGGATCCCACATCCACAGTTAATCACATATATAACAAATTCTGTATTACAGGTGATCAATTGTTTGATGGGAAATAATTTAGCATTAGAGAAGCTCACAACACTAAGGGCTTTATTTCTAGTATACCTGCAATTAGAACATCTAGCTTGCAGACATTTAAAATTGCCCACCGGAGGTTTTGTTCCAAACAGACCCTCCTTTGTCTTTTTCAATGTCAACTGCTTCGGTTTGCTAGGGGCAACAAAACTGCGCAAATTCCTAGCCTTTTTATATGTAATCATTGCTTTTTTTGTAATAATACCAGATAAAAGGGGATCCTGCGCTAGAAGATTCCAATGTCGTTGTATAATCTTAGAGATCTCATAGGACGCTCCATTAAACTGAGTGACCACTGAAGGTGGTCTCCTTTTGCGTTCTATTTTTGGTTTTGTCACTAGTAGATCTTCTCTATTTAATTGTAAAGCCCTCTTCTTGGCTGATACTATTACCGAAGGTTTATAACCTCTCTGTAGAAACTGCACCTGTAGTTCTTCACTCTGTTCCATATAGTCTTTTGTATTGGTACAATTCCTTCGGAGCCTATGGAACTGTCCAAAGGGAATGTTTTTAATCCAACGCTGATGATGGCAACTTTCTGCCCTTAAATATTGATTACGGCTCACATCTTTTTTGAAGCAGTTGACATTGAAAAAGACAACACCTTTAACCATAACACCATGGGTCTCAAATTCACGCTGGAGAGGAATAAGGAGACAATTAGTTTTTTAGATCTTAAACTGGTGGGGAGTGTGTTATCTAATATTACCAGTACAACTTACAAAAGAGATGTGAGCCGTAATCAATATTTAAGGGCAGAAAGTTGCCATCATCAGCGTTGGATTAAAAACATTCCCTTTGGACAGTTCCATAGACTCCGAAGGAATTGTACCAATACAAAAGACTATATGGAACAGAGTGAAGAACTACAGGTGCAGTTTCTACAGAGAGGTTATAAACCTTCGGTAATAGTATCAGCCAAGAAGAGGGCTTTACAATTAAATAGAGAAGATCTACTAGTGACAAAACCAAAAATAGAACGCAAAAGGAGACCACCTTCAGTGGTCACTCAGTTTAATGGAGCGTCCTATGAGATCTCTAAGATCATACAACGACATTGGAATCTTCTAGCGCAGGATCCCCTTTTATCTGGTATTATTACAAAAAAAGCAATGATTACATATAAAAAGGCTAGGAATTTGCGCAGTTTTGTTGCCCCTAGCAAACCGAAGCAGTTGACATTGAAAAAGACAAAGGAGGGTCTGTTTGGAACAAAACCTCCGGTGGGCAATTTTAAATGTCTGCAAGCTAGATGTTCTAATTGCAGGTATACTAGAAATAAAGCCCTTAGTGTTGTGAGCTTCTCTAATGCTAAATTATTTCCCATCAAACAATTGATCACCTGTAATACAGAATTTGTTATATATGTGATTAACTGTGGATGTGGGATCCAATATGTAGGTCGCACAACTAGGGCATTTAAGGACCGCGCTAGAGAACACCGTTATTTAATTAATAATCATTCCACAGAACACACTGTCCCAAAACATTTTAACAACTGTCCACAGGGAGGATTATCTAATTTTAACGTGCAGGGAACAGAACATATTCCAAGTACTTGCCCTAATAGATGTTCTGTTCTATGTCGCAGGGAGGCATTTTGGATATTTACTCTGGACACCCTGTCCCCAAGGGGGTTAAACGAAGATCTGGAAGTGAGCAACTTTTTATAATTTTTAATAATTTTTTATACAATTTTATAGCTCAAATCCTTTTCGTTTCCCCCATTGGAGATGAGGGTGTTTTTGTATCCTGTATACATCTTTGTTTTAAAATTGTCTGATGTAGAAACTATTAAATGTATTTATTATATATTATATACTTTTATTTTTGTGTCTATAGAAAAGTGTTGTGAAGGTGTTTTGCGCTCCATCTGTGGATTTCTGGACCGCAGCGAGGCTTGGCTCTCACTGTGAGGCTTGGATCCTTCCCGGGTCCAACCTCGCTACGGACAGCTCCCAATTGAGGCGGACGCCGACACAACGTGCATTGAATGGTATGTGTATAACTTTATATATATATATATGTATAATTTGTGTATTTCATTATTCCCCTGATGAAGTAAAGAGAGCTTTACGAAACGCGTAGGGAAAGTTTGGGAGATTTTCTCAATAAACTGTTTTACTTTACACTTTGGATTTGGTATTTCCTAACCGCGGAGTGGAATTGGATACTATATGCTCTATGCTCTTTGTGGAACAGCCGAACTATCGGCAGTCCTTTGTGTCCGGGGAGGACGTCCTGTTACATTGTTGACAGCTTTCTCAACGATACGCTGACGGCGTCTTGACATCCAGTATTTTCCTATGGGCAATACTAACAAGAAGTAATTCTGTGAGTATACTCACATCTGGCGGGACTTTGATTTTTTCCTGTATTACTACACTTAGAGGTTGCGCTTGTCTTTCTTTCTTTCGTATGTATATATCCTGTAAGGTGGGACATGGTGCCATATCTATATGCAATGTATGTATATATCCTGTAAGGTGGGACATGGTGCCATATCTATACGCACTATATGTATGGATCCTGAAAGGTGGGACATGGTGCCATATCTATACGCACTGTATGTATGGATCCTGTAAGGAGGGACATGGTGCCATATCTATACGCACTGTATGTATGGATCCTGTAAGGAGGGACATGGTGCCATATCTATACGTACTGTATGTATGGATCCTGTAAGGTGGGACATGGTGCCATATCTATATGCACTATATGTATGGATCCTGAAAGGTGGGACATGGTGCCATATCTATACGCACTGTATGTATGGATCCTGTAAGGAGGGACATGGTGCCATATCTATACGTACTGTATGTATGGATCCTGTAAGGTGGGATATGGTGCCATATCTATACGCACTGTATGTATGGATCCTGTAAGGAGGGAAATGGTGCCATATCTATATGCACTGTATGTATGGAACCTGTAAGGTGGGACATGGTGACATATCTATATGCACTGTATGTATATATCCTGTAAGGTGGGAGACAGTGCCATGTCTATATGGATGGTAAGTGTGGCATATATAATGTGGGGCATGTTGCTGTATCTATAGGTACAGTGCATATGCCTTTGCAGTGCATTGGTGACCGCTATAGCATTCAAGGGGAGATAAATCCCAGTTAAATTCATGGGAATTTTAATTTTTTTTTCCTCTATAGTGCAGTTGGTTTGCCCCAGAACTGCTCCATTTTGTTTTTATAACTAGAGCCCATTAGAGACAGGGGATACAAAACCTGGCTTCTCTAGTAATGGACACAGGGACACTGAACCTGGCTCCATTAGTATTGGACACAGTGACACAGAACCTGGATCCTCTGGTGATAGACACAGGCACATATCACCTGGTTCTTCTATTGTTGGACAGAGGCACACAGAATCTGGCTCCTCTGGTGACAGACACAGGGACACAGAACCTAGCTCCTCTAATGTTGGACACAAAGACACAGAACCTGGCTTCTCTTGTGATAGACACTGAAAATGGCTACTTTGGTGATGGACACAGAACCTGGCTCCTCTACTGATAAACATAGGGACAACAAACCTGGTTCCTCTGGTGACAGACGCAGGAAAACAGAACCTGGCGTCTCTGATGATGAGCAGAGGGAAGGGGAACCTGGCTCCCCTAGTGATGGACAAAGGACCTGGCTCCTTTAGTGATGGGCACAGAACCAGGGCGTTGTAGTGATGGACAGAGGACCATAGAACCTGGCTCCTCTAGTGCTGAACAAAGGTCTTGGTTCCTCTAGTGATGGGCATGGAACCGTGGTCTTCTAATGATGGATATAGGGCTACATAAACTGACTCCTGTAGTGATGGACAAAAGAATACAGAAAGAGGTAACAGATCTCACTCCCATATGTACCTCCAATTCAACTAACCTGATTTTACCCATGTCTTCTAGATTAGAAGCAATCAAGAAAGCATCATCAATGTGGCCCCAAAGACTGTGAGGAGCCCATAACAGCTTATATATTGAAGAAGTTAAATAACTGGACAAAAGGAATGAAAATAACCCACTGGTAGGGGTCATTGAGCCGAGGTCACTAATTTCCCAAGTATAATCGGGATGTGGAAATGGAACCATGATGGACATTCCCTTCTTGGCCCATGGGAGACATTGCTCCCTCACAGGTCTTCCTCTTGTTCTTCACTCCTTCAGGAATTCTCTTTCACTATCACCATGAAGGGTGATGGGAGATTCAGAGATGGGTGCTATCCTTGGTATCAAATACATGACCTTCCGAGCGTGTAACGCTGGCTTTGCGGGCATTAGTGGACACAGCAGTGAGGGGGTCTGGACGGATGAGATAGCTGTGGATGAAACAATGTACAGTCAATAAAAGTCATACTATTTTTCTTTAGTTCTGCTCTCATTATGCAGCTGAGAAGATGAAAATGAAAGGAACATCAAGAAACATATATTTCAAGGACAAGTAGAGGTCAAGAGGAGACAAGCAGATATAAAAAGGAAGAGGAGATTGAGTATTTGTATAAAATGGAGTCAGAGAGATTCTGGGCAAACCAGTGGCACCGTGGGGAACAGGTAGAAATTCTCATATAATGAAAAGGGGCTCTTATCCCCTTCAATGCAAACGAGATATCCAATGCAAATATTAGAAATGGGTTGGAAAACTCTCTAACAGTCAAGAGGATCAAAGCAACGAATCAATGGAAAATATAATTAATTACAATTAGAAGAGTACTTAAAGGAACACTAACACTGCCTATTAATAAACATATATCTTAATCTTGGTGGCAAAATCCTAATGCAAATAAGAATGAATACACTGTTAATTTTTCTACAAAAATGATTTTAATTGGTTCTGGAAATCATGTCCATGGCGGACATGATTATTAAAGGTTTTCTAAGAAGACTCCAGCACAAGGAGTTTGGAGTCCTGCAAAAAGAATCACATCTGCCTTGCACATTACATCCACATTACATCCAATATGAATTAAAGATTAGCTAATTAAAGGGATAGTAATGTTTCATAATAAAAACAGCTCTAATTAATCATCATAGTATTTGGACTTTGGAGAGTGTTATTTCAATTCTGTCAGAGTTGTAGTTCAAGAGTAATTCAATGACAAAGTATCCCCCTCTCACCCCTTTTACTGATGTAACACTGCTCAGCCAGAGCAGAAGGGAGGTGCCCAGGTAGATTGCAGAGAGGGACAATCTTCAATTAAGATAAGGGAATAACCTGAAAAACTTGTCAAGGGGGCAGGACTTTCATTGTTCTCATAGGAAGAAGATTGTCCCCTTCTGTTATCTGTCTGGTCTATGGACTTGCATTCCACATCTGAGAAGAGATGGCTTACACTAGGTAAAAGGGAGGGGAAACTTTGTTTGTGAAAGGTTTAAGAGAGAAGACTTATATCGTTCTTCATGTTTTTTAATGCCTACAAAATAAAATAAAGATAAAATGAAGTATTACTATCCCTTTAAAGGTTACTCCACACAGAGTTGACTCATAGTGGCCATTGGGAGCCTTCCTAGATTAAGTTTATTATTACAAGGTGTAAGTAACATAGTCATTGCTGTTAGTGTTTCTTTAAGAGCCAGAAATTAGGTATCTTGATCACAGTAACACATCAGAGGATGAGACATCAATTCAACAAACTCAACAAACACAAGACAATGAAACATCAATAGAATACCTAGATAAGGAGATATTAAGAAACAATAAGACATAAGCACATAAGAATTAAATTTCATTAGATCTCAGTAGAAAGAATTATATATATATCAAGAGGAGACATCAGAAGAAAGCAATGTGAAATGAAGAGAAAACAAGAGGCTACAGAAGACAATGAGAGCTCAAACAGCACAAAATTAGATATACTGATACAGTGGCAAAACATAGGAGAAAAGACAAAAAGAAAAGACAACGTGATATCAACACAAATTCTAAACGACCCATAAATTAGAATGCGGGAGATGAAAAGTGAGAGAAATAAACAGGAAAATGTAAGCAGAGACTGAGATGTCAATAAAAAGAGAGACTAGGAAATATGGCCCATAAGAAGAGAAATCAATAGGAGGAAATAAGTAAGTACAGGCAAAGAGATAATAAGGAAACAAAAACACTTTAGAAAAATAATATGTTGATAAAAACTCAAAATAGATCATGCGAAATCTCCGACACAGCATGGTATAGCATTAAAAGGAAGAGACTGAGATATCAAGAGGAAGACATTGATAAATCAAGAGGAAGACAATGCAAGGATGAGACATTAAGAAGAATCCAGTGGTACATCAAGAGAAAGACAATGAGGTATCAAGAGGAAGACAAGAAGAGACTAAGAGGAAGACAAGTCACCCAGAAAGACAATGAGACGTCAAGAGGAATCTAATGGCACATCAAGAGAAAGACAATGAGATATCAAGAGGAAGACAAGAAGGGGCTAAGAGGAAGAGGAGTTGAGACATCAAGAAGAATGCAATGATACACCAAGAGAAAGACAATGAGACATCAAGAAGAATGCAATGATACACCAAGAGAAAGACAATGAGACATCAAGAAGAATGCAACGATACACCAAGAGAAAGATGTTAAGACATTAAAAGGAAGACAATGAGACACCAAGAGGAAAACAATGAGATTTTAAGAGGAAGACAGTAAGACATTAAGAGGAAGACAATGAATTATCAAGAGGAAGAGAATAAGATATCAAGAGAAAGAAACCGAGAGGTCAAGAAAATGAGGCATCAAGGAAACAATGATAATCAAGAGAAAGACAATGAGACAAAGAGAAAAACAATGAAATATCAAAAGGAAGACAACAAGATATCAAGTGGAAGGCAGTGAATGTCAATTGAAAGACTATTAGATGTGAAGAGTTACACAAGAAGACACTGACAAGAAAATAATGATACATCAAGCCGAAGACAATAAGACATTGACATGAAGATGAGACATTAAGAGAACAACAATAAGACATTGAGATGAAGACAATGAGACATCAACATGAAGACTGAGACATCAAGAAGAAGACAATCAAAGATTAAGAGGAAGAGATATCAAGTGGAAAAATGAAGTACAAGTCAGTGACATAAAAACATGATACAGCAAAAGGAGGACAACAGAAACATACATCAGATGTCAGCAGACGCTGAAACTTACACAACGTCATTAAGCTCCAGCTTGGTGTCCGGAGAAGGGTTTATAAGGATATATGACAGTGTGTTATCTGTGTCCATAACATCCACTGAAAGAGAAAGACAGCGAGAGATACATTTGGGTCACACTGACTGCATTGTTATAGAGCAAGAATATATTGTAACAATATAGACCCCACATCCCATAGCTCCTTCCTTCTAATTAGTAGGCTAACATTTCAAGAAACCATTACCAGAAAGTCTGCATCATAGTGAGGACATGAACATTCCTCAGATTTGGTTTCAATTGGCCTTTTAACTGATTGAGTGTAAGAAAGGTCTGCAATGCATTTCTTCTAGCAATCAATGAGTTAAAAGCCCTATTTAACTCAACGGTAATTTGTATGTGTTCCCTACTGTGCTGTTATAACTCACAGTTGCTGCACCTTTTGTGCATATAGACCACTGTCTTCTACTCCAGACATTATCCCCAGTTTACCATTACTTACATCTGTTCTGTGGAATCCCATCTACTTATTCATCATTAAGCCCCATAGGTTCTAGACACATATCTCCATTGCATGGTTTTGCAGCTCTTTGGAAAAGGACACTTGGTGATGTGAGCGTATGTGACTTTAACAGGCCGCACTTCTGCCATCTGCTCATCTCGCAAGACACTTCTGTGTGCCTGGCCTGGTGAACGGATGTGAGTGGATGGCAGCAGTGCAGCTTTGCATGTGGAGAGTAGCCATGCAGGAGTCCTTTGCTATGGCACTCAGTAAGTAGATTCAAATGAGCCAGTGGTTCTCAGAATGTGTTTCTAGGACCTCCAAGGCTCCCTGGTGAAGTTCTAATGTTTAATGGGACAAATGTAAGCAGTGGTGGACAGGCAAACAATGCTGGACTGGCCATCACTATATATCTATGTCTGTGACTACCAGTGAATGTGTGGAAAACTGAAACATTTCCCACAATGCAGTTTGGTTTCCTGTTAGATTTCTCTTGTAATAAACACTGCATACCTAGGCTCTTCTGGGAAAAGAACACTATCAGGTATAAGTACCTTTCCCATAGTTTAATCTATGACTTTCTCTTAATTTGCTGGTACTGATTAGCCTCCTGGTACATTTAATTTTGAAACAATTTTAATCCCTTGCGCACTAATAAGATCTTCAGTGGTGAAGCCAATGAGGTGGACACATCGCTGGAATCCAAGGGGTTAATGGGTTTTGTTATTAGGGTTCCATAGGGATTTGGTTTGAAACAAAGGGTTTTCGCTACCATAAAAACTTGAGAACCACTGAAATAAGCAAACAGGACGACATGTTACATACCCGACTGGTCTTTAAGGGGTTAAATATACAACTTTTTTCACTTTGGCATGTTTTGCACAAGCCAGGTATCTGAGCTGCCCTCACCCCTTGCTTCCTGACCTTGTCACTTATTAACAGGTAATTTAGCTTTTACAATAAGTAACAGATGGTTGTGCATTGCCTAAGGTTGCTACTTACTTAAAGGAGCAGTAAACTTTTTTTTATGAAAACACATATTTTATAGATCTTTTCCTGCTGAATAAAACAAGGTCACTCCCACTGCTGTCAGATGTTTTATTCAAAATTTATAGCAGTTGAAATAACCAGGAAGTGAATTTACTGTGTTTACTTCCTGATAGTTCTAACTGACAGGAAGTGACAGGCAGTTTCTATCACATTTTATGGAGAACTGTATGTCACTGACCTTCCTCTCCATTAGAATCTAACAGGAAATCTAATTAGAATTTGACCACTAGAGGGCACTGCTAATGTAAAAAAAACATGGGTGTGAAGATGAAGGGCCATTGTGGAAGGGGCATTGTGGAGATGAAGGGGGCATTGTGGAAGGGGCATTGTGGCAATGATATGGGGGGCATTGTGGGGATTGAGGTGCAATGTGTGTATCCTGTTAAGCTTATTTTTGTATTGGTAAAAAGGGAAAAAACTGTTGTTAGGCTTGGGCATCATAAAAATGTCATCTCTGCACTAACATTATGTTAGTGCAGAAATTAGATTATGATTGCTCAGCCCTGATCAAGATATTTTTAGATGTTTTAGTGGGTGTTTTTTTTTTTTTTTGGGTGGGGGTGGGGGCAGCATTTCATCCATGGACCCAGGCAACATAATGCCTTGGACCGGCCCTGTGTGCACAATGCACTGGTGGACATCCAGACGTTCTTTGATTAAAAGGATCACAAATTCGCAGACACAGCCTTTCACAGGTATGGTGTTTCAAATAGCACAGTTGCTGGTTGTCCTGGAAAGAATGCACCCTGGTTGGAAATTTACTCTGATCAACAGATGCAATGCTAGTTAAAGATGGTTTTGAAAAGGGATATAGAATACCAGTGTACAGTTGTAAACTATTGTTAAGGGTTGTAAATCTACAGTCAGCAAGTCTATATGAGGATGTTGTGGCTGACAAGTTTGTGCAGGAGCATAAACCAGGTCAGATTAAGGCCCCTTTGATTTTCCTCCATTCGAGCATTTTAGGCTTTCCACTTTGGATTTAGTTCCCAAAAAAGAGGCAGGATCATTCAGACTCATAATCACCTGTCACGTCCATTCGGGCAGTCTCTGAATCATAAGTTGGATACAAATGTCTGTGCAGGATATTACACATCTTTCGATTCTGCTGTGGACCATGTCAGAAACTGAGGTCTAGGTTCATTGTTTGTGACAATGGACACACTGGGGACTTGCACTGCCCCAGTGGCTATTGTCTTTAAGGTACCTGAAGAAAATGTTGTAAGGCTACATGTAGTATTTATTGAACCATGTTGTAAGAGCTAAAAATGTTCCATTGAGTACAATTTATATCCAGAGTGATCACAATGGTGAGCATATTTTTCAGAAGACTAACATTAGCTACAGCTGGTTTAACGTCCCCTTCTTGCCATATCAGCGCTGGGGGATGACTTGGCTGTTTGGTATGAATTTATTAAGGAATTTAATGGTTGGGCTATTATTCAGGGGCAATTGGTGCCATCATTTGAAGCTGCAGCTATTTTCTGCTTTGTCACATTCTGGAAAGGCAGATGGTTTGCCAAAACTTGGGCTCATGAAATCAGGTAATCTCCTGCTGGAAAAAATATGGTTGCACTTTAACTATTCTCAATAGTAGTGGCCATTGAACTTTGGTCAAGAGACCTGCAAAACAATTGATTGTTTCTGTGTAAACATGTAAATAATCTGTCTTCTGATTCACAGACAGTTTTGGTTCTTTTAAGATGGCTTGTTTCATTGTGCTTAAAAGAAAACATTTGGATTAGAACTAGGTACTGGCATATTTCTAATTTATTTACGGATGCCCTATATCTATTATAGCTGTATCTCAATTGCAGCTTTGAACCAGAAGTAGAACACCTAGGAGTTCCTTGTCCTCATCACCTTTGGGATTTCTTACTCCTCAGTTAAGTGCATTATTACAAGCTTCTCTGTCTAAGTCAACTTGGGAGGCACAGGTCAAAGATTGGACATTTTGTCTCAGGTTTACAGTTCCCTGTAGAAGCTGAGGAATAGGTGGTACTATGCTTACTAGCTTTTCTGATCCAAGAATGTTTTTCAGCAGTAAAGCTCAAGTTGGCTGGAATTTCCTTTTGTAGGGCCTTATGGTGATTTGGATATTGGTAACTTTTTCTTATGTAAACAAATTTTGGAGGGGTATGTTAGGTTAACTTCAGGAAAGACAGCCCATTTCACCAAGTCAGCTCTATGAATTGATGGCTGACGTTAGACATATTATGTAGCTCTGATTATGAAGAGACGTTATTTAAAGCTGTGTTTTCTCTGGCCTTTTTGGTGCCTTCAGAATTGGTGAGCTAGTGTTGGCTAATGAATGACTCTGGGGAAGACAACAATTTAATGATATTCACTAGGAAGGGGTAATTTAAAGGTCTAAGCTAGAAAACCCAAGACAGATCAGGAAAAGGGAGTTGGCATAATGTATATAAAATTTCTTTTGAATCCATTTGACTGGTCACAGCAGTCAGGAGGTTCTTGGGTGGCTCAAGCTGGGTGTAGCTGGCAGTTTCTTGTTGCACCAAGATTTATTGTGATTGAGTACATTTCAGTTCAATGTCATTTTTAGGAGATGTCTGTCTGTTCTTGGCTTGGCTCACAAGAAAATATCCTCTCATTTGTTCAGATTGGTACAGCTGCAGGAGCTAGACTTGGATGCTGCACTTATTAAAAGAACTGAGAGATGGGAGAGCAATTGTTTTAACTCGTACATAAGATCTTCACTGGTTTTGTCTTTATATTATTTGTCCTTACAGATCCTAATAGTATCCTAATAGGAAAGGCATTTGGATTGTAGGACATTTGTTTATTTTTCTTAATCCCACTTACAAATAATTTATAGATACTACAAATAATGCAGGTTAGTCTATTGGAGAGGGGTTAAAGGACTCTAATGGAGGAACTTATTGATAGAACTATGATCATGTAAATGACTGTGCCCATCTCAGAAGCTATTATAATAAGGTGACCAGACCTCACCGGGACACATAGGAAAAATGCATACTGCAGGGTTGCTTTGATTTCAGTGCAGTCCTGAAATATTCCTATTTCCTATGTGTACCCAGTTAAAGGTGAGGTCTGGTCACCCTATATTATAATTCACTTAGTGGCAACATAGAGTTAGTTGATGTGATGCATCATATGAGGAGGAATTTGACATAGCTGTAGACCATTTTTCCATCTGTTTTTATAGTTTGGCCAGCAGTGGTGTTGGCACTTGTAATGGTTGCTTTCTCCTGTTATAAAGCATCTTGTAAAGTCTTGCAGTAGGGAGATGCAGAGGTTCTTGCAGTCAATCAGTGGAACGTCTTCCAGACATATCAGTTTAGAACATAGTGGTAGGGGGTTGCACAAGAGAGATCTTGTGCATCTTTCAGATGTAGGTCTAGATATATTCACTTTAGCTTACAAACAGTGTTGAACAAATCTTAACTGTGTGGGAGGGGCCAATATCTTGGTTTAAATCACTAATTGAACTGTGAACCTTTAAAGTTTTTTGGTAGCTCCTGGCCGAATGGTGGCGCTTTAATGAGTAAGCTTATGTTAACTTGATTGTATCGGTCACTTGTTCTGTATGGTTGGGAAATGAATGGTTACATTTATTTAAATATGCTTCAGTTATCATAACCTTTCTCTTTTAAGGTTTTGAATAGAGCTGTGACCCTATCTCAACCTTTTAGAAACACAACTGGGTGTCTGTCTTGTTATTTTAGGTGTTTTTTTCTGAGGACCTCTGTACCCCATATCAGTTTACAGACTGAATAATCTGAAATGGATCTGAATTAATTAATGGATAGATGTTTGCAAGCATGTTTATTTGTGGGGTTCCGCGGGTCTGTATGATAATTCTTATTATTTTTAAGGGATTGTATATTTGTTCATACCTCAGAACTCTCCGGATTTGCCCCGGAGACTTTAGAGAGTGCATTACCGGGTCTCCAGGGCAGAGTCTGAATCTCTGGATGTGGAGAGTTTGCTTTAAACCTCTGCCTACTTCTGCTCCTTCCCACCCAGTACCTCCCACTTTTCTTCCTTCCCCACCCAGTTCCTCCCACTTCCCGCCCACTTGTGAAATGCCCCAGAAAGCCCCGTTCCCACTTCTGCGTAAACCCCGCCCCCTTTTTATCGCAATTTGCAGCAATTACACTCCCCAGCGGCATCAGAGGGGGGACTCCACAAATGAAAGTTCCTAGTTAGGAATACAGGAGGCAAATATAGTTTTTGATACCTTTATTGGCTAACTAAGCAGATTTAGGATGTGAGCTTTCAAGACCTTAGGTCTTTTCCTCAGGCATGTTATACAGATAAATATGAAAACATCTCTTATATGTACAAGTACATATTGCATTGTTTAGAATGGAAATCAGATAAGAGAACGCAGTCCAGATCCAGATGCTTTGATCAGTCAATGGTAAATTGCAGTCTTCCTTTCCAACCCTAATGGGATCGTAAATACCTCTAAAACCTCAGAGGAAGACTGAATGACTGAATGACTGAAGACTGAATGATCAAAGTATCTGGACCCGGACTGCGTTCTCTTATCTAATTTCCATTCTAAACAATGTAATGTGTACTTGTATATAAGAGATGTTTTCATATTTATCTGTATAACACGCCTGAGGAAGAGACCGAAGGTCTTGAAAGCTTGCATCCTAAATCTGCTTAGTTAGTCAATAAAGGTATCAACAACTATATTTGCCTCCTGTATTTCTACGGCTAACACTGTACCGACTCTCATAGGTAGGAATATGCATAGCTGGGAACTTTTACAATAGGGTCACCCGAAGATCTTTGTGTTATTAACCCTTAAAGCTCAGAAACAAGTCAGTTGTATTAACCATTTGACTGCCAGAAGGGTACACAATGCATTCTTTGTAATGTGTTGCCTACCCCTCTGCCACTCAAAGGGTTAAATTAAAAAAGAAGAATACAACTACCAGCCAACACTGGCTGGACTAGAGAGGCGCGCAGATTCTCTGCTCCACTCCTCCCGATCCTCATGTGAAGCTGAACTAATGACTCTGCTGTCCTGTGCCACTGTATAATTCCTAACAGCACATTGCATTGGCTCGCTGAGGCCACCTGCCTGTGGATGTATGCTGATGCAGGAACCATCAGTGTGTGAGATTCACACAACAGTACGGGAGCCATTGACCATAACTTAAAAGCTGCGCAGGAGCAGCAAATGCATTTTTTACCCGGAGAACTTAATATTTCACCCGGAGACAGTGCTCTAAATCCGGAGCTTCTGGGTGAAACCTGGCAAGTTCCCAGGTATGGGAATACGTTACAGATCAAACTTGCATTTTCTGGGTGAGTCCTTCCATTTCAGAGTGGCGCTGTCACTACAGAAGTCTATGAGGGCTATTATCAGTGGCCAAAGCAAACCACAGGAGAAATAGTAAAAGAGGCATAATAAAATGGAAGGCCATGGAAGTAAGGTGCCGGAAAGTACGAATCTGAGCTTTAATAACTTACAAATTAAGCATTTTCTAACAATTGGAAGACCCTTGTTTTACTCAGCAGGAAAAAACATACAAAATATAATTTTTCCTTTTTATGTCATGCTTTTCCATTAAAGGGACCGAGTCACCTAAAAATATCAATAGTGATTTTAAAAGAGCTTTCAAAATCCCCAGTATATTATATTGTAACTAGTTTTAGTTATTTATCCATAGATTATGCTACTTAAAGCATGCTGTGCATGCACCTCCTGTCTTACACCTACATTACCTCCCCCACTCACTGACACTGCTCAGCAATGCATTACCCACCTCCCCTAGCTCTGACTTCCTGTCTTACACCTACATTACCTCCACACTCACTGACACTGCTCAGCAATGCATTACCCACCTCCCCTAACACTGACTTCCTGTCTTATCCCTACATTACCTCCCCCACTCACTGGCACTGCTCAGCAATGCATTACACACCTCCCATAACACTGACTTCCTGTCTTATCCCTACATTACCTCCTCACTCACTAACACTGCTCAGCAATGCATTACCCACCTCCACTAGCACTGACTTCCTGTCTTATCCCTACATTACCTCCCCACTCACTGACACTGCTCAGCATTGCATTACTCAACAATGATTTACCCACCTCCCCTAGCACTGACTTCCTGTCTTATCCCTACATTACCTCCCCCACTCACTGACACTGCTCAGCACTGCATTACTCAGCAATGCATTACCCACCTCCCCTAGCACTGACTTCCTGTCTTATCCCTACATTACCTCCCCCACTCACTGACACTGCTCATTAATGCATTGCCTACCTCCCCTAGCACTGACTTCCTGTCTTACACCTACATTACCTCCCCCTCACTGACACTGCTCAACAATGCATTATCCACCTCCCCTAGCACTGACTTCCTGTGTTATCCCTACATTACCTCCCCCACTCACTGACACTGCTCAGCAATGCATTACTCAGCAATGCATTACCCACCTCCCCTAGCTCTGACTGCCTGTCTTATCCCTACATTACTTCCCCACTCACTGACACTGCTCATTAATGCATTGCCTACCTCCCCTAGCGCTGACTTCCTGTCTTACACCTACATTACCTCCCCCTCACTGACACTGGTCAGCAATGCATTATCCACTTCCCCTAGCTCTGACTGCCTGTCTTATCCCTACATTACATCCCCACTCACTGACACTGCTCAGCAATGCATTGCCCAGCTCCCCTAACACTGACTTCCTGTCTTATCCCTACAATACTTCCCCACTCACTGACACTGCTCAGCAATGCATTGCCCACCTCCCCTAACACTGACTTCCTGTCTTATCCCTACATTACCTCCCCACTCACTGACACTGCTCAGCAATGCATTGCCCACCTCCCCTAACACTGACTTCCTGTCTTATCCTTACATTACCTCCCCCACTCACTGACACTGCTCAGCAATGCATTGCCCACCTCTCCTAGCAGTGAAAGAGTTACATTCAGTGAATGGGGGAGGTAATGCATGGTTAAGACTGTAAGTGCCTGCATGGCTGCCTTAATTAGTAAAATTAACCTATCTAAATACCATAACTCAAACTAGTTTTCAAACAAAAATGGCTAAAACAACACGTAGGAGATTTTGAAAGCTTTCTAGGCTTTATACATTTACAATGATATTCCTGCTGCTTATTGTGATTCAATAGCACCCTCAACTGGTGTCTGTTAATATGATCATTATGAAAGCTAGTATATTTGAATGGGAAATTATTTATGGGTATTAACAAAGGAAACAGATAAAATGGACCATCAGGGCTAAGGTCCTGTCAGCTTTATGTTTTCTCAAAGCAAGATGTGGGAAAAGTGTAACCATCTAGGTGTTTTTGTGCTATAGTTCCCAGTAAACAGCAGCCAGACAAATTAAATATGCGTCACTCTGCTAGGTCATTAGCACAGAGAAAAATCAGCAATCCTGGTATAAACCAACTCTATCACATGGGAAAAATACAGGTTAGCTCTTGAATGTTTTTTACATAGTGGGAGGGTCATACTTCATGTCCTCTAGCTAGTTCCCTACTGTGTCACCACTCCAATGCAAGGTACAGACTTCATGTCCCATAGCTCCCTCCTGTCTGTGTCAGCCTGCTGTGTTAGGGACAAACTCCATGTCCTATATCTCCCTTCTGATTGTGTCATCCTGCAGTGGGAGGGGACAGACTCCATGTCCCTTAGCTCCCTCCTGTCTGTGTCACCCTGCAGTGTAAGGTACAGACTCCATGTCCCATAGCTCCCTCCTGTCTGTGTCACCCTGCAGTGGGAGGGACAGACTCCATGTCCCATAGCTCCTTCCTGTCTGTATCACCCTGCAGTGGGAGGGACAGACTCAATGTCCCATAGCTTCCTCCTGTCTGTGTCACCCTGCAGTGGGAGGGACAGACTCCATGTCCCATAGTTCCCTCCTGTCTGTGTCACCCTGCAGTGGGAGGGACAGACTCCATGTCCCATAGTTCCCTCCTGTCTGTGTCACCCTGCAGTGAGAGGGACAGGCTCCATGTCCCATAGCTCCTTCCTGTCTGTATCACCCTGCAGTGGGAGGGACAGACTCAATGTCCCATAGCTTCCTCCTGTCTGTGTCACCCTGCAGTGGGAGGGACAGACTCCATGTCCCATAGCTCCCTCCTGTCTGTGTCACCCTGCAGTGGGAGGGACAGACTCCATGTCCCATAGCTCCTTCCTGTCTGTATCACCCTGCAGTGGGAGGGACAGACTCAATGTCCCATAGCTCCCTCCTGTCTGAGTCACCCTGCAGTGGGAGGGACAGACTCCATGTCCCATAGTTCCCTCCTGTCTGTGTCACCCTGCAGTGAGAGGGACAGATTCCATGTCCCATAGCTCCCTCCTGTCTGTGTCACCCTGCAGTGGGAGGGATAGAGTCCATGTCCCACAGTCCTGTCCTGTCTGTGTCACCCTGCAGTGGGAGGGACAGACTCCATGTCCCATAGCTCCCTCCTGTCTGTGTCACCCTGCAGTGGGAGGGACAGACTCCATGTCCCATAGCTCCTTCCTGTCTGTGTCACCCTGCAGTGGGAGGAACAGACTCCATGTCCCATAGCTCCCTCCTGTCTGTGTCACCCTGCAGTGGGAGGGATAGACTCCATGTCCCATATCTCCCTCCTGTCTGTGTCACCCTGCAGTGGGAGGGACAGACTCCACGTCCCATAGCTCCTTCCCGTCTGTGTCACCCTGGAGTGGGAGGGACAGACTCCACATCCCATAGCTCCCTCCTGTCTGTGTCACCCTTCAGTGGGAGGGACAAACTCCATGTCCCATAGCTCCCTCCTGTCTGTGTCACCCTGCAGTGGGAGGGACAGACTCCATGTCCCATAGTTCCCTCCTGTCTGTGTCACCCTGCAGTGGGAGGGACATACTCCATGTCCCATAGCGCCCTCCTGTCTGTGTCACCCTGCAGTGGGAGGGATAGACTCCATGTCCCATAGCTCCCTCCTGTCTGTGTCACCCTGCAGTGGGAGGGACAGACTCCATGTCCCATAGCTCTCTCCTGTCTGTGTCACCCTGCAGTGGGAGGGACAGACTCCATGTCCCATAGCTCTCTCCTGTCTGTGTCACCCTGCAGTGGGAGGGACAGACTCCATGTCCCATAGTTCCCTCCTGTCTGTGTCACCCTGCAGTGGGAGGGACAGACTCCATGTCCCATAGCTCCCTCCTGTCTGAGTCACCCTGCAGTGGGAGGGACAGACTCCATGTCCCATAGTTCCCTCCTGTCTGTGTCACCCTGAAGTGGGAGGGATAGACTCCATGTTCCATAATTCACTCCTGTCTGTGTCACCCTGCAGTGGGAGGGATAGAGTCCATGTTCCATACTTCACTCCTGTCTGTGTCACCCTGCAGTGGGAGGGATAGAGTCCATGTCCCATAGTCCTGTCCTGTCTGTGTCACCCTGCAGTGGGAGGGACAGACTCCATGTCTCATAGCTCCTTCCTGTCTGTGTCACCCTGCAGTGGAAGGGACACACTCCATGTCCCATAGCTCCCTCCTGTCTGTGTCACCCTGCAGTGGGAGGGAGAGGCTCCATGTCCCATAGCTCCCTCCTGTCTGTGTTACCCTGCAGTGGGAGGGACAGACTCCATGTCCCATAGCTCCCTCCTGTCTGTGTCACCCTGCAGTGGGAGGGACAGACTCCATGTCCCATAGTTCCCTCCTGTCTGTGTCACCCTGCAGTGGGAGGGACATACTCCATGTCCCATAGCTCCCTCCTGTCTGTGTCACCCTGCAGTGGGAGGGACAGACTCCATGTCCCATAGCTCCCTCCTTTATGTGTCACCCTGCAGTGGGAGGGACAGACTCCATGTCCCATAGCTCCCTCCTGTATGTGTCACCCTGCAGTGGGAGGGACAGACTCCATGTCCCATAGCTCCCTCCTGTCTGTGTTACCCTGCAGTGGGAGGGACAGACTCCATGTCCCATAGCTCCCTCCTGTCTGTGTCACCCTGCAGTGGGAGGGACAGACTCCATGTCCCATAGTTCCCTCCTGTCTGTGTCACCCTGCAGTGGGAGGGACATACTCCATGTCCCATAGCTCCCTCCTGTCTGTGTCACCCTGCAGTGGGAGGGACAGACTCCATGTCCCATAGCTCCCTCCTGTATGTGTCACCCTGCAGTGGGAGGGACATACTCCATGTCCCATAACTCCCTCCTGTCTGTGTCACCGTGCAGTGGGAGGGACAGACTCCATGTCCCATAGTTCCCTCCTGTCTGTGTCACCCTGCAGTGGGAGGGACATACTCCTTGTCCCATAGCGCCCTCCTGTCTGTGTCACCCTGCAGTGGGAGGGACAGACTCCATGTCCCATAGCTCCCTCCTGTCTGTGTCACCCTGCAGTGGGAAGGACAGACTCCATATCCCATAGCTCCCTCCTGTCTGTGTCACCCTGCAGTGGGAGGGACAGACTCCATGTCCCATAGCTCCCTCCTGTCTGTGTCACCCTGCAGTGGGAAGGACAGACTCCATGTCCCATAGCTCCCTCCTGTCTGTGTCACCCTGCAGTGGGAAGGACAGACTCCATGTCCCATAGCTCCCTCCTGTCTGTGTCACCCTGCAGTGGGAAGGACAGACTCCATGTCCCATAGCTCCCTCCTGTCTGTGTCACCCTGCAGTGGGAAGGACAGACTCCATGTCCCATAGCTCCCTCCTGTCTGTGTCACCCTGCAGTGGGAGGGACATACTCCATGTCCCATAGCTCCCTCCTGTATGTGTCACCCTGCAGTGGGAGGGACACCCTGCAGTGGGAGGGACAGACTCCATGTCCCATAGCTCCCTCCTGTCTGTGTCACCCTGCAGTGGGAAGGACAGACTCCATATCCCATAGCTCCCTCCTGTCTGTGTCACCCTGCAGTGGGAGGGACAGACTCCATGTCCCATAGCTCCCTCCTGTCTGTGTCACCCTGCAGTGGGAAGGACAGACTCCATGTCCCATAGCTCCCTCCTGTCTGTGTCACCCTGCAGTGGGAAGGACAGACTCCATGTCCCATAGCTCCCTCCTGTCTGTGTCACCCTGCAGTGGGAAGGACAGACTCCATGTCCCATAGCTCCCTCCTGTCTGTGTCACCCTGCAGTGGGAAGGACAGACTCCATGTCCCATAGCTCCCTCCTGTCTGTGTCACCCTGCAGTGGGAAGGAACACCTTCATAATTTTCACAACATACCTAGGGCCTTATAAAATGAGCTGAGATTAAGATCTTTGAACTATTAACCGCACAAGTGGTCCACAAAGCAGATTTTAGGTCAAAAGTCCCTGTCTGCTCTAACATAGAGGTGCTCCAAACAAGCCATAAGGAATCGGTAACGTGGTACAACTTAGAGATCTCATTGCATGAATCCACAAGCATGAAATCTCCCTTTGCCTTCTAGCAGAAATGCCACCCATTTTCAGATTAAAGAACCAGTTTCTTGTTGCAGATCGTGTAGTAGATAGAGAACACTAGATTCTCTCACCCTGGGAATCTGACCCTTCACCATTTAGACACGGAGTTCTGCATCAAAACCCTAAGTCTCAGGATGAAACGCTGAGAGTTATCAGGTACGTTTTACAAGATGTGTCACCCTATATTTCTGTGTAATTGTAACACTCAGTAGTGTGAAATACAAATTCCCTGTCTCATACTGTACTCCGCAGTGGAGAGCCCCAAATGCTTCATCCTGGTCTTGACCAAGGCATTCAGTTCCTGCCGCTCTGAGCGTCGGTACAGGCTCATTCTCTGTTGGCTGATTCTTTCAGAGGCCGATTTCCCAGGCTGCCTTGCTCCCTTGCGGCTGAGCCTCCTTGCCCATTGCATGCTTTTCCTGCGCAGCAGAGGGTGTTCGGACTGGTCGCTAGAGGTGGAGTTGCGGTGAGGGGGGCGGCTGTGGATGGAGTCTCCCCATCGTGTCTCCCGTGTGTCCTCGTAATCCTCCACACTAATGGAAACCTGGGACTTGGAGAGCATTGAAAAAGAGATCAAAGAAAGGGAGAGATGAAATGTATTGTAAAGATGGAGGAAAGAAAATAGAGGTAGGAGGACACTCTGGAGATTAGACACAGAGATAAAGGGAGTCAGAGATAGATAGACAGACCCAGACAAAGAGATAGACATAGATAAACAGATCCCCCTCCCACCCCTTTTACCTAGTGTAAGCTGCCTCCCCTCAGATGTGAATCTGGTCCTGGGACCAGACAGATCACAGCAAGGGACAATCTTCTTACTGTGATCAGAAGGAAAACACTGCTCCCCTTGACAGGTTTTTCCTTATGTTCACTGAAGATTGTCCCTCTCTGCGATCCATCAGGACAGTCTTGCTGCTCTGAGGTGAGCAGTGTTGCACTAGGTAAAAGGGGCTGGAGGGGGATACTTTTTCATTCAATTACTCTTGAACTACAGCTCTGACAGTATTGAAATAACAACCTCCATGGCCCAAATACTATAAAGATTAATTGGAGCTGCTTTAGTTGTGAAACATTACTATCCCTTTAAGTCGCTTTCTTCTTCAGCCCCCTCTTACATTTCTTCTCTTATCTCCCACTACACCTCTTCCAGTCACTTGCGTTCTCCTGAAGGGTTCTTTCTGTCCACTCCCTACACAACTCAAGCCATCTCTCAGCTGCAATCATTTCCACTGACTGCCCCTCGACTTTGGAATGCTCTGCCCATCACCATTCGCCAATCATCCACACTCATCACTTTCATGCATCTCCTGAAAACCCACCCGCTCAAGGAGGCATCTCAGTAACAATATCCTCCTTGTGCACACTGACAGTCACACTCATTATGCACTCCCTTCACTATGCCTTGTACTTGCACTTATGATGCTCCTCCTACTGTTTCTGTCTGTTTTCATGATTTCTAATTAGATTGTAAGCTCCTTGGGGAAGGGTTCCTTTCCCAGTGTATGATTCCCTTTGCTGCACTCCTCCCCCCACCCTCTCCATGCTAATAATGCAATGATTGCACTTTAGCGTGATGCTCTTTATCCAGTTCTGTATTTTTGTATTGTACTATTACAACTTCTGTAAAGTGCTGTGTACATGTATGACACTATATAAATATAGATACATACATCCATACAAATATAAACAGATAGATAGATAGATAGACAGACAGACAGATAGATCGACAGACAGAAAGACAGACAGATAGATGTATAGATAGACAGACAGACAGACAGACAGATAGATACATGATAGACAGACAGATAGATAGATCGACAGACAGATAGATAGATAGATAGATAGATAGATAGATAGATAGACAGACAGACAGATGATAGACAGAAAGACAGATGGATAGATGGACAGATAGATAGATAGGCACCGACAGAGAGAGAGACTGATATTGCAATATCAGAGTCAAAAGTGGAACAATTTTGAGGCACACCAGCAAATGAAAATTTCCTTTGATTTAAATTGACCTTTTAAACAGTTGAATAAGAGAGAGGTCGCCAAAGCATTTCAGAGCAACGCAGCCAAAACCTCTCAAGTATTCAACAGGTTAAAATCCTCATTAGCATAAACAGGAGTTGTCTCCTGTAGGGAAGCTGGTTTGCCCCAGAATTTCACAGCTTTTGTGTTTATACGTATTGCCAGGAGAGTGTATAAGTAGGTGGGTACCTCAGAAGCTGGTAACAGGTGAGTCTCGGTGCGGTATATGCCGATAGGTATATCCCCTGTAGTGGAACAAAGCTTCTGATAGAGCCGCCCATAGCAGCGGATCCATAGATCTCCTTCAGTCACCCGCAGCTGTGATATGGATACAGCAAATTACATGGAGTCTCCCTGTTCATACAGCCATGGAATATGGGCCTTCATTCACTAACCTAAATAGGTGAGACTCTGGAACAAACCAACTGCATCGTAGGGGGGAAATGAAAACTTCCAAATGAGGTATATGGGGCTTTTAACCCCTTAAGGACCGGACGTTATGGGACATTTCCGTCCCATAACGTCCGCATAGGGGCACTTTGACGAGCCGGTACACGTGACCTGTCACGTGTATCGGCGCGTCACTATGGGGCTTGAAACAGATCGCTCCGATCTTGGAGCGGTCTATTTCATGCCCCATTTTTACTTACAGCGCTCCCGGTAGAGCGCTGTAAGTAAAAAGTACGTGACGTACCAGGACCGTCAAGGGTCTTTCAAGCAAGTTTACCCTTGACGGTCCTGGTACGTCAAGGGTCCCTAAGGGGTTAAAGGATGACTCACTCCCCCTAATTTTAAGCCCCCGCTTGCCTTACTATGCTCACAAAATCCTAATGGCCTCTATGAATTTTGCTGTTGCTCTTTGGCTCACGAGATAACCACTTCAGTCAATCCTGTATGTTGTGTCCATGGAGGAGGACATGACAGTTGCTGGCAGGACCACGGGACCCCAAACTCTGCTCACTGCACATGGTAATCTTAAAGGGATAGTAATACTTAATAATTACTAACCCCTATATTAAAGTCATATTAAAAAGAAATGTATTGCCCCCAGTGTCATCTCTCAAACCTTTATGGTTTGAGAGATAATCGCTCCTAAAGTTCCACTCTCCCTCCCCCTTCCCCGCAGTCAGCGTTGTAGCTGACCGAAGGTAAATCCAGTCTTACGATCATCAGGCGGCTCTGCAGCAGAGCCAACATCGCGTTAATAAAAAAAAAAATCTTTCACTAAAATGGTCTTCTACGTGTGCTTGCAAACCATGCAGACGTAGTAAAGGGCGGAGTCAGGTTTATCACCAGTTACAGTTCTCAGTATAAATCAATATGCAATATAATTAAAGCGGAACTACCACCGCTAAACAACTTGATGTCTAATAATTCCCCATCTGGCGACTAACTGCTTAGTAGTGCTAGTCGCCAGAATTATTACCTTATTCAATAGAATCCTCCATTCTGACATACAGGACGGAGCTCAGTCATCCTTCAATAGTGACGTCTGCCCGCCTGCGCTGTCAGTCCCTTTTGGAGCCGGACGGCTCCTAGCAACACCTTCTAGAGCCAGCTGGGACTGACAGCACAGGCGCGCAGACGTCACTATTGAAAGATGTCTGCGCTCCGTCCTGCCTGTCAGCCCTGTAAGAATGGAGAATTCTATTGAATAAAGTAATAATTCTGGCGACTAGCGCTACTAAGCAGCTAGTCGCCAGATGGGGAGTTATTAGACATCAAGTTGTTTAGCGGTGGTAGTTCCGCTTCAAGAAGAATTTGTCTATATTGCACATTGATGTTAAACTTGATTTCTTTTGTGGCCAGAAGAGGAGTAACTATAGGTAACTGGGTATCACCCAGTTTGTTTCTAAGAAGGCTATACCCACATGGCTTACGTTCAAGGGCTTTTTTAAATGTGCTGCATTGGTTTGCCAATGCTGCCAGTATGCACCAGTGTCGAAAAGTTTTGTGAGTACGGTGGCCCAGCAGACCCACAATATTGTAAGTTGCATTAATTTTAACTCTGACTCAGTGATTTATCTGTTCTCTTGTAAGTTGTGTTCAGTGTAGTATGTGGGTTGCACAATTCTCCACCTTAAACACAGAATTAGAGAACACATCAATCAAACTGAGCATGGTCACAGAGACTTGGCTGTAGATAGACATATATTGGAGTGTCATAGGGGTAAAATTTCGAATTCCAAGGGATTGAGAGAGTCAGGCTCCCATGGAGAGGAGGTGACATATTGAGATTGATCAATAAGCGTGAGGCATATTGGATATTCCAGTTAAACAACAGGTTGCCATTAGGTTTAAATTCCAAATGGGACATCAGTCTCGTTTTTTGATTAGTCTTTTTTGTCCACCTCCAAATGGAAGCCTGGCTGTTTCAAGGATTATAGTGATTTATACCAATATATTGATATAATATTACTACAGTAAGGAGGAATGTGTCATGTATTGGTGTCACCATGGGGTGGCTGGTGATAAGTGATTGGGATATATATATGTGTTGAGGACACTTTTATTAACTATGCAGTCCTTTTAAAGTGATAGCAATGTCTAAAAAAACTTTTTTGCATTTAGAAGAGCTTAAAAAGCTGATCTGAATGCAAAACAAAGTATCTCTCAAACCGCTATGGTTTAAGAGATACGGGCATTTAAAGTTTGAATTCTCCTACTGACAGCTGTAAAGGTGTCGGCAGGAGATCCGTGTCAGTCGACACGGTGGCGCTTGAGAAGTGCCGAGATCTTGTTACTTACACGGAATCCCTTCATTGGAATGGTCTAAAACGTGTGCCTGAACACTAGGCACACGTTTTATACCATTCCAATGAAGGGATTCCGTGTAAGTAACGATATCCCGGCACTTCTCAAGCGCCAGCGTGTCGACCGACATGGATCTCCTGCTGACAGCTTTACAGCTGTCAGTAGGAGACAGCGAAATGTAAACGCCCGTATCTCTTAAACCATAGCGGTTTGAGAGATACTTTTTTTTGCATTTAGATCAGCTTTTTAAGCTCTTCTATATGCAAAAAAGTTTTTTTAGACATTACTAACACTTTAAGAGGAATTATTTTGTGTTAATCATGATTATTGGTGGACTGGGAGGTTTAGTTTTAGGCTTGGTTCCCCATGACATTCTTTTCTTGTTTATATCTACAGTTGTAATTACATTAATATAGATCTTACATGCAATTTTTTGTCTATGATCGGCTGATACCCTGCTTCCATGCATGAGCGCAGATATATATATTTCATGCTGTGTGTATTGTTTAGGATTGTGTTCCTATTTTGACACAATGTATTGTGGCAGCTTTACTAATACTCAGTCATACGTGCGATGGAATAGATGGGGGGAGGAGAGTTTTTCTCTCGCTTCCGAGTTCTCCCATGTTTTTAAGGTTTAACCAATTAGCACCTTAGTGGAGTTTATTTAACATGGTATGTTGGTGGAGTCTTTAGTCTATGAATAAACGCAAATAAGCACAAAATGCTTAAGATTTGAAGGGGTCCCCCTGTCACTGTTTCAGCTCTCTTCTTCTCTGCTTTTTTGTTGTTTTTAACTATGTTCCAATAAAGGATTCTTTTATACAAGCTGAATTTGTTCCCTGATATGAGTTGATGGACGCTGGAGGGCAGCTGTAATCATTTGTTGAATTGTATCCAAGTAACCCGACTGGAGGAGAATCGGGATGTTTGCACCTGTCATATGGAGCCTCTGGACAGCCAGGATTAAAGATGATTCATGAGGTACCGTCACATTATTTGGCGTGTTAGCATGCATACCCCCTTTCTTGTTTTCTCACTTCTTGCCCACTTCTCCTTCCAACCCTGGTCCTCCCCACTTCTCCTCCTTCCCTCCCTGTTCCTCCCCAATTCTCCTAATTCCCACCCTGTTGTTCCCATTTCTCCTCTTTCCCATCCTGGTCCTCACACTTCCCACCCACGTCTCCTCCTTCTCTCCCTGTTCCTCCCCAATTCTCCTCATTCCCACCCTGTTGTTCTCATTTCTCCTCTTTCCCACCCTGGTCCTCACACTTCCCACCCACTTCTCCTCCTTCCCTCCCTGTTCCTCCCACTTCTCGTCCACTTCTCCTCCTTCCCACCTTGTTCCTGCCCACTTCTCATCCGTCCCACCCTGGTCTTCCCACTTCCCAGACACTTCTCCTTCTCCACACCCTGTTCCTCTCACTTCCCAGCCTCTTCTCCTTCTTCCCTCCCTGTTCCTCCCACTACCCAGCCACTTCTCCTCCTTCCCACCCTGTTCCTCCCACCTCCTGCCCACTTCTCCTCCTTCCCACCCTGTTTCTCCCACTTCCCACCTACTTCCCACCCACTTATCCTCCTTCCCACACTGTTCCTCCTACTTCCTACCCACTTCTCATCCTCCCCACCCTGTTCTGCCCACTTACCTCCCACTTTATGACACAAGGACAGTAAGCCACCCCACCCCCTTACACCCAAGTACACATTTGAGTAATTTACATCCCCCTGGTCAGCAGCACATGAGCCCTCTCCAGGTGCTCAAGAGGATGAAGTTCCCAGTTATTTAGACAGTTCTCCAATACGTTGGAGGTCTCTCTACCATTCAAGGGGTTAAAAACTCCATTTAAGTCATTGGGAGTTTGGTGAACTTTTATTTCTCCCTGTGTTACAGTTGGTTTGCTCTAGAAACGGAACCTCTTTATCTTATTAAATACAACGCATGGAATGTCTATCAATGTGCATCAACAAGTACAACGACAAGGAAAAATACAGATAGTAAGCTCTAGATCAGGGACATGTGAACACAAGTGAATATCATTATGTTGTTATCTAAGGCAAATCGTCCAGAATGATGGAGCCGCTGACTGAGTCACCTCTGTGTTCATGTGAGGATAAGATGAGTAGAAGTTACCTTTCATGGGGAACATGTAGGAAATAATGCATATCTCAGGACTGCCCTGAAGTGTTATTTTTCATATGTATGTGCAATGCATTGCAGAACTCCCTAGAATTCAACAGTTTAAAAGCTGCATTTAAATCAATGGGATATTCATTGGTGCCATGCTGAATACCTCCCAAGAGTCCCTGTTTAGGAGATCTTAGGGACCATACCTTACAAATGTCCCTGTTTAAGAGATATTAGGAGTTCATACCTCCAAAGTGGCCCTCATTAGGATATCTTAAGGGCCATCCCTCCCAAGTATCCCTCTTTAGCAGTTAATAGCCATTCATACCTCCCAAGTGTCCCTCTTTAAGAGATATTAGGAGTTCATACCTCCCAAGTGTCCCTCTTTAAGAGATATTAGGAGTTCATACCTCCCAAGTGGCCCTCTTTAGGAGATCTTAGGGGCCATCCCTCCCAAGCATCCCTCTTTAGCAGTTAATAGCCATTCATACCTCCCAAGTGTCCCTCTTTAAGAGATATTAGGAGTTCATACCTCCCAAGTGTCCCTCTTTAAGAGATATTAGGAGTTCATACCTCCCAAGTGTCCCTCTTTAAGAGATATTAGGAGTTCATACCTCCCAAGTGGCCCTCTTTAGGAGATCTTAGGGGCCATCACTCCCAAGCATCCCTCTTTAGCAGTTAATAGCCATTCATACCTCCCAAGTGGCCCTCTTTAGGAAATATTCAGGATCCATACCTCCCAAGTATCCTTCTTTAGGAGGAGACTTGGGAGGTATGGGAGGCCTATTTTTAAAATATTTTTTGATAGGGGGCCCAAAAAATGTTGAACCGGGGCCCTCCAATGATACGCCACTGCTCCCATTTACCATAGTATGGCCAGAGAACCCTAACGGCGCCTCTGAATTTGTTCCTTGTATCTGATTCAAGAGATACTATCTTCAGTCAGTCCTGGATGTCAGTGGAGGCGGACATGACAGTTGCTAGCAGGACCACAGGACTTCAAACTCTACTCACTTCACATGGTCATCTTAACAGTGTGCAACATATTGCTTCACAATGTATTCCACACAGCACTGTTCCTTAAAGGATTAAGTAGCCTCATGAACTTAGCCTGCTTCAGTCTGAAAAAACTGCCAGTAACTGTCATGTCCACTTCCATGGACCTGACATTCAGGACTGACTGAAGTTGTTATCTCTTCAAACAAGGAACTAGGGCAAAATTCATAGTGGCCATTAGGATGTTGTAGTCATAGTAACGCACATGGGGAGTTTATTAGCAGGTGTTAGTTCTACATTAAACTATAAATATCTGGGGGTTGGAAAGCTCTGTACCTTATATATACAGTACTATTCATTGAACAACACAAGGCTATTACCAATTACACACAATCTACAGTTAGGTCCACAAATATTTGGACACTGACACAAGTTTTGTTATTTTTATGAAAATAAATTCAAGTTGCAGTTAAATAATGAATATGGGCTTAAAGTGCAGTCTCTCAGCTTTAATTTGAGGGCATTCACATCCAAATTGAAGGAAGGGTTTAGGAATTACAACTCTTTAATATGTAGCCCCCTCTTTTTCAAGGTACCAAAAGTAACTGGACAATTGACTCAAAAGCTGTTTCATGGTCAGGTGTGGGCTATTCCTTTGTTATTACATCATCAATTAAGCAGGGAAAAGGTCTGGAGTTGATTCCAGGTGTGGCATTCACATTTGGAACATGCGGTCAAAGGAGCTCTCAATGCAAGTGAAAGCTCATTTTAGGCTGCAAAAAAAAATCCATCAGAGAGATAGCAGGAACATTAGGAGTGGAAAAACCAACAGTTTGGTACATTCGGATAAAAAAAGAATGCACAGGTGAGCTCTGCAACACAAAACAAGGCCTGGACGTCCACAGAAGACAAAAGTGGTGGATGATCGATGTATCCCTTGCATTGTAAAGAAAGACCCCTTCACAACATCCAACCAAGTGAAGAACACTCTCCAGGAGGTAGGCATATCATTATCCAAGTCTACCATAAGACTTCACAAGAGCAAATACAGAGGGTCCACCACAAGGTGCAAACCATTCATTTGCCTCAAGAATAGAAAGGCCAGATTAGACTTTGTCAAAAAAACATCTAAAAAAGCCAGCCCAGTTCTGGAAAAGCATTCTTTGGACAGATGAAACTAAGATCAACCTGTACCAGAATGATGGGAAGAAAAAAGTATGGAAAAGGCTTGGAATGGCTCATGATCCGAAGCATACCACATCATCTGTAAAACAAGGCAGAGGCAGTGTGATGGCATGGGCATGCATGGCTTCCAATAGCACTGGGTCACTAGTGTTTACTGATGATGTGACAGAAGCAGATGGATGAATTCTGACGTGTATAGGGATATATTGTCTGCTCAGATTCAGCCAAATTCAGCGAAGTTGATTGGACGGCGCTTCACTTTACAGATGGACAATGGCCCAAAACATCCTGCGAAAGCAACCCAGGAGTTTTTTAAGGCAAAGAAGTGGAATATTCTGCAAAGGCTGAGTCAAGCACCTGATCTCAACCCGATTGAGCATGCATTTCACTTGCTGAAGACAAAACTTAAAGGGATAGTAATGTTTCATAATAAAAGCAGCTCTAATTAATCATCATAGTATTTGGACATTGGAGAGTGTTATTTCAATACTGTCAGAGTTGTAGTTCAAGAGTAATTCAATGACAAAGTATCCCCCTCCCACCCCTTTTACTGATGTAACACTGCTCAGCCAGAGCAGAAGGGAGGTGCCCAGATAGATTGCAGAGAGGGACAATCTTCAATTAAGATAAGGGAAAAACCTTATCAAGGGGGGCAGGACTTTCATTGTTCTCATAGGAAGAATATTGTCCCCTGCTGTTATCTGTCTGGTCTATGGACTGGATTCCACATCTGAGAAGAGATGGCTTACACTAGGTAAAAGGGGCGGGAGGGGAAACTTTGCTTGTGAATATCTCTCAAAGAGAGATAAGACTTATATCATTCTTCATGTTTTTTTAATGCCTACAAAATAAAATAAAGATAAAACGAAGTATTACTATCCCTTTAAGGCAGAAAGACCTATGAACAAACAACAACAACTGAAGACAGCTACAGTAAAGATCTGGAAAAGCATAACACAGGAGGAAACCCAGCATTTGGTGATGTCCATGCATTCCAGAATTCAAGCAGTCATTGCCTGCAAAGGATTCTCAACAAAGTATTAAAAATGAACATTTTATTTATGATTGTGTTAATTTGTCCAATTAAATTTGAGCCCCTGAAATAAGGGGACTGTGTATGAAAATGGTTGTAATTCCTAAACGTTACATACAATATTTTTGTTCAACACCTTGAATTAAAGCTGAAAGTCTGCACTTCAATTGCATCTCAGTTGTTTCATTTCAAATCCATTGTGGTAGCGTACAGAGCCAAAATTATGAAAATTGTGTCAGTGTCCAAATATTTCCGGACCTAACTGTATGTTCTTCCAGGACCAATACAGCATGTTGTTTTATTTCTCTTCTAGATGCACTTAGACCACTGTGTGGCCTCTGCAGGAGAGATGAGAAAGAGAAATGGGGAACAGTGAACTTACAGAACAGAGGAATCCAGAGCCAGGCATTGAATCCAGACCCAGCATGAGGCGTGTGATGGAGATCATGTAATCCTTAACAAAGGACTGCGCCAGACAGGGGAGAAGAGGGAGGAATAGGAGGAGTTATTGGGAGAGATCATATGGAACATAAGGAGGAGTTATTGTGAAAGGTTATATGGAGCATTAGGAGGAGTTATAGGGAGAGGTTATATGGAGTAATCGGAGGAGTTATAGGGAGGAGTTATATGGAGCAGTAGGAGGAGTTATAGGGAGGAGTTATATGGAGCAATAAGAGGAGTTATAGGGAGGGCTTATATCAAACAACAGGAGGAGTTATAGGGAGGGGTAATATGGAGCAATAGGAAGAGTAATAGGAGTTATATGGAGCAATAGGAGGAGTTATAGGGAGGAGTTATATGGAGCAATAGGAGGAGTTATAGGGAGGGGTTATATGGAGCAATAGGAGGAGTTATAGGGAGGGGTTATATGGAGCAATAAGAGGAGTTATAGGGAGGAGTTATATGGAGCAGTAGGAGGAGTTATAGGGAGGAGTTATATGGAGCAATAAGAGGAGTTATAGGGAGGAGTTATATGGAGCAGTAGGAGGAGTTATAGGGAGGAGTTATATGGAGCAATAAGAGGAGTTATAGGGAGGAGTTATATGGAGCAGCAGGAGGAGTTATAGGGAGGAGTTATATGGAGCAATAGGAAGAGTAATAGGAGTTATATGGACAGTAGGAGGAGTTATAGGGAGTTTCTATGGAGCAACATGAGGTCTTGTAGGAATGAGTTATATGGAGCAATAGGAGGGTTATGTGCATAAGTGGGATCTACTGGATCACAGGGGACACAGACTGATTTTCTGGCTTCCAAAGCTCCCTTGTAACCCCGCTCATTCCCTGCTTGGTTCTGCCCACTTCTGCCCTGTTTTTCTTACTTCTCACTTGGTTCTGTTTACTCCTGCCCTGTTCCACCTTCTTCCCTGTCCACAGTCTTGCAGTCATGCCCACCCGGGATAAGTCCTTCCCACATTAGGAAGCTAATCCATTATTCTACAGGAGACTTGAAAGTTACCTGGTGTGGTTATGGGGAGATGTACTATAGAGCAATAGGAGGTGTTATAGGGATGAATTATATGAATCAATAGGATGAGTTATAGGGAGAGGTTATATAGAGCAATAAGACGTGTTGCAGGAGGGGTTATATAGAGCCATCGGAGGGGTTATAGCAAGAGATTATATGGAGCAATAGGAGGAATTATAGGTAGGAGTTATATGGAGCAATAGGAGGAGTTATAGGGAGGAGTTATATGGAGCAATAGGAGGAGTTATAGGGAGGGGTTATATGGAGCAATAGGAGGAGTTATAGGGAGGAGTTATATGGAGTAATAGGAGGAGTTATAGGGAGGAGTTATATGGAGCAATAGGAGGAGTTATAGGGAGGAGTTATATGGAGCAATAGGAGAAGTTATAGGGAGGAGTTATATGGAGCAATAGGAGAAGTTATAGGGAGGAGTTATATGGAACAATAGGAGGAGTTATAGGGAGGGGTTATATGGAACAGTAGGAGGAGTTATATGGAGCAATAGGAGCAGTTATAGGGAGGGATTATCTAGAGCAATAGGAGGAGTTATAGGGAGGAGTTATATGGAGCAATAGGAGAAGTTATAGGGAGGGGTTATATGGAGAATAGGAGCAGTTATAGGGAGGGGTTATCTAGAGCAATAGGAGGAGTTATAGGGAGGAGTTATATGGAGCAATAGGAGAAGTTATAGGGAGGAGTTATATGGAACAATAGGAGGAGTTATAGGGAGGAGTTATATGGAGCAATAGGAGGAGTTATATGGAACAATAGGAGGAGTTATAGGGAGGGGCTATATGGAACAATAGGAGGAGTTATAGGGAGGAGTTATATGGTGCAATAGGAGAAGTTATATGGAGTAATAGGAGGGTTATAGGAAGAGGTTATATGGAGCAATAGGAGGAGTTATATGGAGAGGATAGTGGACACATATATGAAGTATATGTGTAGTAGGAAGTAATGAATGGAGCAGGTCCATGTGTAATACCTGGTAAAGGAGAGTGTCCAGCATGCTGACACTGAAGACTTTCCCGGCAGCGAAGGGCAGTCTGAACATGAAGACCAGGTTAGAACCTCGCTCACGCTCCCTCTGTGAGAGGACAGAGCTATGAAGGAGGGACGGAGAAAGAGAGAGACAGCAAGTAGGGGACAAATAAAATCCCCCCAAATTCGGACTGATTTCTTTGTGAATTTCTGCCCCCTTTGAATGCTACAGTTCTCCACCATGTTGCAAATCAAGGCATTGGAGACTTTTCTAACTTTCAATATATTAAAAGCCCTGTTTAAAAACAATGATAATTGTACCCTCCCCTTCTTGTTCTGGTGCAGTTGGTTTACTCAGAATTACTCCGGAGGGGTTATGCACTAAGTAGAGATAAAGGTGTGATAACACAACCTGCTTTCACTTGTATAATGTTGGAGGGCCACTCACAGCCTCTGCATGCATATAACCGATAAAACACCTGTTCTCTGCATATACTAATGAGTTAACTCTTTGAGCGCCAGAGAGATATCCAACTATTGCAACGCAATGGGCTTCAATAACTCTCTGGCACGCAAAGGGTTAAAGGCTAGGCACAAAAGAGCAGCGGTGTACCCAGAACAGATAAAGACTTAATAATGAGATTTTCTTTACCTGACATGATATATTTCTGTCTTGTAAATGAATTCTCATTACATTGTATCTCTGTGATCACTTCTGTGCCTGAGTTTCTATTAAAGCAAATCTATCACTCATATAAAAGTTCTCCCAATTAATGTTTACCATAGCGTTAAAGGGGATCTATCACCCCTATACAAATGTGTGTCAAATGTTAGATTATATAGCGACTAGGTGGATTTCTTGATTAATTTTTTAAAAAAAAATCTATTTGGCCGAAAATTAATGTATAAAGAGTGTACCGTAAAAGCTCAGGTATAATACGCACCTGTGTATAATACGCAGGTGCATATTGTACCCAAGATTTTAGGGGAAAACAAGAGTGCCTATGTATAATACGCACCCTTGTTTTCCCCCTTACTACAAAAAAATATTAACGCTGCCAGCTACACTCCTCCGTCCCCCGGCGCAATCCGACATTAAAAGAAGACTTACTTGGTGATCTAGATGAAGCCATTGAAGTGCTACATGTGAAAAAGCTCCCTCTCATCTTCCTTGCGGGCGGCATTCTTGCATTTGCCACCCGCTTCCTTCAATGGACTACCAAGACCTTCCTCCTGCGGTATTGTCCTGTGAGGACCTTGAGATCCTCACAGGGCATTACCATTGGCTGGTGGCGGAAGGTCCTGAAAACCCATTAAAGGAAGCGGGCGGCAAATGCAAGAATGCCGCCTGCAAGGAAGATGAGAGGGAGCTTTTTCACATGTAGCACTTCAATGGCTTGATCTATATCACCAAGTAAGTCTTCTTTTAATGTCGGATTGCGCCGGGGGATGGAGGAGGGTAGCTGGCAGCTCTAATAAATATATTTTTTTTTTATTCGGCAAAAATCTCTCGGGTATAATACGCACCCCCCACTTCACATAAGGTGAAGAGGGGTAAAATTGTGCGTATTATACCTGAGATTTTACGGTACTTCCAGACTGACTGCCGTTACCGGCTCTGTACCGCAGTCTGTCACTCTTCCTCCGCTCCCCTCCCTCTATCCAGCCTCCTCCAATGACAAAGGCTTCTGTCTGTAAGCTCTCATTGGCAGAGATCGATATCTAGCCAATGAGAGCGCTCCAGCTTACAGACAGAAGCCTCCGTCACTGGAGGAGGCTGGATAGAGGGAGGGGAGTGGAGGCAGAGTGACGGACTGCGGTACAGAGCAGGTAACCACAGTCTATTCAGAAGTGCACTCTTTAAACATTAATTTTCAGACAAATAGGATTAAAAAAAATAAATGAATCAAGAAATCCACCTAGTTGTTATATAATCTAACATTTGACACACATTAAGCATATAAATCCATTTATAATCTTTAGTAAGTCCGGCATTATTTAGAAATCTAAGTTCTTCAGAGACTCACCGTCAGGCATCTTGCGGAAGAGGCATCTGTGCATTTGCACTCTCTGTCCCTGTCAGTACCTTAAGGTACAATGTAACTCCCCCTTGCCAGTCAGTGAGGAGATAGGGACACACAGTGCAGGTGCACAGATGCCTCTTTGACAAGATGTCTGAGCTGTCTTCTGCTGGTGAGTGTCCAAAGAACTTACATTTCTAAATAAGGATTATTACAAGGATTATTATAAGGATTAATACGCACAATTTTATCCCACTTCACCTTATGTGAAGTGGGGGGGTGTATTATACAGAAGAGGTTTTTTTTTTGGAAAAAAATACTGTAGGCAGATACATTCCCTCCTGCCCCCAGTATAATCCACTCAATAAATCAAATTACTATGCTCAACATAAGTCCCCACTGAAGTCTCCATTGAAGAGAAGGCAAAATCCAAACTACCGGCATGTGAAGCTTCCCTTGTTGGCAGGATGCTTCCGATTGCCGCCCGCTTCCTTCGATGGGCTTTCAGGACCTTCCTCCTCCAGCCAAAGGTAATGCCCTGTGAGGATCTCAAGGTCCTCACAAGGCAATACAATAGGCAGAAGGTCCTGACAGCACATTGAGTGAAGCGGGAAGCGAATGGAAGCATGCCGCCAACAAGGGAAGCTTCACATGCCAGTAGTTTGGATTTTGTCTTCTCTTCAATGGAGACTTCAGTGGGGACTTAAACTGAGCATAGTAAGTCTGATTTAGAGAAACGGATTACAACGGGGGAGGGTCTGACAGCGTTCAAACTTTTTTTTTAATAAGGGGAAAAATAAGGGTGCGTATTATACATAGGCACTCATGTTTTCCCTTAAATCTTGGGTATAATATGCACCTGAGTATTATACCTGAGATTTGACGGTATATACTTAACCCTATAGTAAAAATTAATTGGGGGCACTTTTATAAGAGCGAGAGTTCCACTTTAACTGCAGAATGAACTCAACAGGGCCCTCTCAACCTTCTGTGCTGAAAAAAGGTACAACAGGCTATTTTTTTTTATAGGATACAAAAGCATGTACTGTTCCTGCTAAAAAGGTACTGCTGGATGCTATGTGATATACTCACAAATGCCTATGTTATTCTATTTCACCTATACACTAAGATCTTTCCATCTGAAGGCATCTTTGTTCATAGTCTCTGTAGAGTAACACAGGATCTAGGAGGTTTCTATCACTCTCCTGTATCACAGATTTATCACTCCTTGGTGCACAACTCTCCTAGGGCATGATCCAAGTCCACCCGGGAAAACTGGCATCAGGGCAAAAATGAACACCAAAAGCGCCTAAGAACGTCTCTTAGAGCCAGCTGGGACTGACAGAGCAGGCGTGCAGACGTCACTATGGAAAGATGTCTGCGCTCCATCCTGCCTGTCAGTCCCGGAGAGGTCTACAAGTCTCTTGAACACGGTAAAGATTCTGGTGACTAGCACTACTGAGAAGCTAGTCGCCAGGTGGGGAATTATTTCGGCCCATGGTGCTAAGGGGTGGAAGTTCCGCTTTAACATCGGAATCCAATTGCCCTCCCAACATGAACCACAACAAGCTTGTGGTCCAACATTCGGCGTGGTGTTTTCAATCCCATAACTCAGGCTAAATAGTGTGAGAAATAGGAATATTAAAGGAAACCAGCTAATGCTCGATGTATGAAACCGTGTCAAACACAGAGCGTGAGCTGCAAACAGTGACCCTTACAAACATGAACCCTCCCCTTTGCCCTTCACTACTCCTAACATGAACAATAAAGTGGACCCATACTAGCCCTAACATTATCCTATCACCCATAGCTGGAACACTTACAATTGTACTTGTTTTCTTATCGGTGTCAATTAGATTGAGCCTCTAGTGTCCTTAGTACATCAGCCTCAGAGAGAAAGATGGTCTGATGTACTACAGAAAAGTGCTGTAATTCTGGGGCAAAAATGGTGAACAAATACAAATCTTTTAACCCTTTGAGTGCCAGAGGGTTTCGCAATGCATTGCTCTCCAACACCTAGCTTCGAAATTCTTTGGAGACCTCTCTTGGACTCAAAAGGTTAAAAGCTTCGTTTAGATCTATGGAGGGGATACTGTAGATTTTTATTTGTACCCTATGGTGCACATTTGGGAATCCCCAGAATAAGAAAGAAAGAAAGAAGGATAAAGTAGATGACAGTACCTTCTCCAGTTTAGAGAGTACCACGGAGTATTTATCCTTGGCTTTGAACTGCATGAATCGCATATTTGCAGGATGCGTCAGTTCTGTAATAATGTTCAATCCAGGGAACAGCCTAGGAAAGGAGCAATAGGGAGAATTACTGGCTTACTGATTGGTCAGATTGTAAACAGCAAGAATGATGGACTAAAAAGGTCTGATGCAAACCATGCACCACAGGGGACATATAAAACTCCTCATTGATTTAAATGGGGTTTTAACCCCTTGAATGCTAGTAAGGTTTCCAACGCATTGCTAAGCAATATATTGGAGACCTCACTAGTATTAAAGGGGTTAAAGGCTTGTTTAAGTCAAAGGGAATTTAGGGGCTATTTAAATGTCTCCTCTAGTGCAGTTGTTTTGCACCAAAATTGCTCCAGTTCTTCATCAGCCTAAGACTGACAGACATAAGACATAATTCTATGTCCCGTAGGGGTTAAAAGCCCCATTTAAATCAAGGGAACGGTTTGTCTCCTATTGCGCAGTTGGTTTGCTCCAAAATTGCTGATTTAGGCCCTAAAGGAGGCAAGAAAGAGGAGTATTCACTATTTACAAAGCAGGTTTGATGCAAAAATTATTAGCTCCAAACTTTTTTGAAGTGTGCATATTTTTTTGTGAATTTGTAAACGTTTGCACTGTTTTTAACCCCTTAAGGACCAGCCGCTCATGCTCACGGCCAGCACTTAAGGATCATGGAGCATTTTTTTTTCCAATCCAAATCAGGATATCAGACTGTGTGGTGTGTATATAAGTGTATCACCCTGGTGTCCCTGTGTTTAGGATATCAGACTGTGCGGTGTGTATAGAAGTGTATCACCCTGGTGTCTCTGTGCTTAGGAGATCAGACTCACATTAATGTTTGTTTACAATATATGTTTGTGGAAATTAAATACTTTGGTCTTGTTCTAAATCATTTATCCAGTTACACAAAGACTTGCCAAAAAAATCACGAAATAACCTAAAAAGTATCTGTAATGCCCCGCCCTCCAGACACACCCCCAGCAACACCCCCTAAATTAAAAGTGTCCCTCTCAAGCCATATGAGATGTTGACAGTCATGAATATATGGTTTTCAGAAAATAGCGAATGCTCCACTTTCTTGCTGAATGTCCCAAATTATCTAAATCACAAGGTTAGTGAGGTTTTGGAGATCAGTGACGTTAAACCCTTGGTGCCACTGAAGTCCTCAGATATTACAGAACAATGTGTTGGAGACTTCTCCTGCATACAGTGACTTAAATGAAAAATGTCAAAGCTATGCTAAGTTTTCACCAGTGAGGGGCAGACTTTTAAAAGCTACAGTATTTCTTCTGCCTCTGTGTAGCATCTGATAGTTATATATGGGGGTAGTGACCGTTCTCAAAATCGTTCAGCTGACGCGCAGCAGATCACATGGTATTGAGGTCTACACACCTTCCACATCATAATTGGTACTTGAGCTTAAAGTGGTACTATCCCTTTGTAACAAATACGCTATTTTGAAAAGCTTTCAATATCATCTATATATATGTTAGCCATTTTATTTAAAACAATAGTTTACTGGTATGAAGTTTTAGTTAAAGGGATAGTAATACTTAAAATGTAAAAAAATATATGTTGTAGGGTTTGTCCCCCTGAGTAAAACAAGAGTACTCCCACTGCTGAAAGGTGTTTCATTCAAAAGTTATTAATTTTCAAAGTTGAATTTTTTAGGTGCAATATCACAGTGGCCTGAAATTGTACAGTGGCGCTGTTGCTACACGATCCTATGGACAGCTCTGGTCAATTGACCATAAATCTCCATAGGATGGTGTAGCAACAGCGCCACTGTACAATTTCAGGCCACTGTGATATTGCACCTAAAAAATTCAACTTTGAAAATGAATAACTTTTGAATGAAACACCTTTCAGCAGTGGGAGTACTCTTGTTTTACTCAGGGGGATAAACCCTACAACATATTTTTTTTTACATTTTAAGTATTACTATCCCTTTAAATGTCAGTTTATGCATATTAGTCAGTACTGGCTAGCATGCTGGTCAGATACTAACATTCCACATTGTTCTCCCTCTCACCTGCCCCTCCTAGCCAACCAGATACCAACATTCTACAGTCCTCCTCCCACCTATCTTTCCATGCCAGCTAGATATTAACATTCTATAGCACTCTCCCTCACACCTGCCTCGCCCCACAACCAGATACTAACATTCCAAATTGCTCCCCCCTCTTACCTGCCACTCCCTGTCAGCCACATACTAAAATTCCACATTGCTCTCCCTCTCACCTGCCACTCTCTGTGATCCTATTCCGCACTTCTCCCCCTCCCACCAGCCACTCCCTGCCAGCCGTGTAATAAGATTCCACAACGCTCTTCCTTCCCCCTGCCTCTCTGTGCCTGCCTATACTAGCTTATTTGCATAAACTAACAAATAATCTTAACTAAATATCTCATAAACTGTTGTTTGAAAATTATTAATTTGAAACCAAAATATTAGTGATTTTGCAAGTTCTTTCGAAATCTCTATCTGTAACAAATTGGCAGGTCCATTTTAACAATCTTTGAGTAGATTCTGCTTGAAGCAGCTGCAGAAATCCTGCAGTTTGTCACCCAAATGTTTCATGTAATTACTGGATCTCTGGGTGGATCTCCTGCTTGGAGACATTCTTGATAACCCCACCTACTTCTTGTACAATTCTGCCCCCTTCCTGCCAATTTTGTCCATGTCCCACCCATTTTCAATGCAAATTGTGTCTTTCCACCTACCAATCACACACACACACCGTGCTGAAGCCTTTCCTACATTATTATGCCACAGAAGTACTGAATGCATTGTTCCTACGCCAATGACATGTTAAAGGCTTACAATTTAATGAAGGGATAGACAATTGTTGGACTCCCATATGTTGGGGACTACAACTTCCATGGTTCCCAACCAGCTAGTCCCAAAAAGCTGAAGGTCCAGCAACTGAGTAGCCCTGCTTTAATCCTTTAAGGACTGGAGGGGTGAGCAAGCCATTGCAAAGCAATGAGTTTCACACCCCACCGGGCCATAAAGAGTTAATGTAATAATTATGTGATCCTAAACTTTTGTTTGAAGGGGATATGCTAAGCAAGCAAAAGATCTGGGCTCATAGATGACTGTCAGATTTACCTGAAGAGGGTTTGGACATTGACAATAGTGCGTGCGTCAGCCATATAGTCTTCCTCCGCAATCATGGAGCTCTCCTCCCCGACAACCACCATGTGAGCTGCATAACTCACCCCACACCGCAGCATGTCATCTAGACTAGGACAGAATAGAACTATCATTAGTGCTATACATACTGTAGTGTATTACACACAGCTATCTGTCACTGTAATACACACAGCTATCTGTCACTGTAATACACACAGCTATCTGTCACTGTAATACACACGGCTATCTGTCACTGTAAATACACATGACTATCTGTCACTGTAATACACACAGCTATCTATCACTGTAATACACACACAGCTATCTGTCACTGTAATACACACAGCTATCTATCACTGTAATACACACAGCTATCTGTCACTGTAATACACACGGCTATCTATCACTGTAATACACACAGGTATCTATCACTGTAATACACACGGCTATCTATCACTGTAATACACACAGCTATCTGTTACTGTAATACACACGGCTATCTATCACTGTAATACACACAGCTATCTATCACTGTAATACACACAGCTATCTGTTACTGTAATACACACAGCTATCTGTCACTGTAATACACACAGCTATCACTGTAATACACACAGCTATCTGTCACTGTATTACACACAGCTATCACTGTATTACACACAGCTATCTGTCACTGTATTACACACAGCTATCACTGTATTACACACAGCTATCACTGTATTACACACAGCTATCTGTCACTGTAATACACACAGCTATCTGTTACTGTAATACACACAACTATATGTCACTGTAATACACACGGCTATCTATCACTGTAATACACATGACTATCTGTTACTGTAATACACATGGCTATCTGTCACTGTAATACACACAGCTATCTGTCACTGTATTACACACAGCTATCTATCACTGTAATACACACATCTATCTGTTACTGTAATACACATGGCTATCTGTCACTGTAATACACACAGCTATCTGTCACTGTATTACACACAGCTATCTATCACTGTAATACACACAGCTATCTGTCACTGTAATACACAGCTATCTGTTACTGCAATACACACGGCTATCTGTCACTGTATTACACATAGCTATCTATCAATGTAATACACACAGCTATCTGTCACTGTAATACACAGCTATCTGTTACTGTAATACACACGGCTATCTGTCACTGTAATACACACAGCTATCTGTTACTGTAATACACACAGCTATCTGTCACTGTAATACACACAGCTATTTGTCACTGTAATACACACAGCTATCTATCACTGTAATACACACGGATATCTATCACTGTAATACACACAGCTATCTGTTACTGTAATACACACGGCTATCTGTCACTGTAATACACATGGCTATCTGTTACTGTAATACACAGCTATCTATCACTGTAATACACACAGCTATCTGTTACTGTAATACACACAGCTATCTATCACTGTAATACACACGGCTATCTGTTACTGTAATACACAGCTATCTATCACTGTAATACACACAGCTATCTGTCACTGTAATACACACAGCTATCTGTTACTGTAATACACACAGCTATCTATCACTGTAATACACACGGATATCTATCACTGTAATACACACAGCTATCTATCACTGTAATACACACGGATATCTATCACTGTAATACACACAGCTATCTATCACTGTAATACAAATGCCTGTCTATCACTGTAATACAGACAGCTATCTGTCACTGTAATACACACGGCTATCTATCACTGTGATACACATGCCTGTCTATCACCGTAATACACACAGCTATCTATCACTGTATTACACACACCTATCTGTCACTGTAATACTGTAATATACATGGATATCTATCAATGTAATACACACAGCTATCTGTCACTGTATTACACACAGCTATCTGTCACTGTAATACACATGGATATCTATCACTGTAATACACATGCCTGTCTATCACTGTAATACACACAGCTATCTGTCACTGTAATACACACGGCTATCTGTCACTGTAATACACAGTTATATATCAGTATAACAAAGCTATCTGTCACTGTAACACAGCTATCTGTCACTGTAACACAGCTATCTGTCACTGTACCGCATTCAATGAAGTTGATTTAAAGCTAGCTCAAAATTGTGTGAAGCTACTGTAAATTTCGCACTCACGCATAACAGGAGAAGAAAACACGTGTAGGTATTACTTAACTTGGTTTCTAGAGAGATCTCCTGTACATTGTAAAGCAAAGCATTGGAAAACCCTCTGCATCATCGCATCATCCCCAGCTAGCCAACAACACTACTTTATAATTTTCCAATGGCTAGTAGTGTATTAAAATGGCCCTCCACATGCAACCATCTTGAAGCATTATACACACAGAAGAATCTTTTAATACTTACTTATCAATTGACCCGACCATGTAATAGACTTGGGGAAACCAGCAAATCGCTTCCAGAAACTGAGTGTCAGGCCTGGGCGGGAAACAACAGTTATCTGTCAATCTTATATTTTGTGTACATCATTTTTTAATGGACATGACTATGGATGTTGTCACACAAAAGAGGATGTTAGTCTTACCTGTTAAATCCTTTTCTCTTAGTCCATACAGGTTACTGGTAACTTTGGGTAGGCGATCCACCCCTTTAAGTAGGCAGGAACAATTCTAGAAGAGAATGCAGAGGTGGAGCCTACCTTCCCTCCTTGACTGCAGCTAGCCAATCAGCTCAATTAAGATTTGAGACACTAACTATTGACTAGGTAGTAGAAGGGAAAGACTCCTGTGAGCATGACCCCGAAGAACCCCCACGGTCTGCCACAGGAGAGCCAAGCATGGTCCCTTGACAGGGCGGGAGACCAGTAACCTGTATGGACTAAGAGAAAAGGATTTAACAGGTTAGACTAAAATCCTCTTTTCTCTGTCGTCCAATACAGGTTACTGGTAACTTTGGGATGTCCAACTATTGAGTTTCCCAGAGGTGGGAAGTAAGGCAAGGACCAGACGCAAGGCCCCCCCAAAGTCACCAGAGCAGATATGAACCATCAGATCATAGATAGCCCAACAAAACAAATGAAGTGTCCACGGACACTGAACAGGGGTAACAACACCCCAGAAACTGTTGCAAACCACACGGAACTAGCGCCAACAGGGCTCAAAAGTGAAGGAAGCACCAAAGAACCGAAGAAGATTCTAGACAGGCAAGACTGCCTCCAGGATCTTCCTCCCAAAACTGGCATCATCCGATGCCAGCACATCAACACGGTAGTGCTTCGAAAAGGTGTGCACAGACAACAAAGTGACAGCCTTGCACAACTGATCAGCGGAGGCCTGAAGCCCCAACAGATCTAGTACAATGAGTCGTGACCCAAAAGGGAACAGGCTTTTTCCTTAACTCGTATGCCTTACGAATAGTGGACTTGATCCAAGACTCAATTGTCACTTGGATGCAGGTCTCTCTGCCCTGGGACCCTCAGGAATGATGAACAGCACATCAGACTGTCTAATGGGCTCAGTGCGATGTACATAAAATTTGAGACAACGCACCACATTTAACAAGTGGAGATCCCTCTACTTATTAGAAGTAGGGTCAGGGCAAAAAGAAGGCCCCACAATCTCCTGATTAATGCGCATTTACCACCTTCGGGAGAAACTCCTGTGAAGGGCAAAGCACAGCCTTGTCTTAGTGAAACACCAAAAAGCGTGGTCTACAAGACAGAGCATGTAACTCCGCGACATGGCGAACAGAGATGATTGCCAGGAGACTGTGTGCTGACCAGTTGGTTTGATAAAGCGGTCTAATGTCACGAAACGTTACCATATTTTTTGTAAAATTGGTCTTTTATATTAATTATTTTTATAATAAATCATTTTATGAGACAACCAGCAGCTTTCCTTCTCATATATTAACCCTTTGGAGAATATAATTTTCATTGCATACAGCGGTCCTGAAACTGGAGGTATCTGAGTGGGGACGGATGAAATTCCCCACATGCCTATCTAGCTGATTCTACCATATGACATTTATCAGCCTTCATCTTTGTGAGTATATCTTCACTATCTAATATTCAAGTGTCCTTAGAGGATTACAGGCACTATTGGGCGCCTTCTCTTTTTTTGTGTTTCTCTACCAGGAATAAGGCCATTTTCCACGTCAGCAGGCATAAAGGAATAGTAGCCAAGACACAAGGGGAGGCTCTGAAGGACGCCCGAAACAAAGTTAAGATCCCACTGAGGAGTGCAAGTCTTGAAAACAGGATGAGTATGAGCAATGCCCTGGAAGAAAACCTTGACATCGGGAAGAATAGCAATGCGCCTCTGAAAGAAAACAGAGAGAGTAGAAGTCTGAACCTTAAGGGAACTCAAACTGAGGTACTTATCCACGTAGTCCTGCAAGAAAGCCAGGACCGTAGGCAGATCAAAATCCTGAGAAAGGTCCTGTCAACATACCAAGATAGAAAGGTTGACCAGACACGATGGTAGGCCTTAGAAGAAACAGGTTTGCCGGCACTAGTCATAGTAGCCACCACACCAGAAGAAAAACTTTTCTTCTTCAGTATTGAGGATTCAATTTCCAAGCCGTCAAAACTAGTGAACATCCTCCTTCCACAGGTAACCCTGTAGAAGAAGATTCGGACGGCAAGGGAGCCAGAATGGCTCCGCCACTGACAGATCCAGAAGCTCCAGAAACCAAGCCTGTTGAGGCCAGTACGGAGAAATCAGAATGACTGGACAGCGCTCCAGTTTCAATTCCATAATACCCTGTGCAACATGGAAAGGGGAGGAAAGATGGAAGCCAGAGGAAATAACCAAGGAATGGACATGGCATCCACCGCTATAGCTAGAGGATCCCTCCAGCGAGAACAGAACCTCGGAACTTCCGGTTGTGTCTTGTCGCCATCAGGTCGATGCAAGGAAGATCCCACTTCTGAACAATGAGGGTGAACACCTCTGGGTGCAGTTCCCACTCTCCGCTGTTCACTGTGTGTCGACTGAGGAAGTCCGCCATCACGTTGTCTACGCCAGGAATGTGCACTGCGGACATGGCAGGAACATGTTCTTCTGCCCAGGACAAAATATTCTTGACCTCTAACCAAGCGGCAAGACTTCTTGTTCCGCCCTGCTTGTTAATGTAAGCCATGGCCGTGGCGTTGTCGGACTGGACTTGGACTGGGCATTCTACCTTGAGCACTCAGGCGACCCAGGACCACTCTCCAGCTGGAGAGGCTGGCATCCATTGACACCGTGGTCCAGAAGGATACCAGGAAGGACTTGCCCTTCAGCAGATTGGAAAGATCAAACCACCATGACAAACTCAGTTCCACATGAAGAGGGAGGGATACTGACATCTTCAGAAGGTCCGGCTGACCCCTGCAGACCTGGATCACAAACCCTGGAGTTCCTTGGTGTGAGCCATGGCAAATGGGACCGCTTCTCTGGAGGAGATGATTTTGCCCACTACAGAGGAAAAGCTTCTTGGCTGGAACTGGATTGTGAGCCAGAACAGCAGAAACCCTGTGGGTGATCTGGTGAGCCACTTCATCCGTGAGAAGCACCATGCTCTGCTGAGTGTTGAAGAGAAGGCCCCGGAAGACCAGACGGTGGGATGGGACAAGATCTGACTTGTCCATGTGATGATACACCCGTGATGGGTGACAGCATGAATGCAGTCCTGAACCTGCTGATGAAGACGTTCCGCAGAAGGTGCTTTCAGAAGCAGGTCGTCCATGTATGGAGTAACTCTGATGCCGTCCCAATGGAGGATAGATACTAAAGCTCCCAGGACATGGTTGAAGCCTTGAGGAGCTGTAGTCAGACCAAAGGGAAGAGCTGAAAACTGAAAGTGCCCTTGGTCACAGTCAAATCTGAGATACTGCTGACTCTCTGGATGAATGACGATGTGTAGATATGCGTCCTGAAGATCCAGAGAGGCAAGGAATTCCCCCGGGCACATAGCAGCAATCACCGTCCTTAGGGACTCCTGGTGATAATGAGTCTTGATCACAAGGGAATTGAGATCCTTCAAATCCAAAATGGGATGACAGTCGCCGTCCTTCTTGGAGACCACAAAGAGGTTTGAGTAAAAACCCATACCTCTGTCCCGAATTGTAACAGGTTCCAGAATATCCTTGTCTAGAAGGGCCTGGATAGCGCCATTGAACAGATGGCGTTTCTCTGCGCCCTAAGGCGTATGAGAGGGGAAAAACCGAAAGGGAGGAATAGAGGTGAAAGGTATCCTGCACCCTTCTGCCATCACCTGAAAAACCCACAGTCCCCCAAGGAATCCTCCCAGACGCTGTGGTAGTGACTTAGACGGCCACCCTCAGCAGAGTGGGGACCTGGGTTTGGCGAGTCATGCTGAAGGCGGTTTGGAAGAGACCTTGGGCTTCCACTGCTGTTTGGGCTTGGAGGAGGAACACGGAGCTGAGGGGACCGCCTGGTTCGCCGTATGTGTCTCAGTCTGGAAGGAACGAAAAGCCGATTACACTTGAGACGCGTCTTCCTCCTGGGGACCATAGGCAGAAGGGTACTCTTGCCCCCTGTGGCCTCACTAATCAGATCTTTAAGATCTGGCCCAAAGGCAATGAGAGCAAAGCTTTCTTGGAAGCAGTGTCAGCAGACCAGATCATGAGCCAAAGAGCTCGTCTGGCAACCACAGACATGGTGGAAACCTTTGCCACCGAATGGATGGCATCAAATAAGGCAACAGAAACATAGTGCTGGGCCTCAGAAATGTTGGCAAGAAGCCGCAACATATCCAAAGTAGGAGCACCCTGATGGACAGCCAAAACGCAATGGCCCAGTCGCAATGGCCCTGTTCACCCATGCCGCAGTGAAAGCTGGACGCACTGCAGTACCAGGAGTGGCAAACATGGACTTGAGGGAGACCTCAAGTTTCTTGTCAGTCCAGTCTTTCAGAGCAGACGCATCAGCAACTGGCAAGGCAGTGGACTTAGATAGCGTGGCGACAGGAGCATCCACTTTGGGGGGTGAACCCACTGAGCAAGCGCTGCCTCAGAGAAGGGGTAAAGCCTGGCAAATTTCTTGGAAACAGAAGGTTTCCTGTCCGGAGACTTCCACTCATCAGACACAAGGCGGTCAAGAGTGGGTTAGGTGGTAAACAAGTATAGGGGCTTTTAGGCTCCTGAAATACATCAGAGGGATCCGAAGAAACCTCCTGAACTAAGGGAATGTTTAGGGTAGTTAAGCTGGCTCTGAGCAAGCCCTCAGCCAAGAGATCAAGATCAGCCTCAAAGGGATCCCCAAAAAAATGAGAGGAGCCCACAGCAGAACATTCCTAAACATCCGAATCCACCAACAGTTCTTCCTCAGAGGAATCCGATACGTCAGGTACTCCCTGCGGTTTCAGCAGGGAAGATCTGATGGAGGAAGGGGTCTGACAGGGGCGGAAGACCCCTGTAACTGGGATGGAAAGAGTTGTAATGTAGACCGGAGGTCTCTAGTAGCAGCCTTGAACTCTTGCACCCAGACTGGCTCTAATGCATGGCTGGAGGTCCCTGGGAGAGACTCAGGGACATCAGAACATGCTGGGCATAAATGACCTGAGAATTCTCTAGGTAACCCTGAATGACATGAGGAACAATAAGCAATAGGGGACACAGAGACCCCAGCGTCCTTAGTCTTAGGCCTGACCTCAAGCTCTAATGGATTAGACATTCTCACAGTATCAAAACATTTAAAGTATAAGGAATCACCCAAATACAGTGTGTAAGATTAGAATTTCACCCCAGAAATCGCTAAAATGTACTTATCTGGCAGGCGAAGGGTTAATCTGTAGAGGCAAGAAGGAGAGTCCAAGCCCTGCATAGGATACTCGTTCAGGAAAAGGCACAAAATGGCTACTGCGGCAGAAGCCAGTCAGAAACGAGCACATGAAGCAAGCACTCATGGAAAATGTAGTTTTCCTAGAAAAAGTACTCCAACAGTGCCCGAAGCCCCCTGAACCCCCCAACACATATAAAACGTTAACCAGATGACAGAGCAAGGGCAAACAATTAAAATGAGCCATCCCAAATGGTACAGTCCTATAGAAGTGAATGGAGCAATGGCGTTTATGCAGTAAAACACTCCTTAAAGGCTCGGAACACAACTTTTGCAAATTTAAAACAGTGAATTAAAATTACATGAAAACATCACTAGAACATGTTATCAGACCCAAAAAAACACTGAACCCAGTAGGGAAAGTGCCAATAAACCCCTAAAAAATGCAAACCCAGCAGCTAAAGGGTTAAGTTACCACAGAAACTTGCTCCAAAACACCCAACAGACATACAGATAAACCCAATGAGTGCAGGGGTGTGCAATAGGAACTCCAAAGGAAAATCCCTATGCGGAGGGGCACTGTGGGACATGTGGACCTGCAGCACTCAAAGGACCTTTCCTGCAAATCTTCTGTCTTCAGATCACCATGTATTAAGAAGAAGCCTCGGTGGGCAACTCCTGAGGAAAGAACTTGAGCCCAAGATTTCCCCCCAGGGCTTAAGGTCCACAAAAAGCACATGGTTACTGAGCTAGCCACATCTAAGGGCATTGTCAGTTATGGTAATCCGCCTAATGGTGGTATTCCATTTCTAACAGAAAAATAAAAAAAATTAGCTAAAACTATAGCAGAACTGTTCTCTTGCCTGTGTCTTCACCATGGAACAAATTTTAATTGGAGCTGATTGACTATCTGCAGCCAAGGAGGGAAAGTAGGCTACACCCCCTGCATTCTCTTCTAGAATTGTTCCTGCCTAGTTAAAGGGGCGGATCGCCTACCCAGAGTTACCAGTAACCTGTATTGGCTGACAGAGAAAATAGATTTAAAGCTCACAGAATCAATTTTGTCACAATCTATGTTTTGGCATATAGCTAATTTAATATGCAAAGGGTTAATATGCACAAAAAATGGAGCAATTCTGGGGCAAACCAAATGCACCATAGGGAAGAAATCAAATGTTCAATTAATGTAAATTGGACTTTTAACCCCTTGAATGCTAGAGAGGTCTCCAACGCATTGCAAGGAATTAAAAGTCCCATTTATATCAATGAGAATTTGTGAAATGTTATTTGTTCTGTGGTATAACTGGTTTCCCCCAGACTTTTTCTACTTTATTTTGGCCATAAGGCCCATTCTGTCAATATTATGGCACATAGAACTGACAGAATTAATTATGTCACACAGACTTGATTTTATTGATTTTGTGCCAAAAAAAATCTATTCTGTGTGACAAAATAATCAATTTTATGCTGCACTAATGATTTTGTGTCGCACAAAATTGATTTTACAGAATGTAGTAAATAAATTTATGTGACAAATTTGAATGGGTGGCACAAAATAAATCTGTGTAACATACTGACTGACACACACAACACAACAAGTCTGCGTTGATACATAAATTTAGTCACTTTTCAAGTTGCTCAGCAAATGCAATCCATGTATCTCTTCCTACTGCCCCAATGTATCCCCTCTATATAACAACTCTATATAAATGCTCATGTATCCCCATTTCATATAACTATTAATCCATTTAAAACAGCTCTATATAACTCCTATTGCTCCTCATAATCTATACTTATAACCCTCCTATTGCTCCTTATAACCTCTCCCTAACACCCCTCTTATTGTTCCACATATTCTCTTACTATATCTCTTCCCATTGCACCATATAACTCCTCTCTATAAATACTCTTATTGCACTACCTGAGAACGTCTTGGTCTGGGCTCCCGGAGGGGAGTCCTGTGGTGCCGCTGAGGGGAGAGAAATTACACGATTTGCATCATAAAAGGGGTGGGGCTTAATCACAAGTGGGGGCAGAGACCTGCAAAACATTAAAAAACTAGGCAAAATATACTGAGAAAGGAGAAAAAGAGGGCGGGAAGTGGGAGGAACAGGGTGGAAGGAGCACAAGTGGGCAGAGTTTCATCAGAAACTCCCCACATCTGCAGAATTAGACTCTGCCCCAGAGACCCGGTAACGCAGAGTCAAAACCAGAGTCTCCGGGGCAAAACTGGAGGGTTCCCAGCTATGATTATTGCTATATATACCCTCTCCCTATAACTCCTCCTATTGCTCCATACAAGTACCTTACAACAATCCTTTCTATTGTTCTGTATAAACACACCATACAATTCCAATAGCACGCCATGATACGGTTCATTTATGATTTCTCTTTACTCTTACGGGTTTTCCAGTAGTAGGATAATGGGGCTCAGCTCTTTCTTTGGTCTGTAGTAGGCCCGGAGTGGAACTATAAAGTTATACAGCCCATTTCCTGCACTCTCTGCAGACACAATCACAAGTGCGTTCCGGAAGCCATAGGCCCGCGCGTCTTCATATGGGTAGTGATGACAGCTCTTTGTATTCGAGAATTGTGGGTTAGTAGGCAAGAACAGAGGAGCAGGAAAGTTAAATGGTGTATAAGAGAGGGTCTTAGTGGGATAGGAATAAGTCTAAGGCCTAGTTGACATGGGCAATTTTGTTACAACAACACAATTTACAGAATAGATATCATTGTTTTCTGTGGGGTAGTTCACGTGTTGCTGAATCAAAGGCATCCATGTGCACTAGGTCGAAAGAAAGAGACAAAGTGAGTATATTAGTATGTGAGTTTTCATAATAAAAGCAGCTTCAATTAATCTTCATAGTATTTAGGCCATGGAGAGTGTTATTTCATTACTGTCGAAGTTGTAGTACAAGAGTAATTGAATGATAAAGTGTCCCCCTCCCGTCCCTTTTACTGATGTAACACTGCTCACCACAGAGCAGCAGTGTGGTGTCCAATTGGATTGCAGAGAGGTACAATCTTCAATTAACATAATGGAAAAACCTGAAAAACTGTCAATGGGACAGGGCTTTCATTGTTCTCACGGTAAGAAGATTGTCCCTTGCTGTGAGCTGTCTGGTCTGTGGACCAGATTCCACATATGAGGGGAGGAGGCTTACACTAGGTAAAAGGGGCAGGAGGGGGGTACTATATCATTCAATTAATCTTGAACTACGACTCTCACAGTATTGAAATAACACTCTCCATGGCCCAAATACTATGATGATTAATTCAAGACGCAAATAGAGAGATATTTTGCGTGAAAACAGTAAAAATGTTGGGGTGCAATTGGGTAAACGTGTTAAATAAGGAGGAAATCAGACAGTGCGGTATATATGTTAGTCATAGACTACTGGAGGTTATTTATGGAGGTAGTGTAATGTTATATTGAGGGAGAGTGTAGAACGAAGACGTATGATCACATGCAGGTCTGGATTTAAAGCGGAACGTTCAGATAATAGCCAGTCGCCATGCTTTCATTAAATGCATGACGACTAGCTTGAAAATATATGTCTTACCAAAAAAAAATACTTGTGTGTAAAGGAATCCGTCCCATTTCGGGACTGACAGGCAGGTTAGTGCGGTCTGTGAGCCTGTGCCGTCAATCCCTTCTGGTGACCATATGGTGCAAAGTAGTCTATTCAGGGACTGCCGGCGCACGCGCACAGACAAGATGTCTGCACTCTAGCCCCAGTTCCAGTCTCCAAACGGGACAGATTCCTTTAGAAACAAGTATTTTTTTATGGTAAGACATCTATTTTCACGCTAGTCGTCATGCATTTAATGAATCCATGGTGACTTGCTATTATCTGAAAGTTCCGCTTTAAATCTCAGCATCTCTAGACAAGTGAACCTGTCTTTAGTCAAACTTTTCTGGCATAGAAAATACACTTAACCCTTTGAGTGCCAGAGGGGTATGCAGCAATGCGTTGCGTACCCCTCTGGCACTCAAAGGGTTAACCTATAACAAGCAAGCACAAAACAGCTTTTAACCCCTTAATTGCTGAGATGTCTCCAACACCATGATTCACCAAGCACTGGAAACCTCTCTAGCAGTCAAGGGGTTCAATAATGCCAACAGAGGGGCATGTTATCTGGTAAATAAACCAGACACACACAAAAACAGTAGCCGGTGTCTGATCCATAAGGATTGTGATTTGGTGGTACAGACAATTTAGAATGTGCGTGTGGCCAGCACAGCTGACACCCTTACAATGTGACACACTAGGCAGCTGCCTACTCTGACTAATGAGAAGTCAGGACCACATAGTACCTTGTCAAGTCGTAGGCAGCAGTATGGGCTCTTCTGCTGAAGCAAGTGGCACAGTGTAGGTGAGCTTCCAATATAGGGTGTGTTGGATGGGTAACCCTTTACCCAGCTGAGGATACAACAGAAAGAAGAATACAAGGTCAGGGGATGTCTAAAATGTCTCAGTCCCATTTTAATTTTGTTCGGCATGCCTCCATTTTTCTCTGCCTTCTGCTCTACATTAGTTCATCCACCTTACTTCGATACTCTGTTATATATTTCAGACTAGTAAATGGTACACAGCGTTGCCCATGCGATTGGGTACACATTGCTCATCAGGATCCTGGTGGACTACTGGAGCTGTGAGCTTCACTGCAGTGATTTTCACATGAGTAGGCAGGAGGATTAGCCCCGCCCATTCTTGTGAAAATTGAAGCTCCTGATTTGCTGCATGCTGCAATTCTCCAATCACATACCATCCCGTGGTGTGGTCGGGCATCAAACTAGAAACCACAGGGGTAGGCAACGTAAGGCCCTACAGTTACTGCCAGACTATAAAGCCCATCATGCCCCCGCCAGCCATTGGCTGGCAGGGGCATGGTAGAAGTTGTAGCTTGGCAACAGCCATGTCATGTTGCCCACCCTTGTACTAACAAAAGTGGACCAATTCTTGGGCTAACCAACTGCACCATATTCTCATTTACGTAAAGGGATAGTAAGTAAAACTTAATATGTAAAAAATATATATTGTACAGTTGATCCCCCTGAGTAAAACAAGGGCATTCTCACTGTTGAGAGGTGTTTTACTCAAAAGTTACTGATTTTTGTAGGTGTAGTATCTCAGTGGCTTCAAATGTAACAGTGACGCTGAATCGAGAGTTACTTCATTCATATATTATCAAGGCAGTAAGATAATTCAGTTGGGTAATGCACCAGTTGTATAATCTGTTCAAACTTCAGTGGTGAAGATTCTAATCCTGGAACAGTCAGCTCATCCAAAACAGATACAATGGGGTAGATTCACTGAGCGGTGATGTGGAGGTGATAAAGTGGAGATGACAGTTTATCACTTCTCCAGTTCCTGTGTTATTCTATGGAGCCTATGCACTAAGATTTCTTCAGCTTTGTAGATATTAGTGCATAGGTTCCATAGAATAACATAGGAATTGGAGAAGTGATAAACTGAAGAAGTTATCTCCACTTTATCACCTCTTTATCACCGCGTAGTGAATCTCCCCCAATGAATACTATTAAATTGGGTAATAATAATAAAATCTAAACTCCAGCACATACTTGAAAATGTGAGATAATATGTATGTACCCTTCCTGGTACAATACTTAGATATTATCATAACATTTTAAGATTAGAGGAAAGGGAGTTTCCACAGAAGCAGAGGAAGGGTTTTTTTTACAGTAAGGTCTGTTAAATTATGGAATTCCTTGACCAAGCATGTGGTAATGGCAGATACAATGGATACAGTGAAGAGAAGATTAGATGCAGGCATGTGCATACATAGACACCAAGGGGGGCTTGAGCACCTGCTCTTTTTGTCCAAAGTGCCCTTGTGCCCTTTTAACACAAAAATCAAAGAAGTTGTCTTGCCACCCGCACTAACCCCCCCCACACACACCGCCCAGTCAGGCCTGTGCCTCCTTCAGGACAGACCTGTAGATGCTGCGCTCCCTCATCGGCTCTTTAGTATTACAGAGCGCTGGGAGATGACATCATCTCCCACCGCTCTGCATGAAGAGAAGACCGCGCAGGAGCTCTAGCAGCTACAGGTCTGCGCCAAAGGAGGCACATACAGACCTCTCCTACCACTGCACCACCAGGGAAGAGGTAGGAAACGGACACTGGGGGCAATGATGGGGCAATATGGATCTGATAGGGGGCAAGATGGAGGTGATGGCAATGTAGAGATTATGGGGCAATGTATTTGAGGATAAGTTGGAGCTGATGGAAATATGGAGCTGATGGGGGGCAATATGGAGATGAAGGGGGCAGTGTGAGGGTAAGTTGGACTGATGGGGCAATATGGAGCTGATGGGGCAATGTGGAGCTGATGGGGGCAATATGGAGATGAAGCGGGCAGTGTGAGGGTAATTTGGAGCTGATGGTGCAATATGGAGCTGATGGGGCAATGTGGAGCTGATGGGGGCAATATGGAGTTGATGGGGGCAATGTGAGGGTAAGCTGGAGCTGATGGGGCAATGTGGAGCTGATGGGGGCAATATGGAGCTGACAGGGGACAATGTAAGGGCAATATGGAGATGATGGGGGCAATGTGGAGATTAGGAGCATTGTGGAGGTGTCCAGTGGAGATGGCCAATGGGGGGGGCACTTCAGATTTCTGTGCCTACAGGCTCCTGAGACATAAATTATTTTCTTTTTTTAAAATATATATTTTGAATAAATAATTATGAGAAGTGCCCTTTTTTTCATTTGTGCCCCTGCCCCCCAAAATGTCTGTGCACGCCCCTGGTTAGATGTAGTTCTAGCAGAAGAGAACATACCGAGTTATACTGTATATTAGGTAAAATAGGAAGTTCTGGTAAACAGAGTAATACCCATTTAGGAGTTAGGAAAGCTTATATAATTCTTGTTTTCTTGGTTATACTGTGGCAATGATTTCCAGTGTTCAGAGGTCAATGATTTCCAGTGTTCAGAGGTCAACTGTTTTTATAATGCAATCTACTGGAGAACTTTAGTTTTAAACTTCAGCTGTTCACTGTAAGAGATAGAAACAATGCCACCCAGTGACTACAATAAAGAATTGCAGCTCACTTAAAAAAGGTTGTGCTGTTATAACTTTTGAATCATATTTCTGTCCTGTTTTACTCAGAAGGAAAATAATTACAATATATATTTTTCATAATGGAACATTAATGTTTTTTATACCACTTGGATGCATGAAATGTGTCCAAAGCAGTGACATCTCTATCATCTAGTTTAAAAATATGACTCCTCACCCCATTCATTTTACAGGATAAAATACCCTAAGTTCAGAAAAGGGGTTGTATACATGCAAATATTATGTTATCTCCAAAAACAGGTGCTTTTTTTTCCCAGAAAGTGCTTTAAGTTAATTTATTACTTGCTAAATTTGGGAAACCTACACTACTGGGGGCAGCCATTTTTACTCTGCATTCTGTGGTAGAAGTGAGTTACTGGCTACAATTCTCCATGGAACATGATATTAACACCATTTTGTGTTAGTTTAATCTGTATTAACTTTTGAGTAAATCAACTATCAGCATTGAGAGTAACCTAGTTTTACTCAACAGGAAATGTTACTCTGCCGTGGTTTGACCATGCCTGCTGCTTTAGCTTTATAAATATAATTCATGTTTGACTTCAGAATAAAAGGTCTATGGTCCTTTAACCCTTTGAGTGCCAGAAAGATACCCAATGCATTGCACTCAAAGGGTTAAAATAACTTGCCTCAAAACAATAGCGTCCTTGGCGCATATGCGTGAAGAGAAACGTGAACCAATTCTGGGACAAACCAACTGAGCTACAGAGAGCAATCACAAATTCCAGCTGATTTAAATGTGGCGTTTAACCCCTTGAATACAAGAGAGGTCTCCAGCTCAATGCAATGCTCTGGAGACCTTTCTAACATTCAATGGCTTAAAAATCCCACTTAACCCTGTGAATCCCACTTAACCCTGTGGCACTCACAGGGTTAAAGGGATAGTAATGTCTGCCATAAAGTAGATCTCCGAGTCCTCTCTGTTGTAAAGCTAACACTTTGCTCTATGTTTAATAACTTACTTTTATGTAGTTCCAAAGATATTACATGTAAAAAGATCCCCCTCCCACCCCTTCTGGCTGCATCCCTCTTGTTCTTACTGTGGCCAGGACGTAGAGCGGTGAGGGACAATCTTCAGTAAGCAAAGCAAAATCCAGCTCTCTTTCATCAAGGGGGGCGGGGTTTTCCTTTTACTTACTGTGTGAAGATTGTCCCTCCCTGCATCTGTCCAGTCCCGGGACCAGATTGCAGCTCTAAGGGGAGGCAGCCAGAAGGGGTGTGAGGGGTATCTTATTACAACTGAGATCTTTGGAACTACATAAAAATAAGTTATTAATCATAGAGCAATGTGTTTTACAATAGAGAAGACTTTGGGATCTACTTTATGGCAGACATTACTATCCCTTTAAAGCAATGGATATTATGGGAATTTTTATTTGCTCACTATGGTGCGGTTGATTTGCTCCTCGTATGCGCCCTCCACGTTAGGCCTGGGTCACACTGGCAGCTTTGTTGCTGCATATTCTTTGTGAGATGTTGCAGCGGCACATGATTTCCATTGAAATTGATTGTAGCTGAAAGTCATTCATGTGAATTGTCCCATAGAAAACAATGATATCTATTCTGTGAAACTTGTTGCTGCAACAATGTAACGAGTGTGATTAAGGTCCAAGTCACAGCCCCCACTACTCCCTTCCCATCACTACTTACTCATGAGAAGTGCACAGTTCCTCATCTGACTGGCTGGTCTCATCCTCAGATTGGTCACTCAACAGGTCAAAGGTTGTGTGGGTGTCACTCTCCATAACGTCCGGCACGGGGTCAATGCTGTGTTTCCTTTTATGAGAGGGTTCAGCAGGTGGGCTTAGCATATTTCCATCAACTCTCCCCGGGCTTCTTGACCCTTGAAGGTCCATGGCCACAGTGCCTAAAAATTCAAATGTACGTGTCAGCTTGTTGTAGGAGAGTCGGCTCCCTGTCACATCTCTTCCAGCCATCTGAGTGTGAGACGGAAATACTCCAGGGGTAGATACACTAAGGTGTGATAAAGTGGTGATAAAGCAGGGATAACATCTCCAGTGATATAACTTCTCCAACTCCTATTTTATTCTATGGATCATAAGCACTAAGATTTTTCAAGTGGGAGAGTGCATTGATTCCATAGAATAACATAGGAAATGGAGAAGTGATCTCACTGGATACGTTTTCTCCACTTTATCACCTCTTTATCACTCCTTAATGCATCTCGCCCCAGGAGAAATAAAATACCTGGGGGTTATGCACTAAGAAGTGATAGGTGATAAAGCAAAGATGACTATTCCAGTGATATCACTTCTCCTATGTTATACTATGGAGCCAACTTACTAAGATTTATCCAGAGTTGGAGAGATCTTAGTACACAGGCTCCATAGAAAAACATAGGAACTGGATAAGTGATATCACTGGAGAAGTAATATACACTTTATCACCTCTTTATCACACCTTTATCACTCCTTAGTGCATAACCCCCAGATCTAGACAGAGGGATGTGTGCACACTTAGTAAACAAAGTATAGTCCTAGGAGCTAATACACTAAGAAAAATTGGTGTAACTGGTGTAATTCTAGGCCAATCCAACTACTCTATAGTAACGAATGAAAACCCAGTTTACTTAAAAAGATCTTTTTACCAGAGATGTACTGAGGTGTGATAAAGAGGAGATATAAACTCTCCAGTTCCTGTGTTATTCTATGGGAGAGAACTTTAGTTATAGACTAGGGGAGATGTACTAAGGTGTGATAAAGAGGAGATAACTTCTCCAGTGAGAAACTCTCCAGTTCCTATGTTATTCTATGGGAGATCTTTAGTTATAGACTACAGGGGAGATGTACTAAGGTGTGATAAAGAGGAGATAACTTCTCCAGTGAGATAAACGCTACAGTTCCTATGTTATTCTATGGGAGAGATTTAGTTATAGACTACAGGGGAGATGTACTAAGACGTGATAAAGAGGAGATAACTTCTCCAGTGAGATAAACTCTCCAGTTCCTATGTTATTCTATTGGAGAGATTTAGTTATAGACTACAGGGGAGATGTACTAAGACGTGATAAAGAGGAGATAACTTCTCCAGTGAGATAAACTCGCCAGGTTCCTATGTTATTCTATGGGTGATCTTTAGTTATAGACTACATGGGAGATGTACTAAGATGTGATAAAGAGGATATAACTTCTCCAGTGAGAGAAACTCTCCAGTTCCTATATTATTCTGTGGGAGATCTTTATTTATAGACTACAGGGGGAGATGTACTAAGGTGTAATAAAGAGTAGATAACTTCTCCTGTAAGATAAACTCTCCAGTCCCTATGTTATTCTATGGGAGATCTTTAGTCATAGACTACAGGGGAGATGTGCTAAGGTGTGATAAACTCTACAGTTCCTATGTTATTGCATGGAGTCTATGCACTAAGACTTCTCAAGCTGGCTAGATGATAGTGCACATGCTCTATAGAAGAACACAGAAATTGGAGAATTTATCTCACTGTAGAAGTTATCACCTCTTATCATACCTTAGTACACCTCTTATATTGAACATAGGACCATAGAATATTAAAGCTTTATACACTTTCAAATCTAACACAGGTCTAGATTGTTGGAGGGTGATAAATTTTAGAACTGGTTTTACTATTAACTTTTATGGGGAATTTTGTAAATAAAACCAGTGCTAAGTTTATCACCTGCAATGGAACTCAATTAGCAAAATATGGCTTACCAGGTAAGAAGTGCATTGGGTAAGCTAAAAGCATGTTTAAAGAAATACATGGAACAGGTAAAGATGCAGGCACATTCGGGTAATGTCCCAAATGTTTGTGCCATAGAAAATTATTCTAATACAAAGTAATACAAGACTAACATTTCGGTCCAAAGTGAACATCTGGGTGAGATGAGGCAAAAACATCTGATGACACTTGTTCACTTGCTTATTTTGCCTCACAATGTCACTGTGATGAAGGTCCATCAATGACACCAAATGGCTAATTATATTTTTTTTCACTTACTTTGTATAAGTAGCATTTATTGTTAAACATGAACTACGGACATCTTGGGAGAGCTGCACTAAGAGATGTTAAAGAGGTGATAAAGTGGAGATGACTTCTCCAGTGATATCACTTCTCCAGTTCCCACTAGGTTGACCACATTTCCAATCTGCCATTCAGGGACATGTGGTCACCCTAATGAGTCCTGCGGCTGAGGCTCCATCCGGCGCTGACCATCTTTCTGAGCCTGAGCCTCAGCTGAGAGACTCACTCACAGCGCTAGCATACTTGCGCCATCCCAGTTGTCTTGCATACACCAGTCCAGCCAGCCAATGAAATGTATTTGCTATATGGTCCTCACTGGCTGAGGACCATATAGCAAATACATTTCATTGGCTGGCTGGACTGGTGTGTGCTGCGCTATGTAGGTAGGCTGTGGGTGCCAGCTTTGTTGCTCCATTCCTGGACTCTTTGTTGTCCCGGTGGGGAGGGACCCGGGACACAGACCTTCAATAAGGGACAGTCCCAGGCATTCCGGGACATGTGGTCACCCTAATTCCCACTTGAGAAATCTTAGTGCATAGGCTCCATAGAATAACATGTACTGTAGAAGTGATATCACTGGAGAAGACCTCTTATCACCTCTTTACCACATCTTAGTGCATCTCCCTCTTATCACAGGTTTGCCAGCTTTACTGGGGAAAAAATCAGGCCATTCTGTTACATGATGATGATTATTATTATTATTTTTGGCTACAAGTCTTGTGTTGACCAGCTATTCATACCCCCTCTTCCATGACTGGAACACTAGTTAATTGGCATATTGTGCCAGGTATGACATTGAATAATGGACAGCATTACAAACACACAAAAGTACTGTTCTTTCAGTCAATAGATTTGCTAGTAATTTGGGTCTGAATGTACAAAGAACAAGCAGCAATTTTTGAAGCAAAACATCTAAACTATGGGGACAAATGAAAATCCCCATTAATTTAAATGGGGATTTTAAATCCTAAAGAGTCCCCAAACACATTGCTCATCAATGCTTTGGAGGTCTCTTTAGCATTCAAGGGGTTATAAGACCCAATTAAATCAGTGAGCATTTTGGGGAATTTTTACACGTGCTATGTGGTTTTCTCCAGAATTGCTCTTGTTTTCAAGGTGCGTGCTGCCCTTAATATGGAGGCCTGGAGGCTTTTGTGTTCCATAATCATGCTTTGGTGATAGGTTCCCATTCGGACGTGTTCCTAGAATCTCTTAGACAAGGGTTAGTGTAGGCCTCCAGTTGTTGGGAACTATAAATTCCATCATACCCTACCAGACAGTGGCTGGTTCAGGATACTGGGACTTGCATTCCCCAGAAGCTGGAAGCCCAAAATTGACTACCCCGATACTCACCCATGCTGGCGATAATACTGTGAACAGGAAGCCTTGTCAGCCCGTGGTAGGAAGATTTCGAGAGCCCCGATTTCTGAACCTGTTCCTGTTCTTTAAAACTGAAAGCCGAGTTCTCCTCCTTTGAGATATTGATGTAGAAGCAGGTGTCTGTTGAGGACATTATATGACAGGGTCCAGGGTTCAAGAGGATGCTGGCTTTGTCTTCCCGACACACCCCAATCAGGCAGACTCCATACCTAGAAATTATGCATGGATCACCATTAGTTTAAAGGACTAGTAAAATGTTATTATGCAAAATATACATATTGCACTCCCACTGCCATGAGATGCTACACTCGAACATTATTATAGATCAAACTGTTAATTTCATTAAACTGCAAGCAACAGTGCCACCTGGTGTCCAGAAAGTTCACTTGGTGGGCAGTTACTATAATGCATTCTATGGGAAAGGCAAGCCACTGGTTACAATTCTCCATGGAATGTGATAGTAACAGCTCTGCCACTTTGTTCAAAGTGGAACTATCACCCAAATTAAAGTTACCTCAAAATAATTATGCACATAATGATTAGCATATCCATACTAGCATTATCCGGAATAAGAATAGCATTACTGACAAATCCAACTCGTTCTGAGACGGTCAGACAGGCATCAGCGCAGACATCTTGACAAAGAGTCACCTGTGCTCCTGTGCTGTCCTTCTCGGTCTCCTCTAGGAGGCGTTGCATGGTACCTTAAGGTACAGGAAGGGACTGACGGTGAGGATGCCTCTACAGCAAGCTGCTAGCCTGATCATCTCAGAATGAGTTGGATTTGTCAATAACGTTGGACTTATTCTGGATTATACTAGTATGGATATGCTTTTCGTTATGTGCATAATTATTCTGGGGTAATTTAATTTGGGTGATAGTTCTGCTTTAAGTTTTAAGTGCAATACATTTTCAATTAATTATCTACAAGCAGTGGTAGTTTCCTTGTTGAACTCTACACAAACAGCCCGATATAAACATATGTTTTTCCTGACAGCCTCTTATAAAGAAAGACAGTTCATCTATGTAATACATGTATATAAAATATTGACCAAGATCCAGTACACAACTTGTAATCATGCTGAGATCCAGTGCAAGATGGGGACAGGTTCTCATGCTTCTTGCAAATTTGATATCCAATATGAAGAATCTGCATGCACAATGAGATTAGAGGAAAGGAGGTTTAAACTTCAGCAGAGGAAGGGTTTTTTTACGGTAAGGTCTGTCAAATTGTGGAATTCATTGCCCAGGGAGGTAGTTATGGCAGATACAATGGATACATTTAAGAGAAGATTAGATACATTTCTTTCAAAAGGGAACGTACAGAGTTATACTGTTTATTAATATGAAGATCAGGAAGGTCTGATAAAGACTAACTTAATTGGTAGCAGGAAAACTATAAAATTCTCAGTTACTGGGGTATAAGGAGAAGGTTGAAGTTGATGGACTTGTGTCTTTATTCAACCTAATTTACTATGTTACTATGTTACATTCAGAATCACAGGTGGGAAACAGTCTATTCAATGAAGAGCATTTATATAATACATTTGTGTGTACATTTATGTCTTAAACAGATCATAAAACCTTCCCTGTAAAGAATCTAAAACAGGAGTTCTCAACCTCTTTTTGCTCAAGGCACTCCTAACATGAAATCTGGAACTTTCAGGGCACACCTAACATGTTTAATGTACTTTTTCTAGGGTATACTAAAGGGTACAATTCATAAATATCCAAATATTATTAGGTCTCACAATCATAGTAATAAAAATAAACATATTGTCCATAACAATTTCCATATTTCTGCATTTAAAAGACAATATTCACATTTTTGTCAATCTTCATAGAAAACATGGGGCACCCTAATTTGATGTCTGCGGCACACCAAAGTGCCACGGCACCCTGGCTGAGAATCACTGATCTAAAACCTTGAATGTTTCCATTGCAATCCCAGAATTCCATGTGAGAACATGTATACAATGACAAACAGTGTAATCACTACTTACAGAGACGGATCATCCATTATGGCAGCCTAGGTATCACGGTGCCCATGATCTTCTTTGCCAGCGACATTGCTACTTCCTGTTCTATTCCTGCTGGGCTCTTATTGGCCGCTGGGTTCTGCCCCGCCCAGCGTTAGCTATTTTAACCTCAGTCCTGTCATTACTTTGGTGCCCTTTCGTGGTGTTCCTGTACGTGGCATTTGTACTGCTGTTGGTTCCTGCTCCATGTATGACCTGGTTTTGCCTGATTTTGCTCCTGTCTCTTCCGCTTCATGATTCCCTTGCTGACTAGGACTGGCTGACTACCACTCTGTGTACCGATCCTGGCTGTGGCTGACTACTCGATCAGTTGCTGACTAGGACTGGCTGACTACCGCTCTGTGTACCGATCCTGGCTGTGGCTGACTACTTGATCCATTGCTGACTAGGACTGGCTGACTAACGCTCTGTGTATCGATCCTGGCTGTGGCTGACTACCATATCCATTGCTGACTAGTGTCTTCCTGGGACTAGTGCCTTGCCAGTGCCTGTCAGTGTTGACTCCGGTTACCCTAGTCTCCTGGGACTAGTGCCTTGCCAGTACCTGTTAATGTTGCCTCCGGTTACTCTAGTCTCCTGGGACTAGTGTCTTGTCAGTGCCTGTCAGTGTTGCCACCGGTTATTCTAGTCCCCTGGGACTATTGTCTTGTCAGTGTCTGTCAGTGTTGCCTCCGGTTACCCTAGTCTCCTGGGACTAGTGTCTTGTCAGTGTCTGTCAGTGTTGCCTCCGGTTACCCTAGTCTCCTGGGACTAGTGTCTTGTCAGTGCCTGTCAGTGTTGCCTCCGGTTACCCTAGTCTCTTGGGACTAGTGCCTTGCCTGTGCATGTCAGTGTTGCCTCCGGTTACCCTAGCTTGCCGGCTCCTAGCAACGCCTCCTAGACCCGGCTGGGACTGACAGCGCAGGCGCGTGGACGTCACTAGGGCAAGATGTCCGCGCTCCGTCTTGCTGTCAGTCCATGAAGAATAGAGATTTCTCTTTAATCCTGTAAGAATTCTAGCGACTAGCGCTACTGAGCAGCTAGTCACCAGAGGGGCAATTATGTGATGCTCTCTTATTATTGGGTGGTAGTTCCACTTTAATTTTTTTTATATTCTGGGCCCCCTATTTTTCCCAGATGCATAGCTAAAGCCTATTGACTTAAAATACAAAGTAAGTGGCACATTCTGCAGGTGGCTTCTGATGTGTTTCAAGTGACAAGCACACTGGTACGTGGCTCAAAATACATCAGACTCTGTTAACAATGTTAGTTGTATATTTAAGGCCTTATGCACACAACAGAAAATCAGCAATTCTAGGGCAAACTAACTGCACCAGGGGACATAATACAAAATAATCAATTAATAAAATTAAATTAAAAACATTTCTACTGATATAAATGGGGCTTTGCTTAGCAATGAATAAGCCCAACTGCTGCCCCAAAAGGGAAAGGATTTTCAGCTAGGAAATGTAAACATAATTGGTGATTTTAACTACCCTGAACCTGATGGGAGAAATTTAAATTCTGACACATCAAAGTGAAATAATGTATATGTATAACTTTATGTCCCACTTAGTAGAGAATTCAACTACAAATTAAGTCTTGCTGGACCTAGTGATGTCAAACAATTCTGAAATGGCGTACAATATACAGATAAAGGAGCATTATAGCAGCAGTGTACATAATATGGTATCCTTTGAAATTTATGATAAAACAGGAGATTGTTCAAAATGCTTTTGGAAAAATATACACATCAATATATACCATTGTGGTATAACTATAAAAGGAACAAATTAAAGCTGATGTGGCTTAACAAAGAGGTTCATAGGGAAATGAGGAATGTGAAGCAGGTTTTCAAGTTATTTAAGTTGAAAGGGTTATCATTTAAAGAATACAATAGAATCTGCAAACAACCAATTTCTACAGGTATATAAATGATAAAAAGATGAAGCTGGAAATTGGACTTTGTTAAACTGAGACAAGTGAATTAATTAGCGAGGATAAGAAGTAACAATGACAAGCTTTGGGCAAACATGGCTAGCTGAGGACAATGTCCAAAAGGGTATTGAAAATGCAATGGTGAATAAAGAACCTGAACCTGATGGCACATACCAAAGGGTACTTAATGAGCTTAGTTCAGTAATAGCTAGGCCAATATGCTTAAAATGTAATAATCCACTCTCAATGGGTATAGTACACTGTGTTTGGAGGACAGCAGTAGTATAAGTATTCAAAATGGAGGATTACTAACCAATATTATTCAGGACTTTGTGACAACCGTGAACATTATTAGTAAGGGTCAGCATGGTTTTATGAAGTATAGTCCATGTCAGACTATCATATAGTATGTGGTAACCTGGGCAAGGGTATTGCTGTTGACATAGTATACTTGGATTTTGCAAAAGCCTTTGATACTGTCCCTTACAAGTTACTGCACAAATTAAAAGGCTTTGGTTTGGGAGGAAATATTTGTGCATGTATTGGTTAACTAATAAAATGCAGAGAGCTGTTGTAAAAGGAACCTTTTCAAGTTGGTCTAAAACAGTAGGTGGAGTGCCTCAATATTCATTCCTGGGTCCAATGCTTTTTAATTTGTTTATTAATGATCTAGAAGTGGAAGTTGAAAGTAATGTCTCAATCTTAGCTGATGATACTAAACTTTGAAAGGAAATACATACAGAGCTGGATGTTTTTTTAATGCAGAAAGGTTTGGATAAACTGAGTGAATGATTGGATAAGTGACAGATGAGGTTTAATATAAAAATTACTAGTGTAAAATCCTGTGTGCACGGGCCGTGGAGCAGTGAGATAAAGGCAGTACGCAGAGCAGGACCGGCCTCTTAACCCTTTGAGTGCCAGAGAGGTACCATACCCCTCTGGCACTCAAAGGGTTAACATAGCCCGGACCTACTCTGCATACTGCCATTACCTCACTGCTCCACATGATGCAATCATGCGCAGTAGAGACTGGGCCGAACGCAGGCAGTCTCTACTGCGCATGACTGCATCGTGACAAACTTTCTGGCCTTTTATTATATAGGATAAGGTTATGCATATGGGTTGTAGAAACAATCCTGCTACATATACACTAAAAGGGAAACTAGTTTTGTAATCCTTGTTATAGAAAAATTAGCAGTTCTGATAGACAACAGACTCCGTAAAAGAATGCAATGTCACTCTGCTGCTGCAAAAGTCAATAGGGTATTATCATGTATCAATGATGTATGATGCACTGCATGTAATTTTATCTGTTCAAAGCGGAACTTTCATGTTAATTACATTGCCCCAGAATATATTACTAACCTAGTGATATGCAAAGTTATTCTAACCTTAAGCTCAATAAGTCCGTGGTATTTCAGTAAAAACACATCTTCAAGACTCCAAGGAATGCCACTCACCAATGCTGGCAGTGAACGGGACAGACAGCACCAACTCAGAGGTACATTTCCTCTAATATGTCTGCGCTGTCTGTTCTCTGGTTCCTACCGAAGATGTGTTCGGCATTTAATGAATGCATGGCGACTTGCTATTATCTGAAAGTTCCAATTTAACTGTGTTGGTGCTGACTCAGCTCTATTTTCTTTGGTTTCAAAACAAAGGCAGGGATAAAAGTAAAGGATACCTTTCTTGCTCAGAAAAATATTCATTATTATTAATATTTTCAACGCAGATAAGATTTTTTTTACCCACTTAGGGCTTAATTGAAAATGGGTTCAGATGGAGTTTTTTTTTTTTTGCCTTCTGGTTCAACAAAAGTGATATGTCAGGGGCGGAACTTGATGAATCATGTCTTTTTCATCCTCATCAGCCAGATTACTCTGTTACCTCACTAGCACTCAGTGGGTTTAAAGCCCCATAAATCAGAATGGCTTTTCTCCCCTATCTTGCACTTGGTTTGTCTCCAAATTCTCCCACTTTTTCTTCATGCACATAGCCTTTCATATGAGAGTATTTTCATTGTTGAAGGTTGAAGCAGCAGATATCAAGGATGGCTACTTATGCATTTCAAGTCAAAAGTATACTTAATCACAATCATAATCGAATGTCACTTTCAAAGCATCAGAAGCCACCAACGATGTCCGCTGTTTACTTGCAAGTCTTTCCATTGTCGATACATGTTTTAGCAGATCACTAAATTTTATTACATTTTTTTCATATACTAAACTGATTCACAGATGTGATACTTTTTCAGGTTTTGCCCTTATGCTCATTTAAGATTGTCCCTTTCTGTGATCCATCCGGACAGTCTTACTGCTCTGAGGTGAGCAGTGTTACATCAATAAAAGGGGCAGGAGGGGATACTTTATCATTCAATAACACTCTCCACTGCCCAAATACTATGAATATTAACCGGAGATGTTTTTATTGTGAAACAATACTATCCCTTTAAGAAACCCAATCATAGTTGTGATTTCTGTATTATTAACAGTAGTGTAGAGTACGACAGCTCATTATCCCCAGCATTCTGCTTTCCACTGCTATGTCCCCTCCTCAAGAGAACACCACATCTCTAACACACATATGTGCACACACACACACACAAAACCCTACTCCTTGGCCGTGAAGATTTGAGTTCAGTGCCACAGACAATGTCGGGATCTGAGTTATCCAGGGTGGGGAACCAGCCCTGAACAGATAACACTAACGCTCAGTGTGTGCAGCAACTTTCAATGCAATGACCACTCTCCAAGGGATCAACAGGCCTGATAGGATTACTAGGGAATAGCCAGATGACATGAGAAAAGAGCCAGCCCACAGTGTAACCTAGATACTGTGTGAGAGTTCCCTACTGGGTAATTTTAAACCCTAGAACCTGTCAGCAGTCTCCTGATTGGCTGGTTTAGATCTCCTGGGATGTGGTTCACCTCCAAATTAGTTACTTATACCATTGAAGGATAAGTGGCCGGAAGGGGACTCTGGGAGTGTGGGGGATAAAACAGAGGACTGTGACAATGATTTGTTTTATCACTTGTGTGTACCAGAAGGGTGGATCAGTGCGTCGGCAGTGCTCCAATATTGTATTCTATGCTTATTTTCGGAAATAAAGACTTTTGACATGATTTCAGCTCAATCTGAATTATTTCTGGGCTATAATTAATTAACCCATTGTGCAGTTCCAGCCTATTATGGGACTTTCGCCACAAGAGTTAATTACGTTGACATTTTTTTACAACAAAAAAATCACAGTTGGGCCACATATTGGATGCCCATCATGTAGCTATATAACTATAACAGAAGATTCATACCAAACAGGAACAACCTATTTATGGAGCGGAACAGATGTTGTCTAGTCAGTGACAGATTCCTATTTCATTATGGAAACATACAACATATTTTAGGCCCAAAAATGCTACTCAACTCTAAACAACCATATGGAGAATTACCATACCAAGTGTTAATGGAAAGTGAATATTGACTCATACAGAGAAAATTATACTAAATGGGAAGACGATGCCTGCCAACTACTATTGGGCAGGTTACTCCAAAAACAAAATTCCTTAAAGGAATAGTAACGCTTAATATGTAAAAAAAATATATATTGTAGAGGTGGTTTATTCAAATGTTATTATAGATAAAACTTAAATTTTTTTAGGTACAGTATCTCAATAGCCTGAAATGTTACAGGGTTGCTACACTATCCTAGGAACAGGTTGCAAATGCTAACTGGAGCTTGCTGTAACGATACAAGCAATTCACACCACACCGAAGGGAATCGTGAATGTGCTCCCTGGGGCAGCTGAGAGGGAGGTGGGAGAGAATTAAATAGCACTGGGAAGTCCTGAGGAGCTGTGCCGAAGATTCAGCGTGCCGCATAATGCAGAAGTGCGCAGCTTGAAGACTAAAGATCTTAAAAACTATGTAAATTAAAAAAAAATTCCTAATACTAGTTCCATAGTTAAACATATGGTAAAAAGTTTTTCAGATGTGAATGTTCCCCTTTAAAGTTTGCCCTTCCCGTCCCTTTTCCATATGTCATGATGCCTCCCCTCAGAGCAAAAAGCTGGCCCGGATGGATTGCGACCAGGGACAATCTTCAGTAAGCAAAAGGAAAATCTTGCCCTCTTTAGTCAAGGTGGGCGGGGTTTTCCTTATAATGATTGACAAAAGATTGTTCCTCGCTGCGATCTGTCCAGTCGACTAGATTTCAGAGGCATCATGATATATGAAAAAGAGGAACACTTTAATATAAAATAAAATGAAGACGACGTTATGGACTGTTAGGAAGGCACACTTTGTGAAAAAAGTATGTTGAAGAATCAACCTTGAATCAATAGCTAACCATTACTCTCCCTTTAAGCCAGCTCTGCTCCAGTGATCTCCATGATGCTAGACCAGAAAGCACTGAGCCTGAAGACATTGGGGTGAGGGGTAATATGAGCTGGGAAGTGTAGATCTATACTGGTTACATTAGACAGAGTGCAGAAGCACATTTTGCTTAAATACACACCACGTGGACAGAGCACAGGACTTAACCTTTATTGAGTAGCCCTCTGCCTCCTACCACAGGTATTCCTGGGAACTCACCAGATTTGCCCTGGAGACTCTGGTTTTTGTATGAATTACTGGGTCTCTGGGGACAGAAACTGATCTACAATGGTGGGGATTTCTTATGAAATTCTGCCCACTTCTTCCTTCTCCGCTTGTTCCTCCAGCTTCCTACCCACTTCTCCTTTTTCTCACCCTGTTCAACCCACTTCAGCCCATTAAGCTCTGCCCCTACCCACAGTTAAGACCCACCCATTTGTGACTATAATCGCGTCATTTATATCCTCCCACAGGCACCACACGAGTCTCTGCCAGGGAATATAGAAGACAAAGTTCCCAAGTATGACCACCAGGCCTGTCCCCATCCTCAAACACCAGTCCATGCTGCAGTCCATTTTGCATGCCCCAAGGTCCTGCTTCCTGAGGGGAAAGAACAGCCATAGGAGAGTAGGAAGGAGTAGTGATCAGAGAGGAGAGGGGAAGGAGTTAGGATGGAAGCAGACATCTATCCTTTAGTCAATGGAGATCGTGACATATTGTCAATATATTAAAGAAACACTAACATCTAAAATGAAATTGAGTTATAACATTTTAAATATCATGTACTTCTAGACAGCATCTTAAAGATTTTATAATTTTCTGTTAGATTCCTAGGATCCTAAACTTGCAGTTTTAATGCATGTATGGACTGTCCTGTATAGATGACATTTAGCTAATTAACAGAGCTAATGTTTTTACTGTATTGAGATTATTACCCACTGCTTTCTATTCAGAAAGGTTGTTACAGTATATCAGACCCATTAACAGGCAATAACATTTTATCACTTTTTACCTATAAAGACACCTATAAAGACTGCTATGGTAGTGAGATCCCATATGTAACACTAGCATGGAGTACAGAGTACTTAAGTGTGTATAATCCTCAGATAATTTTAGGTGTTAGTGTTCCTTTAAGTAAGATCTCTCAGATGAATAGAAGGGGCTCCAGACAAGTTTCCAATTTGTGATAATTTCCCTTTAACATCAGTAAATGTTTATTTCAAGAGAACGCCTCCCTCTTGTGGTCTCTGGAAGAAATGCTGATTCATGAACTGCGTCGACACTGCAGTATTTCTGTTTACATGCAGTAGCAATGTGTTGGAGACTTTTATAGCAGCCAAGGGGTTAACTAAGTTGACTTCGATGAGCTATCTGCCTGAATTACAACAGCTTTTGGTTGCATTGGAAACAAAAGAAAATGAGAGACACTGAGGTTGATCTGCAAAGGCAAAAGTGAACCAATTCCAGAACAAAATATGGGCTTTTAACCCTTTGAATGCTAAAGAAATCTCCAAGGTATCAATATGTTTGATATCTCTCTAGCATTCAAGGGGTAAAATCCATATTTAAAGGGATAATAAAACTTAAAATGTAAAAAATATATGTTAACCTAAACTCTGCACACGCAATTCAGTACAAGAATGTTTTTAATGAAATCATCCAATAGAATTCTATTTAACAAGGTAATAATTCTGGTGATTACTGAGCAGCTAGTCGCCAGATGGGGAATTATTGGAGATGAAGTTATGTAGCGGCGGTAGTTCCACTTTAGTAGTTCACTTTGAAACTGATAACCTACACACTGCACATGATTCAGTCCAACAATGATTTCAATGAAATGGTCCAATACCGCTTTTACACACACAGATCCAACCACTGCTAGTGCTTACATCCATGTATATTAACCCTTTGAGTGCGAGAGGGGTACACTTGCTCCAGAACCACTCTCACACTCAAAGGGTTAACATACATGGATTTAAGCACTAGCAGTGGTTGGATATGTGATTCCTACACGCGCTGTGTGTAAGAACGGTATTGGACCATTTCATTAAAAACATTGTTGAACTGAATTGTGTGCAGTGTGTAGGTTATCATTTTCAAAGTGAACTATTAAAGAGGAACTACCGCCGCTACAAAACTTCCTCTCCAATAATTCCCCATCTGGAGATTAGCTGCTCAGTAGCGCTAGTCGCCAGAATTATTACCTTGTTAAATAGAATTATCCATTTTTCCTGGGCTGATGGGTAGGACGGAGCGCAGACATCTTTCCCTAGTGATGTCTGTACGCCTATGCTGTCAGTCCCAGCTGCCTCTAGGAGGCGTTGCTAGGAGCTGTTCGGCTCCAAAAGGGACTGACAGCGCAGGCGTGCAGGCGTCACTACTGAAAGAGGTCTGCGCTCCGTCCTGTATGTCAGCCCGAGAAGAATGGAGAATTCTATTTAACAAGATAATAATTCTTGTGAGTAGCACTAATGAGCAGCTAGTCACCAGATGGGGAATAATTTGAGATGAAGTTTTGTAGAAGTTTTGTAGCGGTGGTAGTTCCGCTTTAAAATGTTCAACACTTAAGCACGCAATATCAGAATCTTGCCCTTCTGATGCTGGAAAGATTCTGATATTGCCCTTTTCATTGAGGTGACATGTTTAATGCGTTGTTTTCTTTTTCCCCCATTTTAACAGTGAATTTCTTGTAGGCATGAGTAAATACCATATCTATACAGAAATTCCTCTTTGTGCTTACATTGCAGTATATTCCTCTGCCTATTGTACAGTCAGAATAGAAATACAATTGCTCATTCATATACACTTGAAGATAAATAGGATTGATTGCACTCACAGGCTGGCAGAGAGCAGAGCATCAGAAATATTGTCTCTCCCCAGTTCCCAGAATCTTGGTCAATATTTAACCATTTGAGTGCCAGAGGTGTAAGCAACGCATTGCGTTTCGTACTCCTCTGACAATGAAAGGGTTAAAAAATATTAGTCACCTTGGGCAGGGCATGGCAACAAAATAGGAAATGGATTGATTTTTTAACCACTTCAGTTAGTGAAGCAATGTATTGCACTCCCTTCTGAGTGCCAGGGAGATGTCCAACATATTGCATTGCAATATGTTGGATAACTCTCTGGCACTCAGACAGTTAAAAAAAACTCATAAGCACCAAGATGGTGTTTAATTTGTGTGTAAAAATATATATTCGATGTAAAGGAACGTGCTCCACGTCCACGCGCAGTATGCGCAGGTAGATTACACAGTACTCTGTACACTCACCTCACCTGCGGGTAGATTACACAGTACTCTGTACACTCACCTCACCTGCGGGTAGATTACACAGTACTCTGTACACTCACCTCACCTGCGGGTAGATTACACAGTACTCTGTACACTGCAGGTGAGATTACACAGTACTCTGTACACTCACCTCACCTGCAGGTAGATTACACAGTACTCTGTACACTCACCTCACCTGCGGGTAGATTACACAGTACTCTGTACACTCACCTCACCTGCGGGTAGATTACACAGTACTCTGTACACTCACCTCACCTGCGGGTAGATTATACAGTACTCTGTATACTCACCTCACCTGCAGGTAGATTACACAGTACTCTGTACATTCACCTCACCTGCGGGTAGATTAGACAGTACTCTGTACACTCACCTCACCTGCGGGTAGATTAGACAGTACTCTGTACACTCACCTCACCTGCGGGTAGATTACACAGTACTCTGTACATTCACCTCACCTGCGGGTAGATTACACAGTACTCTGCACACTCACCTCACCTCCGGGTAGATTACACAGTACTCTGCACACTCACTTCACCTGCAGGTAGATTACACAGTACTCTGTACACTCACCTCACCTGCAGGTAGATTACACAGTGCTCTGTACACTCACCTCACCTGCAGGTAGATTACACAGTACTCTGTACACTCACCTCACCTGCAGGTAGATTACACAGTACTCTGTACACTCACCTCACCTGCATGTAGATTATACAGTACTCTGTACACTCACCTCACCTGCAGGTAGATTACATAGTGCTCTGTACACTCACCTCACCTGCAGGTAGATTACACAGTACTCTGTACACTCACCTCACCTGCAGGTAGATTATACAGTACTCTGTACACTCACCTCACCTGCAGGTAGATTATACAGTACTCTGTACACTCACCTCACCTGCATGTAGATTACACAGTACTCTGTACACTCACCTCACCTGCAGGTAGATTATACAGTACTCTGTACACTCACCTCACCTGCATGTAGATTACACAGTACTCTGTACACTCACCTCACCTGCAGGTAGATTATACAGTACTCTGTACACTCACCTCACCTGCAGGTAGATTATACAGTACTCTGTACACTCACCTCACCTGCATGTAGATTATACAGTACTCTGTACACTCACCTCACCTGCAGGTAGATTATACAGTACTCTGTACACTCACCTCACCTGCATGTAGATTACACAGTACTCTGTACACTCACCTCACCTGCAGGTAGATTATACAGTACTCTGTACACTCACCTCACCTGCAGGTAGATTATACAGTACTCTGTACACTCACCTCACCTGCAGGTATATTATACAGTACTCTGTACACTCACCTCACCTGCATGTAGATTATACAGTACTCTGTACACTCACCTCACCTGCAGGTAGATTATACAGTACTCTGTACACTCACCTCACCTGCAGGTAGATTATACAGTACTCACTACACTGTAAATGTTCCTGTGGGCAGACTGTCATGCTGCAGTCAGATCACTGTGCATTAGACCAGAAGTAGAATGTCGCTTTGCTCTATTCACAGAAAGCATTCTATGCAGAGGTACTCGGTATTATTTCCCAGCGTGGTATGTTTCTTTTTTAAAAAACAAAATGGCATATCTAAAGCAGACAGACTTGGTTGCATATTTCACAGAAGTTGCTGGAAATAGAGAAATCTGAATTTTGTAAATGTATGTTTTTGTGTGTGTGTGTGTGTATATTATATATATATATATATATATATATATATATATAATGTTTTATAATTGCCCCCCTACTTTTGTCCCTAGCCCCCCCCCAAATATGAATGCTGGAGACGCCACTGCCCTGTTCCTCCCACTTCCTGCCCACTTCTCATTCCCATCCTGTTTCTCCCACTTCCTGCCCACTTCTCCTCTTTCTCACCCTGTCCCTCCCACTTCCTGCCCACTTCTACTTCTCCCCATCCTATTCCTCCCATCCTGTTCTGCCCGCTTCTCACCTACTTCTCCTCCTTCTCACCCTGTTCCTCCCATTTCCCACCCACTTCCCTCCAATATTATGACACAAGGACAGTAAGCCCCACCCACCAGATTAAGCCTCACCTCCTACATAATGCGAATCACATCATTTACATCCCCCTGGTTGGCAGCACATAAGCCCTCTTCAGAGGGCTAGAGGGAGGAAATTCCCAAGTATAGTAGTAACACATCACTCCACCCTGAGATTTGGGTCAAAACCCAGAGTTTTAGCCAAATCTCAGGATATGAGTTCCCAGGTATGTATATAATAACTTTTTTTGTAAGCACGTGTCTAGGTCAGGGGTTGGCAACCTGAGGCCTACTAACTGTTGAGGACTACAACTCCCATCATCTCCAATTTTAATCCTCAGCATCTGGAAGGTCTGAGATTGCCTATTACTGGTCTAGATGACCATTTACCTTGAATGGATCAACCATACTGATGCAGAAGTCACAAGCGTTAACAAGCTAAGCACATAGTTAAGTATAAACTAACACCTCTTAATATTAACCCACAAGTTACTTTACTAGGGACAGAAAATCCTTTTGGCCATTATGAATTTTACCTTTGTTCGAGAAATAATATCATCAGTCTGTCCTGGAAGTCATGTTCATGGAGGTGGACATGACAATTGCTGGAAGCAGGCATGAGTCTGCTTAAAGTGATAGCAACGTTTCACAAAAACAGCAGCTCTGATTAATCTTCATAGTATTTGAGTCAAGGAGAGTGTTATTTCAGTACTGTCAGAGTTGTGGTTCAAGAGTAATTGAATGATAAATTATCCCCTCCCACACTTTTTCCCTAGTATAAGCAGCCACTCCTCAGATGTGGAATCTGGTCCTGGGACCAGACAGCTTACAGCAAGGAACAATCTTCTTCCTATGAGAACAATGAAATTCCTGCCCCCCCTTGACAGGTTTTTCAGCTTTTCCCTTATGTTAATTTAAGATTGTCCCTCTCTGCGATCCATCCGGACAGTCTTGCTGCTCTGAGGTGAGCAGTGTTACATCAGTAAAAGGGGCGGGAGGGGGACGCTTTTTCATTGAATTACTCTTGTACGACAACTCTGACAGTATTGAAATAACCCTCTCCATGGCCCAAATACTGTGATGATTAATTAGAGCTGCTTTTATTATGAAACATTACTATCCCTTTAACACTTTAAGGATTAGAGGCATGCACCATGCGCATTGCAAAGCTTTGTGTTCCACTCCCTTCTGGTCCTTTAAAGGATAAAATTACTGTGTACAGTGATCAGCGTATGAGGTCCTGACAGAAACTGTCATGTCCACCTCCAACATGATGACAACCAGCAGTGATTGAAGATGTTATCACTTGAACCAAGAAGTCGGGTAAAAATTAGCACTAGGATCATAGCTGGGAACGGTCTGGTTTTGCCCTGGAGACTCCAGTTTTGACCCTAAATTACTGGGTCTCTGGGGCAGAGTCTGATTCTCCGGATGTGGGGAGTGTCTGATGAAACTGCCCACTTGTGCTCCATCCCACCCTCTTCCTCCCACTCCCCGCCCTCTTCTACTCCTTCCCCAGTCTATTCTAGCAAGTTTTTTGTTCCGCCCCCACTCGCGATTAAGCACAGACCAGGAAGTTGCGTGGGGTGTTATTATTATTAAGCTAATAGGTGTTTTAAAGCTGAACTTTAAGCTATTACTTAGTTCCCATGCATTCATTAAGCGCATGGCGACTAACTCGGAAATCCATCGCTTAGCTTTAAAAAAGAGTAGATTGTAAAGAAATCTTTGCCATTTGGAGACTGACGGGCAGGTTAGTGAGGTTTGCGCGCTGCAATGCTACTCAATGGAAACCGGGACTGACGGCACAGGTGTGCAGACAAGATTTCTGTAGCCTGGGTTCCGGTCTCCAAACGGCAAGGATTTCTTTAGAATCTGAGACTTTTTAACCCCTTAATGACCGGCCTCACGCACACGCGGCTGTCACTTAACTCCCGACTAAGAATTTTTTATTTTTTTTTTTAATTATTCCAGAGTCACCAAACGGCGTGCAGCCACACGGGGACCCGGACTTCCGGGACGTACACGTACGTCCTCTGTCACTAAGTGAGGTTTTTTGCGGGACGTACATGTAAGTCTATTGTCGGGAAGGGGTTAAAGGTAAGACATGGATTTCCAGGCTAGTCGCCATGCGCTTAATGGATACATGGCAACTTAGTAATAGCTGAAAGTTCCACTTTAACCAATAGATTTATTGTATAAGGACAGCATATAATACACTAAATATATGTGTTAACCCTTTGAATGCCAGAGGGGTGCTCAACACATTGCTCTGCAATGCGTTGTGCACCCCTCTAGCATTCAAAGGGTTAATACGCACACTTTATCACATAAAATTTATTCTCAGCTTTCTTTATATTTGTGATTTGTGCATCAGATATCAAGGTACTACCTGGCAATATAGAAATGCAGCACCGGTAAGTAACCGTTCGCCCAAGTTGTAGGAACATGTCCATCACTACAATTTCCATAATCATAGTGCTCTCCTGATGGAAAATAATGCTCAAGTACATCATATTTTCTTCCCTAACTATTGTATAATGTAATCTGTAATGCAATACAATGCTCTCAGGAAGACGATTCCATTTCAAATAAGAAGATAATTCAGTGAAGGTCAAACTGATTTCTCACAGAAAGACTAATTGCTCAAGCAAACTCCCAACAAGAACATACCAGATGAGAGAACATGCTGATAAGATTAAATTGGCTTCTAATGATCATATTATTATGACACATAAAGGGGAGATAAAATCAAATGTTAATGGAAAGATAATTTAACTCCTTTCTGTATATTATCATAATGACCATTATGAAAAATGAACGCACTAACAATACCGAGTAGGAAGAACATACTTACTAGTAGTGGTTTAGTTTCACAAAATGCTCATGCCCCTTCCCCTTTATGGAAATAAATACAATGATTTACATACCTATTTATATTATTACTCACATTATATTTTGTAACATATTTTGAAGAAATCAGTTCTTTACAAATCCTCTCTTTGCTGCCGACAATCCTACAAACAAAATTCTTCTCCAAACTTAACGCGTTTCACTAGTGCAAACATGGTAGACTGTACTGTTCCCACTCATTGTTTGAACTGGTTCTTTCCAAACTTCTAACCCTTATCTGATGTGAACAATTTAATAATATTATGCTGTATAGCAATGGGGAGGCTTGATGCTGAAACAGAGCCTTACGCACAAGTGGAAGTACCTCATGCCAGCCAATGTGTATGCCCACGGTATGCCCCCCAGTTTGGAAATCACTGTCTTAGCAGAATGGCCATACTGATGCCAAGCAAGAAGACAACACTGACCCCTAGTAGGAAGAGAATATCACCTGTTAGTTTTAAAGGAATACCACCTTTTAGTGGTAAGGGAATACTACCTCCTAATGGAAACAGAATGCAGATTCCTAATAGGAAGACCATACTGATTCATTGTAAGAAGACCATACTGATTCATTGTAAGAAGAGTATACTGAATCCTAGTAGGAAGGTCATACTGACTCCTAGTAGGAAGGTCATACTGACTCCTAGTAGGAAGGTCATACTGACTCCTAGTAGGAAGGTCATACTGATTCCTAGTAGGAAGACCAAACTGATTCCTAGTAGTAAGACCAAACTTATTGCTTGTAAGAAGACATACCTAGTGTCATGCTTCCCACCTTTTGTTTGCTCCTCCTGGAGTTCCAACTCCAGAGTGCCTATTGGTTTAGCCCTGTTTTTAAGACTCTGAGCTGCTAGCCTCAGAGCCCAATTATTGAGCTATGTTTGTTTGCCTGGCTTCTGATCCTGTGTTTTGGCTTGATACTTTGACTTCTCCTGGTTCGCTTACCCTGGCCTGTATTTTTGATGATTCTTGCGTATCTGTGATAGCCTATCTGCCCCCGGTGACCTCGGACCATTGTTTGACTCCTCTACCTGCCTGGCTGCTCATCCTAAGTGACCCTTACCCATATCGGCCTCTCTTAGGGGTAGCTTTAAAGGCAGCCGTTAAACCAGCCGCTAAGTAAAAAAGGCACATCGGCCGCAAATAATACATGATTTACGGTGGATTTAAAAGTAACACTACAAGAATAGCTATCAAGTGTAGGCACGTAACACAAAAACCTGCGTCCCACCTGTTTTGCATCACCGTGGGTCCCAAACACCCATTAAAACACAACTTAAGTCAAAATGTAATATTACAGCTGGCGTTGGCTAGCAACCCTGATAGATGCACAAACAAAATTCAAACCTACAGCCAATCCCAAGGTCCCAAAGTAGCAAAAATGTTCAAGTACACCTATATACCCAAAATAACGGTCTCACCTTGTCTGTGTTTCGTGTTTTGGTGAGCTAGATCACAGGACCCAGGAGAAGCGGATAGCGTTTAGAGCGAGAGAGAGAGGAGCAGACACTGGAGGTAGAAAGTGTTTTTTGGAGTTTTTTGTCATTGTGTACATTAGTAATCACACCATTTCATTTCCCCACACAGCATACAGGCCTGGCTGTGGAGCAGGCACACACATCCCCAGATGAGATTCCTCTTGGGGAGCAAGAGGAGGGGACCGGCACATGGTCACCCTATACAGCTGCACCACCACCTCCAGCATCTTATGCTGCACCACCACCTCCAGCATCTTATGCTGCACCACCACCTACAGCATCTGCTGTCCCACCAGCTGCTCCCCCACACTACCAGGACTGGTCCATGAAGCCATCCTCCTCGGGACCTCACCACCCTTCTGCAGCACCACCACCATCAAGAAGGTCCTGGCTGCCTGGGACTGTGGCCACCCCTACATATGGGCCATATGTCCATTCTCCCAACCCACCCTCCTGGATGGCTCCTCAGCATAAGCCCAGGTACGACCCAAGGTGGGGGCCAAGCAGCTACCAGTGGCCAAGGTATGACCCATGGCCACTGGAATATGATCACCTGGGCCTGATTGGGGAGCCCCAGTGCCCTCAACCGAGGGAACACTTCACCCCACCACCACCACAGGGATCAGTGGGAAGCTTGGGGACACTGGATGTGGTGGGCACATGGCCGACATCTGCGGCAGCAACCTCACCAGCAGATATGGCACTGGCAGACAGAGCAACCCCACCAGCAGACAGAGCAACCCCACCAGCAGACAGAGCAACACCAGACTCTCCACACACATTGAAATCTTAGGGAGAGCATTGGGTTATCCATTAAGTTGTGTTGATGTTTTACTACGTTTGAAACAAGCTTCACCAGTGATATCACTTCTCCACTTTGTTTGTTTGGCAATGTAGCCCATGTACTAAGATATGTTAAACCAAAGCAATCTCAGAACATTGATTACATTGATCACCATGTAAACCATGGACATAACATTAATGTGGAAGTAATGTCCCCTGTATCACATCTTTATCACTCACAACACACATTAGTGTATCACTGCCATCATCTCCTTGCATGAATACATCACAAAGTCCACTCATGGTCAAACAACTAGTGGACTCCTGTGATGTAGGTCATGCCTTCCTATGTATGAGCGATACTCTTCAGTATGGTTCCAAATTGAAAGATGTCTAATCCAACATTTATTCATACAGACACAGACTGAATAGTGGTGGTTCTCCTTTATTGTGTCTCATACTACATTAAAAGATACATGTGTTTTCTGTGTATATTGCCTATATGCATTGAACACTTGTATGAGCACAGAAAAGGTACATTTAAACTAAATATGAATACTTTGGAAACACTACTGAACTGCTCATGTGTTGTCCACAAGGTTTGGTAATGCTGTAGATGAGCATTCTTACTGTACAGGTTTGATACCTGGATATTAGTACACACATGAATTAATGTATTCTGTGTATATAGGAATGTTCCAGTAGAGGTTGCTGTGAACATCAGGTCAAACATTGCATCACCAACACAATCACTTGAGACATCAAGGGGTGAGCTTCATGCGAGTGTTGTCAAGGCTTCAGTCCAGTCACATGGAAAAGCCTCTGTTCAAGGATGGATCATGCTATGGATGCCTGTGGGACAAGAGGACAGGATTTGATACAGCAACCTTCAACTGATCGTCATGCAACAGCTTCAACATGATTATCCACTTAATATCATGTGGCAGTGACAGTGGCAGCCCATATATATTTGTTTCATCGATCTATTAGGATATATTTGTAGATGTGTGTAGTCAGGGGCACATATCGCTGCACACACACAGGTAAGCATGGTATCCCTGGAGATCTGATCCACATTTCATGACCTCTATGTTGTACAACACAATACCACTGTAGATCAATCTCTCTGGTACTGTTTTCAGCTCTAGCAAACTACAGGTCCCATGCTCACTCGAATGACCCCTTAATCTCTGATGTGACAGAGTGTTATCCGATGCATTGCACTGGATGAGACTCGCTCGCTACAGGGGTACCATGGTTGCTCTGGCTCTGATTATAGCAAAACACTTTCGTTGGTGCCTATGGAGCCCTGGGATATGTTGAACATGGTAACAGTGTTGTACCTTCGTTTCAAGGGGGGCATGCATGATATCCTTGAGGTAGCAGTATCAACATGGACGACAGGGTGTCAGATGTCATTGGAATCCCTAGCCCCTATATGACTCATTCATGGAATGGTTGATGTTGGTGGTCCGTACTGCAGCCATTGTCAGAGCTGTGTCAATGATCCTGTGGAGTAAAACAGAACATGTGTGTGGTGAGTGTGTATGCATGGATTGTGTGCATACATGTATTCTACTCACAGCTGAAGTGTTCCCTGATCAATGTATCTCTTATCCGCATTCCTCTTAGGCCTTCTTCACCCTCGACAATGTCCATAGGGTCATTGGGTATGGGTGGGGGCTGAACATTGTCAACAAGTCTGGTGTCCATCGTGATGTTGTGTAATATAGCACATACCTTAACAATGTCTCAGACTTTGCCTGGTGCATACTGCAATGCTCCCCCCGAGTGATCCAAACACCTGAAGCGGGATTTTAGGAGCCCGAACGTTCGCTCAGTGGCATTCCTTGTTCTGCTTTGAGCCTGGCTGTATCGCTCCTGGGCATCAGTTTGAGGATTCGCCACGGGGTCATTAGCCATGATCTGCAGCAATAGCCTGAATCACCTGTGGATAGTGAGTGACATGGTTAGACAGGAAGCACATGTTGTGTGAATGAGGTGGACGTGCTAGCTGTGAGTGAAGAGCATGCTGAGAAGTATTGTGTGTGCGTGTGTGGATGTGGTGTGATTTGGTATGTTAACTCACCCAGAAGCCATCCCCCTGTATAGGTTCCATTTTCAAAGTCTCTCTGTACAGATGAGTTTCTGAGTATATATCCCGGGATATTTTGCACAGAGATTCATGATCCTCAAGTTGCTGTCACACACCATCTGCACGTTCATGGAGTGGAAGTTCTTTCTGTTGATGTAGATATGTGCGTCACGTGCTGGAGCTTTGATACGGACTTGGGTGCAATCTATCTATACATCCTACATTGCTCCAGGGGTCCCTGTGGCAGCTAGGGAGCATCCTGTTACTGCAGCTGTGCATCTGCAGACAGGTGCTGTCCTCCAGGTGGGGATGGGCTCCTATGTGGCTCTTGAGCCAGGGCCTCCTCACTTGCAACAGGTGAAGGCTGTTGATCATGTGTGCCTGGGGGTTGCTGGTGTTCCCTAGCTCTCGCCCTTGCACGCCTTCTCCGCAGTCTTCGCATCAATATGTAGGCGAACATACTTTTTGCTCGCTCGCTCAATCTCTCTTTCTCTCTCTGAGTGGAAAACAAGCCACAAGTGAGTGTGGTGAGCTGTCCCTTTAAGTATGTGGTAGGGCGTTGTCTAGGTGTGGTGATGAGGTGAGTGATGACCAATGGGAAGGTGTTTGTTGTCCAGGTAAGCGTTTGCCAGTGTGTTTGTGTTTTAAAATGTGGTGTGTTCTGATTGCTGTGTCTCTGTCAGTTGCGGGTGTGAAGTCGTTGGGTGCAGGTTGCGTGTGCATCATGTGGTGATGTTGCACAGGTGAGCTTGTTTTGTATTGGCAGGTGTCCGTGTTGTGTGATAACCCCCATTGTTCCGTGCCATGTTGTGTTGTTGTTTTATTGGAAGGCCTTGTCCCTGTGGTGTTGCTTGGCTGTTGTGTTGTGTGTGACAGTAATTTGTGGTGCATGGGCATGTTTTTTGTGTTAATTTGGCATTGCACGGGTTAATTTTTCCATTTGCATGCTTGTGCGGTATGTGGTTTGTCTTTAACGGTTTTTTCTTTTTTACCGTTATGTGTCTAATGGCTAACAAAACTGGGTCTTAACTTTTAGCCATTAAATGTATCTTTTTTTCTGGCGTTAGCAGTTCTGTGCTCCTTTGAATGGTTCTGGGAAATCTTGTTCCATGCATCTCAATGCACGTAAGTCTATCGGCCATAAGGATTATCAAACTGCCATTAGCTGTTATTAAGACGGACCTTTAAATGGCTTACAACATGTTAACGCACTCGTTAGTGGTTTTTTTTTACTAACGCCTGCCTTTAAATTGAGCCCTTAGTGTCAGAAAGGTATTCTCTCGCTTCCTCTGCCCGTTCCGCCTGTCGGCGGCTAGCAGCCAACTGCCTCGCTCATCCAGCGTGGGAGAGAGTGAGCATCTCCATCCTTGTCACTCTCTCTCCTTCCCTCGTGCATTGTGCAGTACCGCAGCCCAGCGGACTCCCCGTGGCTGTCCGAGTTCAGTGCGTCGGCAGTCAGGGATCCATGTAGGGCTCTGTGGCACCTGGCCAGGGAGAAAGTGGGGGGTTATTGCTTACCCTCTTGGAACCAGGGCTAAGTCTGGGTTGTGGTCCTCGATCTCAAGGGAAAGGCTTCTCTGAGAGGTAGAGGTAGAATGGTAGCCTTGGCTGTTCTAGGAAATAGGCACCAGGTACTGCATTCTCTTTTGTCTTGGCCTGTTATCTCTTTTTGTCTCCTGCAGCCTTTTTCTGAGGCTGGTGTTAGCCTGTAGGATACTTACCTCTAGGTATCCAGAGCATTGCAACGCAGTCTTGTCTGCTTCCCTTAGCCCATCACTGAGGCTTCCTGTATTGTTGGTAGGATACTTACCTCTGGGTATCCAGTGCATTGCAAAGCAGTCTTGCCTGCTTCCATACTCACCTGCCTGGGATTTTCCTTGGTGTACAGTTCTACAATTGAGGATCCTTCTCACCCCAGAATCTTCTACCCCGGTGCCCATTATTGCCATCCAGGTCCGGGTCCTAGCTCAGCTGGGATCAGACATCTGGCTTCACGGCCAGCACCTTTAATTCGGCCTTGGCCGCAGCACGGGAACTGGCCACATACCCGAACCACACACCTTAGCGTCGTTCTGAAGCAACAACTCAAGTGGCACTAGGGGGTTTTTGACTAGAAGGAACTGGAGAATCGTGATACCCATGCCTAGTAGGAAGACCAATCTGATTCTTAGTAGGAAGACCAATCTGATTCTTAGTATGAAGACCGTTCTGACTCCTAGTAGGAAGATCATACTTATTCTTAATTGGAATAAAATACAGACACCTAGAGGGAGGAAAATACCCAATCCTAGGGCTAAAACCATACAATCTACTAATTGGAAGATAGCGCTATACTCCTTGTGGAAATAACACACTGGCTCCTTGTGGAAAAACCACACTGGCTCCTTTTCAAAGACCACAGTGGCTCCTTGTGGGAAGACCACACTGAATCCTATTGGGAAGACGACACTGACTCCTTTTGGGAAAGGAGTGGCTTCTCGTGGGAAGATCATACTTTTTCTTTGTGGGAAGACCATACTGACTGCTAATAGGAAGACAATACAGATTCCAATAGAAAATTCCATACCAATTCCAAATGGGAAGGTCACACTGATCTACTGGAAGGACCATTATAACTCTTAATTCGAAGTCATACCAACTTTGAAAGCAAAGCAATTCTTTTTGGAAGACCATACTCAATTTAAAGTATATGTAATCATGCTTCCTAAGAAAGACAGGCCTAACTCTTAAAAGACTAGTAAACTTTTTTAAATGAAAAAAAAAAGGAGAGAAACATATATGGATTTTCTTGATTAGAAAAACAATTTTACTCCCATTGCTGCAAGATGCATATTCCAAGGTTATTACAAGTTAAACTCATTCCAAATATATTATTCTTTAAACTGTATTTTAGTTACATTAATTATGCCATTTCTTGTCCAGACAGTTCATCTACACACCACTTGGTGTTTGGAAAGTTATTCTTTTGCATTCTATGGGAGAGATGAGTCACTGACAACAGCTCTCCATAGAAAGTGATAGTAACAGCCCTATAACATCATAACAGTTTGAACTATTATGGAGTAACTGTCAACAGTGGGGATATCCTAGTTTTAATCAACATTAAAAAGCCCTACATCATTTGACTTTTTTTTTATATAATAATATTTTATTGATCCTTTAACTCATCAACTGTTAGATAGGTCACGTAATCAGCTGGGCCTTCCTACTATTTATGGGGTTAGTGGAATGATCATACATATGCTGGTCTAATTAATTTGGAGCAAGGAATGTTACTCACTTTTTATGGGCATGGAAGGATGAGTACGTAAAGCTTTTCCCCTCATACTCCCCAAAGAACTTGCTCTCACTCAGTCGGATGTGGTAGACTTCATTGGCAGAACAACGGCTGTAGGTCCTCTGCCATTGGTCAGGAGAGTTGGGAGTGTCTCTAGACATGCAAAGTGGGAAGCGGGAGAAAGACCATTTAATGGAATGTTACAGAGGGGGATATGGTAAGAGGATTAAGGAAAACAAATCATAAGCAAGGAGACAGTGAAAGCAATAGATGCAAATAGCAGAAAATACATGAAGACCAAGGTGGCCAACAGCTGGCACTGGGGCCGCACACAGCCCTTGGGGGCATCGCCTGTGGCCCCTGGAGTGTTCTCTGGTACAATGCAAGATGAGATCATTTCCCCTCTCTCCATCATCACATTCGCTCTATTGTCACCCAAAAACCTTGCACCCAGGCTGATGTACTTGTAGATATTTTGGGGCAAACCACTGCACTATAGGGTACAAATAAAATGTTACATTTATTTAAATGGGGCTTTTAAAGCTTTCAGTGTGAGACAGGTCACATGTTTTGAGACCTGTCTCACACTGAAGGAATTAAACGCCCCTTTTAAATCAATGAGAATGTTGAGACTATATTTTGTACCCTATGGCATAGCTGGTTTGCTCCAGAATTGCTTCAGTTCCTCTTAGTACATCAGCCTTATCTTCCTTCTTTTTTCTCTCAGCATACTTCCCTTCACACTCTCAGTGCTCCATTTTAACCCTGCGGGTCCTAGAGAGGTCTTCAACGAATTGTGAAGGAATGTGTTGAAGGCCTCTCTAGCATCCAAGGGGTTAATCTGCTTTTTTCAAACCCTATGTAGATTTTAATGTCTTAATGTGTGGCCCTTTGGGGGACTTGAGGGCCACATATGAATCCCTTCAGGTGAATCTGGTTGTCTGTGGTGACGTAAAGAAAATATAGCTAGGCCTGGACTCCATTTCAGGTGACAATTTAAGTCTGGGTTTTAGCTCACAGGTTCCTATTGAAGTCTATGAGGACATTGGTTAAAAATACTGCAATGTAATCCAGCCCATATTAACCATACACTGATACCACCTTATAATTACCCCAAAATTATACAACTTTGGCAAGAAAATTCTAATTGCCCCTGAAATTTTGACATTGTGACTTAGTTCAAGAGACACCTCCCAAGTGTCCCTCTATAGGACAGTCCCTCATTGAGACTCAAATCCCTTTTACCCTCTTTCCCATCCTGGTGTGCCTGTGTTTAGGAGATCAGACTGTGTGGTGTGTATATAAGTGTATCACCCTGGTGTCCCTGTGTTTAGGAGATCAGACTGTGTGGTGTGTATAGAAGCGTATCACCCTTGTGTCCCTGTGTTTAGGAGATCAGACTGTGTGATGTGTATATAAGTGTATCACCCTGGTGTCCCTGTGTTTAGGAGATCAGACTGTGTGGTGTGTATAGAAGTGTATCACCCTGGTGTCCCTGTGTTTAGGAGATCAGACTGTTTGGTGTGTGTATAAGTGTATCACATTCCTCCACAGCAATAAAACTCACATTAATGTGTTTATAAATTAATTTGTGTACATAAAATATGTTGGTCCTCTGATTCATTAACCCTTTCAGTGCCATAGGGGTACCACTAGAGTGTATGATCATTTTAGTGCATATAGGCACACAAATTCCTCTGTTGTTTAGAGTTTTAACCCTTTGAATGACGGATGGGTTAGCAGCACATTGCTTTGCAATGCGTTGCATACCTACTCTGGCACTCGATGGGTTAATGCAAGCAAGTCTCCTCTATGATATGTGCAAGAAATTAGAGAAAGGTTCCGTTAAGTTCTTCTGCATCTTGTATGTAAATCAATTAAGGCAGAAAGGGAAGCCCCAAAAACACCAATACACTTGCCCACTGCCTTCCCTTTGGGGCATGTGGTGTAAAGGGAAGAATCTTCAGAAAAAATAGCTTTTTAATGTATCATTAGGTGGGTATAATGTAAAGAAATGGGTTCCTGGTCATGATATAGAACAACATTTTATTAGTATATATGACCCATGTTATCTCTTGAATCAAGCCACAAGGGCAACATCCATAGTGACCATGTGAGATGTCATTATTAGGAGGTGTTAGTGTAATATTGTGTACACCTCTGGTCCTTTAAGGGGGGATAGATGATGGTAGACAGTGTAACCTATTTCATAAAAATGGACTATCCCCATTCTATCTCTCATGTCCTGCCTGACTCATTGTTACCTGGAGTGAGCCTGCCAGGGACTGGGGCGCTGACGAAAAGGGTCCATGGGAGCTGTCCTGAGAGAGAGAGAGAGACAAAATAAACAGGGGATCAGAGATTGGATTAATGGTAATAAAACAGGAAACATACAGGAAGGAGGAAATGGAGCAAGTAATACAGTAGAAATTGTGATAAGAGAATGAAGGAGACAGAGGTGGGCCATTTCCTGCTGGTTGGTAAATAGGGGTAGCTGGTATAAGAGAAAGGAGGCAGAGGATAGAACGGGGTGGAGGAGTGGGCACTCTGCCATTTCCTGCTGGTTGGCAGAATGGGTAACTGGGATAAGAGAAAGGAGGCAGAGGTTAGAACTGGGCGGAGTGGTGGGTACTCTGACATTCTCCAGCTGGTTGGCAGATTGGGGTAACTGTGATAAGAAAAAGGAAGCAGAGGTTAGAACTGGATGGAGAGGTGGGCAATCTGCAAACTACCGGCTGGCAGGGACAGACTGACCATTCGGGCATTCGGTCACGAGGGCCCATGACCGAAGGGGGCCCGTCGTCGCTTCCAGCGCTGCTCAGCAGCTCTCCAACAATGGTCGCCGGCGTGCCGTTCTAGTAATACAGAGCGCTGGGAGATGACATCAACTCCCAGCCTCTGCATTACTAGAGGCGCGCGGGACTTCGCACAGTATTAAGCCACGCCGCTAGACCACCAGGGACTGGAGGTAGGGGCAGTGTGGAGATGAAGGGACATGGTGGAAGGGGCGATGTGGAGATGGGGGCATTGTGGAGATGAGGGGGGCATTGTGGAAGGGGCATTGTTGCGGAGGGGGCATTGTGGAGATGAAGGGGCAATATGGAGATGGGGGTATTGTGGAAAGTGCATTGTGGAGATGAAGGGGGCATTGTGGAAGGGGTATTGTGGAGATGAAGGGGGCATTGTGGAGATAAAGGGGGCAATGTGGAGATAGGGGCATTGTGGAGATGAAGGGGGGGCATTGTGGAGATGAAGGGGGCAATGTGGAGATGGGGGCATTGTGGAAGGGGGCATTGTGGAGATGAAGGGGCAATGTGGAGATTTCTGCAGGGGGCCCAGACCTCTTTTTGGACCAGGGGCCCTGGGTCCTGTCAGTCTGCCCCTGCCAGCTGGTAGGCAAATTGGGGGAACACTATGATAAGTGAAAGAGGGAAGCACAGATTAGAACTGGGAACAGAAGAGGGCAACCTGTCACCCTCCAGCTGTTATTGGATTACAATTTCCCATCATCCTCAGTCAGCCAACTGCTGGAGGGCAGCAGATTGCAAAACCCTGATTTAATGGGAAAAATGAATTCACAGAAAAAAATATGTGGATTTCTGGCCACAAACATGATTAGTACAAGAGGCTGTGTGAGAAGTGCCACAAGCAGGGCCGGATTTACATCACCGGAACCCCTAGGCAAGGCACTCTAGGTTAGCTTAGCTCTGTCTTTAGCCACACCCCCACTCCTCACATGACCACAGCCCCATCTGCTGTTTCATGGTACAGAAAATACCCTTGGCCTATAATAAGGAAGGACAAAAAAAGCTTTAACCCCATTGGTTGCTAAAGAGATCTCCAGCTCATTGCTCCGCAAAGCCTTGGAGATCTCTCTAGCATCCAAAGTGTTAAACAATGTCCTGAAAAGCTGTATAGAACTGGTGCATGGACACCAAGTTTGCTCTGGCCACACCCACAGTATAGAATATGGGTGTGGTCAGCACAGCTAAGGTACCACCCCTTCAATATTTGGAGAGCAGGCAGTTGCCTATTCTGCCTAGGCCCTGGCCACAAGCACAGAATGAAATGGGTACAGAGTATGTCCAGGATATAAACCACTACCCACTTACTGCCCTCTGGAGGTGTGTATCAGCAGGGTGATGAGAGTGGACGTTGCTGGACAAACACAATTCAGAGCCAACATGGCGTACTTAAATTCTTCTTCACAGACTACATGATCTGGGGAGGGAAACAGATTATATTGTTGATCCTACTGCAGCTGATTAATGTGCCACTGATTCTATCTCCAAACATATCCTCATAGACTATAGGAGGAATATTTCAGATAAAATAAAGGGCTGTTTTTTTTTCCACAGGTAATAGAATCCAAGAGTAACATAAATGAGAGAAAATATAGGTCAGATGTATACAGTTACCTTGGAACATATCAGATTTGCCACAGATAAGACTGTATAGAGTACTGGGGTTTTCAGGCACTAAGGGCCTAATCAGTAAAAAGGAAAAGTACACCAGTAACTTAACTAAAGATTTTGACAATTGTCCCCGGATTCCATTGTCATGCTCCAGTAGCTCAAGGGTTAACCCTTGGAGTGCAGAGGGGTACGTTGCTCTGCAGTGAGTTCTGTACCCCTCTGGAACTCAAAGGGTTAATAACCAGGTGCATGGCCGATCCTGTGGTGTAAAATTAATTGCCCCTTGTGGCAATGATGAGTAGTTGGCTCCGTGGGAACTGAGACTGATTTCTCCAAGACCCAGAGAATGAGTGCACTTGCACAGAGGAGAAATCCTATGGGATTTCGGCTCAACTCAAAAGCACTTGCTCTATGGGGGTTTGAGACATCAGTCCCACCTCCCAAAAAGCAAGTCACCTATCATTGGAAAGTGGAGGCTGCTTCTCCCTTCTATTCATTTGGCACTGCAGAATCAGTCATGCAACCCCTGAGCTACCACTAGGGTTGCCACCCAGCCAGTATTTTACCGGCAGGCCGGTAAAAAATTGGCTTCTTTCCAATGTTAAGTCTATGGAGGGAATGCCATGGCCCGTATTTTTTTGAAGAAAAGGTGGCAACCCTTGCTACCACTGGATTTGGCCATGAGGGACATCAGCTCTGCTCTACCATACTAGCCCTACGGGAATTTGAGACTTCAGTTCCAGCTCCCATAGAGCCAATTGCTGATCAGCAACAGAAGTGGAAGCTTCTTCTTCCTGCTCCTCATTTGACTCAATGGGATCCACCATACAACTGTGTTAGTAGTAGTTCTTGAGCTAATGGGGTATGATGGTGATAATCATTGACACATGGCCAATCTTTTAATAATGTCAGACGTTTTGTGTATACTGTGTTTTCAAGTGGAGCAATTCTGGAACAAAACAAATGCATTATAGGGGACAAGCAAAAATATCATAGAGTTAAATGGGATTTTTTAACTGCTTAATGGGAGCTTCCACCTTGGAAGGAATTGCATGATCATTCCACCTAATTCATTTATTCCACCCCTCTAATAGATTCTAGCAGTCTACGATGGTGGAGAGAGGTGATTTTCTGGGCACAGAAAGAGTATTTAATTATTCATGTATTATCGACAGGCAGTCAGAGAACAACTCTCTCCTAGGATTAGACCCCCCCCCCAACTAATAAGGCTTCTTTCACAATGGAAACCAAACTGTTTCAGACCCCTGTGACACTTCTGTCACCCGTCTCTTCCGAGAAGGGCTACCATCAGACACCTTGGAGCCCAGTACAAACAAAGCCAGCACCACTCCCCACCCCAGGGATCTGCATTGCAATATGGAAGTATATGTAAAGATGGAGCCAGTGGAATGGAGGACAGAGAGGCAGAGCTGCTCTCTGGTTCCCTGCTACAATACCTACTGAATAGGCTAAAAGGGGTCTCATCTGTAGATCTTCCAGAATCCTGTGGGTAAGTCTGGTTGCCCCTTTTAACACAGCTCCCCCACACACACAGTGTCTCGGTGGCTGATCAGGGACACGGGCAACCCTGTTTGGCCAGATCCCATACACAGGCACTGCCTGTAACTTCCTTATGGCAGCCCTGCTCCAGACTTCCACCCCTAAATGGAACAGAGCTGTACCTGGAATTGCATTAATGTCCCACGGAATCTGTGCAGCCTGGGATGCCAGGTAGTCTGCATGTATGCAGAGATAACATTATCTCCATTTGCATGCAGGGTCCCATAAGAACACAGCCTTCCTTCTTGGGTGGTCAACAGACTGATGAGATTACCTTGAAGACTTTTGGGGGGGGATAAGAATGTAGACCAGGACTGTCCAAGTTCAGTCCTCAAGGGCCATCAACAGGCCAGGATATAAGGACTTCCCTGATTAAGCACAGGTGAGTTAATCAGTGGCTCATTCATTGTGACTGACTCACCTGTGCTTAATCAGATAAATCCTTCCATCCTGGACTGTTGGTGGCCCTAGAGGACTGAACTTGGACAGCCCTGGTCTAGATGATCAACTGTGTATATTGAGGCTGCATCTGATTGGGTGACTTAATTCAGCTCCCTTCCAGAAGCACTAGGATTAGCCAGTTTGATTATATCCTAGGGTGCAACTCACCTTCAGACTGGTTATTCTAACCTCCAGGAGTTAAGAAGGGGTAACTCAGCAAGGTCCACACAGGATTTTCAGTGAAATAGGGTGTAAAGGCAAGAACCACGCGTTGTGTTTTGTTCAGGATTCTATGTCACTTTGGAGTGGACATAAGCTTTGTACATGCTCCATCACTCTAAGAAGTGTTCATGGAATAAAGTTCTCAATAATCTCAGCCCTTCCGCATAATTTGTGTTGTTATTTCCATGCAATGGCTCCAGAGGAGAAAAAAAATCCAGCTGGAATTATAGATATTACAGATATTCTTGAAGACTCTGCCCACTCCATGTGGATATATCCAATAGGAACAAAGCATGGCACATAACTTTCTACTTTAGACCACTTTCCCCTGGAACCCATAAGCAGCCATCAGCCCGAGTTCTCCCCTCCATCCTCCTCCAGAGGTCCAAGTGACCAATCTGAGGTGTAGCAGTCTCTGGGAAATCTGAACGAAACTATGCAGAGGCAGCTGGCAGAGCGCTCAGTTTTAAACTACCCAAGCACATCCCCACTAACTGACCAATGGGGCTGGCTAGATTTCACTGTTCCCCAAGTCTAGATGGACGTATTGTTCTGATAGGATCTGCACATCCTCAGCAATCACTGGACTTATGTGTATGGGCCTACTGCCATGCACCTTGGAACAAAAGGGTTTCTGGTATGACTCCAGGCTCATCATTGAATGTGTAGTATTAAAGGCTACCCACTGAGGGAGATGCATGGAGACCCAGGTAAATAAGAAATAGGAACATGGGGCCAGGAATCGTGTTTGTTGATGGGACCCTGGCTCCCTACCATAAAGAAACAAGCATGACACCTACAGTTACACAGAAGAACACCCTTACTGCCTCAATCCTAAGTCCTCTGGTGTAGGGAAAGTATTAGATAATGTCCCATCACATGCCTCAATCAACACATGTCTTCACAATGCACATTCAAGAAGTTAAAGGCTCCATTTAAATCAAAGGGAATATTTACGTGTTCCCTGCGGTGCCGATGGTTTGCACTAGCATTGCTCCACAGTGGGATCAACGATTCTGTCTCAGTAGAATGGGTTCTCTGAGGAGAAGTTGGTTAGTGTACTGCACAATAAGCCTTCGGGGGGGCCAGAAAGCACACAGAAAGGCCCAAAGGCTTCCAATCAGCAGAGGCTCAAGATTCCTAGTAGTAGACAAGGGCCATGCTGGAAAAATTAGTTAACCCTTTGAGTGCCAGATGGATGTCTAAAGCATTCAAAGTGTTAAACCTGTATCAGGCAAACCACATAAAATGGAATATAAGAAAATTAACTATCTTCTTCACAGTTTGTAAGGAAACAACTGATTTTAAAGGGATAGTAATACTTAAGTATTACTAATCCCTATAGCAAAGTACTACTTAAAAAAAACATATTACCCCCAGTGTCATCTCTCAAACCTTTATGGTTAGAGAGATGATCTCTTCTAAAGTTGCCCTCCCCCTCCCCCTTCCCCGTAGTCAGCATTCTAGCTGATTGAAATGGAAGAGAGTCATACGACTTTCAGGTGGCTCTCCAGCACAGCCAGATCACGTTACTAAAAAAGAACGTAGAAGACTGTAGAAGACAGTTTTAGTGATAGTTTTTTTTTAGTTAACGTGATCGCGGCTCTGCTGTAGAGCCGCCTGATGATCTCTGACCGGATTTCCCTTCAGTCAGCTAGAATGCTGACTACGGGGAAAGGGGAGGGAGAGGGCAACTTTAAAAGTGTTCATCTCTCAAACCATAAAGGTTTGAGAGATGACACTGGGGGTAATATGTTTTTTTTAAGTAGTACTTTGCTATAGGGATTAGTAATACTTAAGTATTACTATCCCTTTAAGGCAAGTCTTAAAAAATAATCACAAATATACTATATTTTCTTGATATAACTGTACTCCATAAGTCTATATAACCTCCAAGTACTCCTTGTAACTCCTCCTATTACTCCAGTTAACCTTGTTCTATAACTCCTCCTATTGCTCAGTATAACTCCTCCCTATAACTCCTCCTATTGCTCAGTATAACTCCTCCCTATAACTCCTCCTATTGCTCAGTATAACTCCTCCCTATAACTCCTCCTGCTGCTTTATATAAGTCCTCCCTATACCTCCTCCTATTGTTCCATATAACTCCTCCTATTGCTCCATATAACCCCTCCCTATAACTCCTCCTATTGCTCCATATAACCCCTCCCTATAACTCCTCCTGTTGCTCCATATAACCCCTCCCTATAATTCCTCCTATTACTCCCTATAACTCCTCCTATTGCTCCATATAACCCCTCCCTATAATTCCTCCTATTACTCCCTATAACTCCTCCTGTTGCTCCATATAACCTTGCCCTATAATTCCTCCTATTGCTCCATATAACTCCTCCCTATAACTCCTCATATTGCTCCATATAACTTCTCCCTATAACTCCTCCTGCTGCTTTATATACGTCCTCCCTATAACTCCTCCTATTGCTCCATATAACCCCCCCTATAACTCCTCCTATTGCTCCATATAACCCCCCCTATAACTCCTCCTATTGCTCCTATAACCCCCCCATATCTCCTCCTATTGTTCCATATAACCCCTCCCTATAACTCCTCATATTGCTCCATATAACTCCTCCTTATAACTTCTCCTATTGCTTCATATAACTCCTCCTACTGCTCCAAATAACTCCTCCTACTGCTGCTTATATCCTCTCCCTATAACTCTTCCTATTGCTCCATATATCCCCTCCCTATAACTCCTCCTATTTCGCCATATAACTCCTACTTATAATTCTTCCCATTAGTCCACATAACCCCTTCCTATATAACTTCCACTATTGCTTCATATAATCTCTCCTGCTATCACCTACTATTACTCCATATAACCTCTCTCTTTAACTCCTCCAACTGTTCCTTATAACCCCACCCTATAACTCTTCCTATAGCTCCATATAACTCCTTCCAATAACCTCTCCCAATAACGCCTCCTATTGCTTGATAGGGAGAACTATAATTATGGGGGTTTTTAATTATCCAGAAATAGATTGGAAAAATGGAACAACTAATTCCGGTAAAAGCAGTACGTTTCTGAACTTGTTGAATGACAATTTTTTGTCTCAACTAGTATAAACCTCAACCAGAGGGGATGCGTGTCTGCATCTGGTAATAACTAACAATGAAGAACTTATTTCTAACATCCAAGTTAGGGATCACTTGGTGAATAGTGACCATAACATGGTATTGTTTGAGATTAATTCAAAAGAGCAATTTGGTATGGGTCCCACCAAAACACTGTATTTTAAAAAGGCCAATTTTAGCAGGTTTAATTCATCCCTTGGTCTCGTTGACTGGGATGGAATATTTTCTGGAAAAAACAAAGAAGGTAAGTGGAATGCCTTCAAAATAACATTACAAAAATATACATATAAATGTATACTCTTGGGAAACAAATACAAAAGAATTAAAACCAATGTGGCTAATCAGTAAAGTAATTCATGAAATAAATAACAAGAATGCAGCATTTAAACATTATAAAGCTGTGGGATCAGCAGAGGCATTTACAAATTACAAAAATGCCAACAAAACCTGTAAAAACACTAAATTAGCTAGACTGGAGAATGAAAACAATTATTGCTAAGGAGAGCAAGAACAACCCCAAAAAAATATTTAAATATATTAATGGCAAAAAATTAAAGTCTGATAATGTTGGGTCCTTGTTATCTGAAACGGGTGAGATGGTCAAGGGGGACAGAGAGAAGGCAGATATTTTAAATAATTTCTTTTCTTCTGTTTTTACCAAGGAAGACCCAATGGACAAGAATCTGCAAACTACTTTTACAGAACAGTCACAGCAAACATGGGACTGGCTAACACAAGAAAAAGTGTTAAAATATTTGAATGGTGTTAAGGTAGACAAAGCCCCAGGGCCGGATGGTATACACCCACGGGTACTTAAAGAGCTAAGCCAGGCCCTGGCCAGACCTTTAGTTTTGATTTTCAGGGATTCTTTTATTTCAGGTATGGTGCTGTAATGGTGCATACAAATGAATACAGGACAGGTACTTATAGGTAACAACAATCACTTTATTGAGCACAAATAATAAAAGAGTAAGGCACGTCTCAGCAGTAGATAGCAACCAGAGGAATATGTATTCAATGGAACTAGCACCACCTCTACGAGATTACCTCTGTAAGAAACTCGATCAGTATGGCCCAGTAGTTGAAACGAATGTGTATTCTGCAGAGCCACAGGTCCGCACCTGGAGGCTACCAGATTAAACGGAAAGACAATCAGGAAGGATAACGGTCTGAACCCCAGGTACCCACCTGTAGGGAAACCAGACTTAATTGATAGGCAGCGGTAGTAAGGAATATCTGAGCCTAGGTCCACACCTAGAGGATCACCAGACAAGCCCAAGTAACAAGGAATGGATAGTCGGACAAGCCAGGTCATACACAAAGTGGGTAGTCAGCCAGACCCACAGGTTTGCACCAGATAGGATATCCACTGGAGCGTTGGTATGTTGGATAAGCAGTGGACAGAGCCCCAGGTCAACACCAGAGTGGGTAGTCAGACAAGCCAGGTTATACACGGAACAAGTAGTCAGCCAGAGCCTCAGGTCTGCATCAGAATGGTTATCGGACACACCAAGGGACATACACAAAGCAGACAGTCGGACAGAGCCACAGGTCAGCACCATATCGGGTAGTCAGACAAACCAGGTAATACGCAGAGTTCAGGCAACACAACTGCACTGGAACACCACAAAAGGGCAACTGGTGTGGTGTTCATGCAGTTTAAGTACCAATTGCTCCACCTTCAGGAGGTGGAGCAATTGGGGCACTATGACTTTAAGAGCCGGGTCGCAACGTCACAGGGGATTCCCTTGATGCGTGCCCACGCTCTGCAGTACAGACGGAGCAGAAGCTGGCTGCCCGCAAGGAAACCAGGGCAACCAGCTCTCAAGGAGTCACCCGCGAGGCAGCAAACACGAGACCGGCCTCCCACAGATTCCCAGCGGCTGTCTCAGCAGGTAAGCGAAACGCTTACAGTACCTCCCTCTCAACGCCACCTCCCGACGGGGAAGGTTGTGGTTTAGAAGGAAAACGAGCATGGAATCTTCGTATGAGAGCAGGAGCAAGCATATCGGTAGACGGTACCCAGGAATGTTCCTCAGGTCCATACCCTTTCCAGTGTACAAAATACTGTAAACAACCTTGTACACTATGAGAATTGAGAATGCTCTATACTTCAAATTCCTCGTGATCTGCAACTCTCACGGGAGCTGGGAGTACAGGAGCTGAGGTATTCCGGTTGCAGACCAAGGGTTTTAGTAATGATACGTGGAATACATTATGAATACGCATATTGGCTGGCAGTTCTAGGGCATAGGCGACAGGATTGATCTTACGCAGGACACCTAAAGGACCCACAAACCGGGGTGCCAGTTTTCTACAAGGTACTTGTAGGTTCAGATTTCATGTGGACAACCAGACTCTCTTCCCCACCTGAAATACTGGTGCTGGTAACCGTCTATGATCGGCCTGTCTTTTTTGCAGTTGGGTGGACCGTTGCATAGTTCTTTGTACCCGTACCCATGTGGAGTGGAGTTCCCTTAAATGCTCCTCCAGAGCTGGAATATTTTGTGCCTCAAATGACTCAGGAAGTACCGAAGGCTGGAAGCCATAGTTAATCATGAAAGGAGAATTCTGAGTAGAAGAGTTCCTGGCACAATTCCAGGCAAATTCCCCCCACGGTAACAGGCTCGCGCAGTCATCGTGATGGTCCGAGATATAACAGCGTAGGAACTGTTCCAAGGCCTGGTTCGATCTTTTTGCCGCTCCAAAACCGAGACACATACTAGCCTTTCCAGGTCAGACACAATCACCTTGGGCACCCCACAGAAACGAATTACCTTTCTGGCGAAGACCTTAGCCAATTGCTGGGCAGTAAGTAATTCTTTAAAGGGATAGTAATACTTCATTTTAACTTTATTTTATTTTGTAGGCATTAAAAAAACATGAAGAACGATATAAGTCTTATGTCTCAAACCTTTATGGTTTAAGAGATATTCACAAGCAAAGTTTCCCCTCCCCGCCCCTTTTTCCTAGTGTAAGACATCTTTTCTCAGATGTGAATCTAGTTGTAAGACCAGACAGATAACAGAAGGGGACATTCTTCTTTGTATGAAAACAATGAAAGCCCTTCCCCCCTTGACAAGTTTTTCAGCTTTTTCCCTTATCTTAATTGAAGATTGTCCCTCTCTGCAGTCTACCTGGGCACCTTCCTTCTGATCTGGCTGTACGGGGGGGGAATATTTTGCTTGTGAATATCTCTTAAACCATAAAGGTTTGAGAGATAAGACTTATATCATTCTTCATGTTTTTTTAATGCCTACAAAATAAAATAAAGATAAAACGAAGTATTACTATCCCTTTAAGTGGTACGAAATGAGCCAATTTCGAAAACCGGTTCACTATCATCAGAATGACAGTGAATCAGTTGGATGGTGGTAACTCTACCATGAAATCAATAGAGATGTGAAAACAAGGGTGTTCCCCATTAGGTACTGGAAGCAGGAGACCCACAAGAAGGTGCAGAGGAGTCTTTGTTCTAGCACAAGTCTGACATGCTGCTATGAACGCAAATACATCTGTATGGATACTGGGCCACCAGAACAGTCATGATAGGGACCAAAACAATTGGTCTCAACCAATGTGCCAGCTGTTTTAGACGAGTGGTAGGTCTCCATGACTTTGACCTGTAAGGCTTTGGGCACAAAGCATCTCCCATGCGGTTTTTCATCCGGGGCCGTTCCCTGAGCCGCCAGTATCTCAAACCCCAGAGGGGAAGTAATGCTGGTACAAATGGTTACCAGAATACGATCTGGAGAAATCACAGGCGTAGGATCACAGTCCTCCTTAGACAAGGACCCAAATTTGTGGGACAGAGCATCCACCCTAACGTTTTAGTACCAGGCAAATATGACACCACAAAATTAAAGTGAGACAAGAACAATGCCCATCGGGCCTGTCGTGGAGACAAGCGTTTCGCCTCAAAGGTACGTGAGGTTCTTGTGATCAGTAAGGATCAAGATTGGAATGGAAGTACCCTCCAGTAAGTATCGCCACTCACGTAATGCCAGAATCATGGCCAACAACTCTCGATCTCCAGTGTCATACATGGTCTCAGGCTTAGAGAGTTCACGTGAGAAGAACCCACATGGCAGTAACGGCTCGTCTGGAGATGACCGTTGAGACAGGAGGGTGTCTACTCCTGACTCCGATGCGTCAACTTCCTGAGTAAATGGTAGCTTAGGATTAGGATGTCTCAGAAGCAGAGCTGCTGCAAAAGCTGCTTTGAGGGTTTCAAAGGCTTGAAGAGCACTAGGAGACCATTCAGAAGTATTAGCACCCTTGTGCATCATATCCATAATTGGTTTGACAATAGTCGAGAAGTGGCTTATAAATTTCCGATAATAATTGGCAAAGCCCAGGAATCGTTGGATTGCCTTGAGTCCCCTAGGAAGAGGCCATTGAAGCACTGCGGACATTTTCCCAGGGTCCATAGCAATCCCAGAAGAGGAAATCACATACCCCAGGAAGGTCACCTGGGACTTGTGAAATATACGCATTTTTCCAACTTGCAGAAAAGATGATTGGCCCTAAATAGTGATAACACCTTCGCAACATCTGTATGGTGTTGTTCAATATTCGGGGAGTGGATGAGAATGTCATCCAGGTAGATGACCACACAGCTCATAGAAAGATCCCGCAATACATCATTAATGAACTCCTGGAAGACAGTTGGAGCATTGCAAAGACCAAAGGGCATTACCAAATATTTGTAATGCCCGCTCCTGGTGTTGAACCCTGTCTTCCATTCATCTCCTTCTCTAATACGCACCAGATTATATGCAGGTCGTAGGTCAAGCTTAGTAAAGACCGTTGATCCTCGCAACCGGTCAAACAGCTCAGTGATCAGAGGACTAGGGTATTCCCTAGGGGCAATAGCCCCTGGCATCAATTCAATAGCGCAGTTATACGACCTATGAGGCGGTAAGGTCATGGCCTGCACCTTATTGAATACCTCAAGGAAGGCTTGATACTCCTCAGGTAAGGTGGAGGAGGAGATGGATTAGGAAGAGGACAAGCCTGAAATTCTGATAGGCAGAGTCAGGCATGACTCTGTACAAAAAAGTGGAGACCAAGATAAGATATTGCAACTACTCCAGTCTACCCTGGGGTTATGTTTTTGGAGCCATGGAAACCCCAGAATGACCGCATGATGTGGAGAGTTTATGACCTGAAATTGGAGTGTCTCATGATGTAGGGCTCCAACCAACAGGACTACTGGAATGGTCTCATGGGTCACCTGAGGTGGTTGCAGTGGCTTACCGTCGATTGCCTCAATAGTCAATTGAGATGCCCGCGGCTGTACAGGGATTGCCTGTTTCTCCACAAATCCAAAATCAATGAAATACCCCGCCGCTCCTGAATCAATTAAGGCCAGGGTAATTATGGAGGAATTGGCCCAAGAAAGGATGACCTCCAGAGTGGGCTTCAGTTGGAAATCTCCTGGGGACTGAGAGACACCACCTAGAGTTTGTCCCCTACGTAACTCTAGTTGTGCCCATTTTCCGGACGTATGGGACAAGTATGCAACAAATGTCCGGGTTTACCGCAATATAGGCAAAGCCCCTCCTGTCTGCAGAATGCTTTCTCCTGAGCCGAAAGACGAGTAAACCCCAACTGCATAGGCTCCCCCCCTCCTAAGTCGGACCTAGGAGGCATGGGAGGTGAGGGAGGAATGGATGGGCAGTTAAACGTCGGTGCCAAACGTGCTGGAGGCCTCTGCAGGCGCTCCTTAAATTAAGGTCTCTCTCTGATATGAGTATCAATTAGGATAATAAACAATATTAATTGGTCTAGGTTCGAAGGCAACTCTCTGGCCGCAATTTCATCCTTGATGACATCACTTAGCCCCTGTGAGAAGGCGGCTACAAGTGCCTCATTATTCCAGCCCACCTCTGAGGCAAATGTGCGAAACTCAATCATATATTCAGCCACTGTATGACTGCCCTGGTGGATAGACATTAACTGTTTGGCAGCAGAGGAAGAGCGGGCGGGAATGTCAAACACTAGTTTAAATGCAGCCACAAACGCATCAAAATCGTGAATGATGGGTTTATTAACCATTACTCTTCCTTTAAATGGTGCTTTTCTTTCGGGAAATCTACTAATGAAAAGGATTTGGGAGTAATGGTAGACAACAGACTTAGCAGTAGCATGCAGTGCCAGCTGGCAGCTGCAAAGGCCAATAAGATATTGGCATGTATTAAAAGGGGTATTGACTCAAGGGAGGAAGATATTATTCTGCCTCTTTACAGGTCCATGGTAAGACCCCACCTAGAATATGCTGTACAATTCTGTGCGCCCTTTCTGAAAAAGGACATTATGGAACTAGAGAGAGTGCAGAGGAGGGCTACAAAACTAGTAAGGGGAATGGAAAGTTTTAGTTATGAAGAAAGGCTAGAAAAGTTAAACTTGTACACACTAGAGAAACGGCATCTTAGAGGGGATATGATAACACTATATAAATATGTTTAGGGCCCATACAAAGGGCTCTCCAAAGACCTGTTCATTAACAGAACAGTACACAGGACAAGAGGCCACCCGCTTAGACTGTTTCACCTATAACAGTGGAAAGGATTCTTCACAGTAAGGACAATAAAGTTATGGAATTCACTGCCTGAGGAGGTGGTGCTATCAAATACATTAGATGCCTTTAAAAAGGGCCTGGATACTTTTTTTTAAAAGAGCAGAACATAGAGGGCTATGTATGTTATTATTGGGATTAATATTTAGTTAGGGCTTGTTGATCCAAGGAGAAATCCGGTTGCCATTTGGAATCAAGAAGGAATTTTTTTTCCCCTCATTCAAAGCAGAACTTGAAATTGCTGTATTGAGGGGGTTTTTTTTTTACTTCTTTTGGATCATCGATGGTAAACAGGAATAGGAAAAGGGTTGGACTTGATGGCCGCAAGTCTTTTTTCAACCTAAATTAATGTTACTATGTAACTATGATATAATCCCTACCTATAACTCCTCCTATTGCTTTATATAACTCCTCCCTATAATTCCTCCTATAGCTTCAAATAACTCCTCCCTATAACTCCTCCTATTACTCCATATAACCCCTCCCTATAACTCCTGCTATTACTCCATATAACTCCTCCTATAGCTCCATATAACCTCTCCCTATAACTCCTCCTATTGCTCCATATAACCCCTCCCTATAACTCCTCCTATTGCTACATATAACTCCTCCCTATAACTCCTCCTATTGTTCCATATAACCCCTCCCTATAACTCCTCCTATTGTTCTATATAACTCCTCCCTATAACTCCTCCCTATAACACCTCCTCTTTTCCTTATAACCTCTCTATAACTCATCCTATTGCTCCGTATAACTCCTCCCTATAACCTCTTCCAATAACCACTCTTTCTCCATATAACCCCTCCCTATTACTCCTCCTATTGCTTTATATATCTCCTCCCTATAACTCCTCCTATTGCTCCATATAACTCCTACTACTACTCCATCTAACTCTTCCCTATAACCCCTCCCTAAAACTACTCCTATTACTCCATATAACCTCTCCCTCTAACGCCGCCACTGTTTCTTATAACCCCGCCCTATAACTTTTCCTATTGCTCCATATAACTCCACCCTATAACCTCTCAATATAACTCCTCCCATTGTTCCATATAACTCCTTCCTATAACTCCTCCTATTACTCCATATAACCCCTCCCTACAACTCCTCCTATTGTTCCATATAACCCCTCCCTACAACTCCTCCTATTGTTCCATATAACCCCTCCCTATAACTCCTCCTATTGCTCATATAATCAATCTCTATAATTTTTCTTATTGCTCCATATAAGCACTTCAACACACATGAATAAGCTAATCAGTTTCTCCCGTACCTGCAAATTTGATATGAAACTTATTTTCTGGTTTAAGTATCTGGACGTACAGAGGACAGTTGGGAGCAAAATCTTTAACAGCCCAAGCACGAAGGATGGTCTGATGATCCTGCAGAAGAAGAGCACACATTTTAGATTAAACATCTCTATTGGATTTCTTCTGTATGTCAACACATCACCCTGCAGTGAGAGGGACAGACTCCATGTCCCATCATATCTCCCTCCTGTCTGTGTCACCCTGCAGTGGGAGGGACAGACTCCATGTCCCATAGCTCCCTCCTGTCTGTGTCACCCTGCAGTGGGAGGGACAGACTCCATGTCCCATAGCTCCCTCCTGTCTGTGTCACCCTGCAGTGGGAGGGACAGACTCCATGTCCCATAGAGCCCTCCTGTGTGTGTCACCCTGTAGTGGAGAGACAGACTTCATGTCCCATAGCTCCCTCCTGTCTGTATCACCCTACAGTGGGAGGGACAGACTTCATGTCCCATAGCTCCCTCCCTCCTGTCTGTGTCACCCTGCAGTGGGTGGGACAGAGTCTTTGTCCCATAGCTCCCATCCTTCTGTGTCACCCTGCACTGGGAGGGACAGACTCCATGCCCCATAGCTCCCTCCTGTGTGTGTCACCCTGCAGTGGGAGGGACAGACTCCATGCCCCATAGCTCCCTCCTGTGTGTGTCACCCTGCAGTGGGAGGGACAGACTCCATGCCCCATAGCTCCCTCCTGTGTGTGTCACCCTGCAGTGGGAGGGACAGACTCCATGTCCCATAGCTCCCTCCTGTCTGTGTCACCCTGCAGTGGGAGGGACAGACTCCATGTCCCATAACTCCCTCCCTCCTGTCTGTGTCACCCTGCAGTGGGAGGGACAGACTCCATGTCACATAGCTCCCTCCTGTCTGTGTCACCCTGCAGTGGAAGGGACAGACTCCATGTCCCATAGCTCCCTCCTGTCTGTGTCACCCTGCAGTGGGAGGGACAGACTCCATGTCCCATAACTCCCTCCTGTATGTGTCACCCTGCAGTGGGAGGGACAGACTCCATGTCACATAGCTCCCTCCTGTCCTCTGCACTTAGCTGAATCATAGCTATTAATGTTAAGGTTAATACTATCACTTGCAGTCGCTACCCTCCTCCCAAGCCTTTTTAGACATACAGCTGCGATGCGATCTGTTTCAAAACGGTTGCTGAGGATAAAACAGGCTTCTGCGTCATCAATTCTAGGGGAAAAAAACAGCATGGAGGGGGGTAGAGAGACATGGGGAGAGGGGAGAGAGGAAAAGTAAGAAAAAATGGGTGAGAGACAGAGGAGGGAGAGGCAAGGCATGTGAGGGAGAAGGAAGAAGGATGGAGAAATATAGTAGAAGGGGAGGATGATGGTGAAATAGGAGAGAAGCATTGAAGGAAAGAAAGACATAGGAGCAGGGAGTGAAGAAGGATGGAGATAGAAAGGGAGAAGAAGGATGGGTGAGCGAGACAGAAGAGAAGGATGGAGTGAAATAAGAGAAATGACAAGGAAGACGACAGTGGAGAATAATGGAGAGAGAGATATTAGGGGAGAAGGAGGGAATGGATACAGTGATGGGAGAAAGGAAAGGGCAGAAAGAAAGCAAAGAAAGGGGTGAGCAGAGAAGGAAGGGTAGGTAGATAAGGAGAGGCTCTGTTAGTAATGTGGCCGGTAGTAACTGATAGAGCAAACAGTAATGGAATACAGAGACTTTGTGGACATTGAAATTAACCCTTTGAGTGCCAGAGGGGTACCCCTCTGGCACTCAAAGGGTTAACCTCACAAAGCTGATGAACTAAGAAGATTTGGAGAAATTCTGAGGCAAACCAACTGCATCATTGAGGCTTTAACCATTTGAGTGCCACAGAGATGTGCATCTCATTGCTCTGCAATGCATTCCACACCCCTTTAACTTTCAATTAATGGGAATTGTGAGAATTTGTTCGGTTAGTTTGCTCCAATTTTACTTCACACATCAGCCTCCTAGACTGAATTCTTGAGGAATCTCCAGCACATCCAAGGGGATAAAATGTATGGTTATTAACCCTTATGATGGAGTTCTCTCGAGAGCCCAATGATTTCACCCTTGAGTGCCAGAGAATAAAACAGGCTACGCAATGCATTGGATATCCCTCTGGCACACAAAGGGTTAAAGAGGCAGCTCCTACTAAGGACACAACTAAGATAAGTGCTGAAGCATGCAAAAGGAAAGAAAATAGAAACAGATCGGCGTGTTTATTTCTGTCCTCGTATCACATAAACATATTAAAACAAAACCGATTAGGAAGTTTATTGTGTTGCTATGGAAACAGGAAAGCATCCTTTCGCCTCAATCTATTTTGCTCTGATGACATCATCAGATGAGTACCGCCCAGCCCCACAGATCATGCCACTCCTTTACTGGCAAAGGGGAAAACACTACATTCTATCACAAAGCAGAACACTGGCACAATGTAACATTCTACCTGTGCAGAGAGAGTGGGAGAGACATACAAGCAGACAGAATTTACACTTTCTGTGTAAGCCCAGTCGAAAATATGAGGTTGTGATCAGAAAGCCAGAAATAACATTGTGTTCATATATATCCTCTTCAGTGGGCCATTTCTACAACACAAAAGAGTAAAAATTCTGGCACAAACTAACTGCACCATAGTGAACATTGGTGTGCTCGCTAGTATTCATACGGTTAAAGGGATAGTAATGTCTTAATGTTATAAAACGTCCATTGGTGTTATTCCTATCTCTCTTACCTTTATGGTTTGAGAGATAGAGCATTCTAAAGTTTCCAGCTTTACAGCTGACATCAGGGAGGGGGAAACTTTAGAATGCTCTATCTCTCAAACCATAAAGGTCTGAGAGATAGGAATAGCACCAATGGATTTCTTATTTTCTGCTGTACAATACGACTTTTTATAACAATAAGACATTGCTAACACTTAATTCAACTGACATTTTTACTTGTACTATATGGTGCCGTTGGCATGCCACAGAATTGCTACTCTGTTTACACATGTGGCCAAATGTGTTTAACCCCTCTGAGTGCCAGAGAGGTATTACCTCTCTGGCGCTCAAAAGGTTAAGTCTGTATCTGCCAATAGCTGCAGAACTCCATTTGGCAGCCTGTATTTAATTCATGCCTCCTATCGATCCTCCATATACATACACAGCCTATAGGAATGACCCACACCACCCATAAGTCCCAACATTTCAAATGGAGATATCGTTACACTTGTGTGTTAGGGGGTGTTGCTGGGGGCATGGCTGGTGGACGGGGCATTGCCAAGAATATTTAGGTTATTTCATGACATATTGACACCTCCTTGTGTACCTGCATTTAAATATCAAATATTTTATTTACACAGACTAATTTATACACACGTATACTGACATTTATACAAACATTAATGTGAGTGTTATTGCTGTGATGCAATGTGATACACAGATTGTGATACACACCAAACAGTCTGATCTCCTAAACACAGGGACACCAGGGTGATACACTTATATGCACACCACACAGTCTGATCTCCTAAACACAGGGACACCAGGGTGATACACTTCTATACACAGCACACAGTCTGATCTCCTAAACACAGGGACACCAGGGTGATACACTTCTATACACAGCACACAGTCTGATCTCCTAAACACAGGGACACCAGGGTGATACACTTATATATACACCACACAGTCTGATCTCCTAAACACAGGGACACCAGGGTGATACACTTCTATACACACCACACAGTCTGATCTCCTAAACACAGGGACACCAGAGCGATACACTTCTATACACAACACACAGTCTGATCTCCTAAACACAGGGACAACAGGGTGATACACTTGTATACACAGCACACAGTCTGATCTCCTAAACACAGGGACACCAGGGTGATACACTTGTATACACAGCACACAGTCTGATCTCCTAAACACAGGGACAACAAGGTGATACACTTGTATACACAGCACACAGTCTGATCTCCTAAACACAGGGCCACCAGGGTGATACACTTATATACACACCACACAGTCTGATCTCCTATACACAGGGCCACCAGGGTGATACACTTATATACACACCACACAGTCTGATCTCCTAAACACAGGGACACCAGGGTGATACACTTATACACACCACACAGTCTGATCTCCTAAACACAGGGCCACCAGGGTGATACACTTATATACACACACCACACAGTCTGATCTCCTGAACACAGGGACACCAGGGTGATACACTTCTATACACACCACACAGTCTGATCTCCTAAACACAGGGACAGCAGGGTGATACACTTCTATACACACCACACAGTCTGATCTCCTGAACACAGGGACACCAGGATGGGAAAGAGTGACAGAGGGATTTGGGACTGTCCTTCCTAAAGAGGGACACTTGGGAGGTGTGGAGCCCTAAAATCTCCTAAAGGGGGACACTTGGGAGGTATGGAGAATTAAAATATCTCCTAAAGAGAGATACTTGGGAGGTATGGAGTCCTAATATCTCCTAAAGAAGGACACTTGGGAGGTATGGAGTCCTAATATCTCCTAAAGGGGGACACTTGGGACGTATGGAGCCCTAATATCGCCTAAAGAAGGACACTTGAGAGGTATGGATGCCTAATATCTCCTAAAGAGGGACACTTGTGAGGTAATTAGCCCTAATATCTTCTAAAGAGGGACACCTGGGCATATGGAGCACACATGGGAGGTATGCAGCCCTAATGTCTCCTAAAGAGGGACACCTAAGAGGTATACCACTCAACCTAGTCCCTCTCCATCCCAGCCACATTGCTCTTTTAGGCAACAGAGGAAAAGGATCATGCTGCTAAATAGAGGTCTACAGCTATACGCTACTTTTGAGATTCACAACTCCACTTCACTCATCACATTGACAACAACCTGTTTTTATATGGAAATGCAGTATAATAATCCATTATCATATTCACAGGGGTGTGTTTACATGTTAATGTGGCACTTCACCACATGCACTAAACTACAATAGCAGCCTAGGCTGTCGGAGTTCACAGTCTCAACTTTTCCTTCCTGAGGTTGGTAAAGTTGGGTTCTCCCTGTATTTTCCTATGCAGTAACAGCCCTCAATCAATCAGAAGCAGGGAGGGTTGTGAACTGCTGTCAATGTGGAAGGGATGCCCTCCCTCACACATCACCAGCTGTACAGCAACCCTGAAGTCTGAAAGCATTCTCATGATTCTCCACTTGGTTAGTAGGGGAGTGGAAAGGATCCTTTCAGCACCACAAACAGCATCACTCCCATAAACCTTTTTGTGCTATAGGGATGTGCATTGTGCACCCCTGCAGTACTCAAAGGTTAAAAAAAAAGTACACCAAGCAGTACACAATAATCCCCTCAGCTTTGTATCATGTTTCATACATGTTGTGCACTCCCAAGGGAACAAGGTTGGGGGTCAGGCAGCATCCATGGGGATTTGTGGGTACCAGCTGCCCCCAGCCTTGCCCACTGGTAGCAATAGATCCCCATGTACACTGTCTGACACCCCAGACCCCTTCTCTTGCCTACTGTTGCTCCACAATACTTATGTTCAATATACTGCCCCCACATAGTCACAATTCAACATATGCTGCCCCCCAGTAAAATTTGACATAAGTTGCCCCCCCTCAGTAAAATTCAACATGCTGCCCAATAAATCTGACATATGCTGCCCCCCAGAGGGGTATGCAACACATTGCACCTCTACATAGGAATATTTTTATTATGATTATTTTTGTGTGCACCTTGATATAGGAACATTTGTGTGTGTATTAGAGTAATTCATAGCCTGCCCAGCAACAGAACAAGAGAAAGGTGAGGCTTCGGCCTGGGCATGATTAAAACACCCCTGCACCTCCAATTTCCTGCTCAAGGCACACAGGCAAACAAATATTTATATGCGCTCAATGCAAAATACAAAGCGCAATATACTATACGCATACTGATATATACATAGAACACTGTATGGAAAATCCCATACGCAAGTGAATATCCACTGGTTTATATGCAATTCGCATAACGCAATACTCATGATGTTATACACAAAATGTTATCCGCAAAATGCAACACACTATATGTAAATGCTATAAACAATATGCTATTCACAATACCCAAAACATTTTATTCAAAATGCAACACACTATAAGCAAAACTCTATACACAAGAATACAAAAAACTCTATATGCTATACGCAAGAATACCCAAAACTCTATATGCTATACGCAAGAATACCCAAAACTCTATATGCTATATGCAAGAATACCCAAAACTCTATATGGAATACACAAGAATACCCAAAACTCTATATGCTATACGCAAGAATACACAAAACTCTATATGCTATACGCAAGAATACACAAAACTGTATATGCAATATGAAAGAATACGTAAAACTCAATATGCTATACGCAAGAATACCCAAAACTCTATATGAAATACGCAAGAATACCCAAAACTCTATATGCTATACGCAAGAATACCCAAAACTCTATATGGAATACACAAGAATACCCAAAACTCTATATGCTATACGCAAGAATACACAAAACTCTATATGCTATACGCAAGAATACACAAAACTGTATATGCAATACGAAAGAATACGCAAAACTCAATATGCTATATGCAAGAATACACAAAACTCTATAAGCAATACGCAAGAATACGCAAAACTGTATATGCTATTAACAAGAATACTCAAAATCCTATATGCCATATGCAAAAATACGCAAAACTGTATATGCAATACAAAAGAATACACAAAACTCTATATGCTGTACGCAAGAATACACAAAACTCTATAAGCAATAAGCAAGAATACACAAAACTGTATATGCAATCTGCAAGAATACGCAAAACTCTATATGCAACGTGCAAGAATACACAAAACTGTATATGCAATGTGCAAGAATGCACAAAAATCTATATGCTATACGTAAGAATACACAAAACTCTATAAGCAATACATAAGAATATGCAAAACTGTATATGCTATACGCAAGAATACCCAAAACTCTATATGCTGTACGCAAGAATACAAAATACTCTGTATGGAATATGCAAGAATACCTAAAACTTTATATGCAAGAATATGCAAAACTCTATATGCAATAATACGCAAAACTGTATACGATCTACGCAAGAATACGCAAAACTCTATCTGCTATACGCAAGAATACACAAAACTGTATATGCAATACGAAAGAATACGCAAAACTCATTATGCTATACGCAAGAATACACAAAACGCTATAAGCAATACGCAAGAATACGCAAAAGTGTAAATGCTATTAGCAAGAATACTCAAAACCCTATATGCAATACAAAAATACGCAAAACTGTATATGCAATACAAAAGAATACACAAAACTCTATATACTGTACACAAGAATACCCAAAACTCTATAAGCAATACGCAAGAATACCCAAAACTCTATATGCTATACGCAAGAATACATAAAACTCTGTATGGAATACGCAAGAATACCTAAAACTCTATATGCAAGAATACGCAAAACTGTATGTGATCTACACAAGAATGCACAAAACTCTATCTGCTATACGCAAGAATACACAAAACTGTATATGCAATACGAAAGAATACACAAAACTCAATATGCTATACGCAAGAATACACAAAACTCTATAAGCAATACGCAAGAATACGCAAAACTGTATATGCTATTAACAAGAATACTCAAAACCCTATATGCAGTATGCAAAAATATGCAAAACTGTATATGCAATACAAAAGAATACACAAAATTCTATAAGCAATAAGCAAGAATACACAAAACTGTATATGCAATGTGCAAGAATACACAAAAACTCTATAAGCAATACGTAAGAATATGCAAAACTGTATATGATATACGCAAGAATACTCAAAACTCTATATGTTATATGTAAGAATGCGCAAACCGCTATATGAAATACTCAATAATAAGCAAAACTCTATACGGCATAGGCAAGAATACACAAAACTCTATATGGAATACACAAATAATATACAAAAAGCATATAGGCACTGAGCTGAACAGTGTTATATCAGTAAAAGGGACGGGAGGGGGATACTTTATCATTCAATTACTCTTGTACTTGTACAACTCTGACAGTACTGAAATAACACTCTCCCTGGCCCAAATACTATGAAGATTAGTTGGAGCTGCTTTTATTGTGAAACATTACTATCCCCTTTAATTCAATCTAGGTATGGAAACATTTACTTTTATAACTGTGAAGGAATGAATTAATCTTTAATTACATAGTGCCACAAGTGTGTGCAACATATTATAACAGAATCTTTCATATACAGTAAGATTTATTTGTTTTTCTGCATTAGTGTTCCTTTAAAAATTCACCCTCCTGTTTTCTCCATGAAATATATAATTCAAATAGGTTTTTTTAAGCCATCCTTCAACATCATCATCATGCTCTGCATCCACAATCACGTTGCAGATGAATGTACTCCTGAGCAGCACAGAATAATTAGCGTGGGTTTCCACCTACCAGTTCAGCGGTCTACTATGCACTCAGCAGTCCCAGCTGCATTTGTAAACAGCACAGGAAAACAACTGTTTTGTGTATGGATCTGCACCTTAACACTCTGAGCGCCAGGGTGGTGCCTGAAGGCAATGCTTTGCATTGCGTTTGGCACCTCCACGGTACTAAAAGTGTTAACCTTTTCAGTGCCATAGGGGTAACCAATGCAGTGCAATGAAAGAGTTAAAGAGAAATCAAATCCAATACCCAAACACATTTTTTAGCATACATTGCTCACCCCTCTGGTGCTCAACGGGTTAAAAGCAGGTAAGATCTTTTTTCCAGTCGTACGGTGAATATTCACAGAGACAGTTGTTCTAAAGTTCCTAAGTAAAATCATCAACGCTTTTTAAAGACGCAGTACATTTTTATTCCTGAAAAAATATGTTATTGAACTTTTTCTGCTGTGTGAAACAAGGGTACGTCCACTGCTTGGAGATTTTTTTTTCATTCCAAAGTTATTTCATTTCAAATATGTTGTTTTTTGTTTTGTTTTGTTTTGTTCTGGCATTGAACTGCAGTTCTATATTCTGGTCACTAGGTGGTGCTTCTCCTATCAATTTCTATGGAGAGCTCACCTTTAAAATTGATTCAAGTAAAAAGTAGACATGAATGATGCTATAAGTTCATTACGCAAAGACCTCTCAGGACTATTTAACCATTTTAATTATATATATATATGTTATTTACAGTAGAAAATCTTGAATTTCATATTAAAAGGAAAGAAATGAATAACTGCCTAACACTTCCCACAGTACAACATTACCCTTTCTCTCTTACTAATATATGGTTCTGGTATGCTTAAAGTTAATTTATAACAAAAATTGCCTGTATCTATTTATTCAAATACTTTACTATTTGTCATGACTTGAAAATCTTCACTACAAATTAAGTTAAAAAAGCAATGTAGACTATTTTGAAACTTTTAAAATCACCTCTGAATTGTTAGCTATTCATTTATTTATTTAAAGGTATAACTTTAGAAAAATTAATCTTTTCATATGAATATAAAAAAATCAAGCATATATTTTATTGCTTTTCCTACCAAGTCACAAGTAAATATAGAGTAACCATCTTCAAAGGGATAGTAATATTTCACAATAAAATCAGCTCCAATCAATATTCATAGTATTTGTGCCATGGAGAGTGTTATTTCAATACTGTCAGAGTTGTAGTTCAAGAGTAATTGAATGATAAAGTATCCCCCTCCCGCCCCTTTTACCTAGTGTAACCACCTCCCCTCAGATGTGGAATCTGGTCCTGGGACCAGACAGCTCACAGTAAGGGACAATCTTCTTACTGTGATCATAAGGAAAACCCTGCCCCCTTGACAGGTTTTTCAGATTTCTCCCGCCTTTTTTATGACGTGATTTGCGTCATTTTCCTCCCCAGTCGGCACTGACAGGGTTACCCTCTGGGTAGCCCTGCTTCAAAAGTTCCCAGGTATACTTATGATCAGTGAAGATTGTCCCTCTCTACGAGCCATCCGGGTAATCTTGTTGCTCTGAGGTGAGCATGAAGAAGGACAAGGGCATAGAAATGAAAAACACAACACCTTAAATGGGTATGAACAGGCCAACTTTATTAACATGTTATGTTCACGTATACATAACTCTCTTCCAACTTTTACCCATAAACCCCCCGTATACATTTTAGCTGAATACATGCAGCTCTCCCAACTGCTAACCACTCCCAATGCATGGCCAACTCTCCCTGACACATGCTTAAACTTATCCTACCAACATTCTTTATCAACGATTTCCACAATTACCCCGTTAGGCCATACAACACTAGCCTCCAACGGGTAACGTTAACTCCCGCGACAACCTGTCCGGGGCATATTTCCTTAGGGTTAACTCCCTAAGGAAAACATCATTACTTATTTCAATTTAAATTTAATTCCCCAAACCACCGTCACACCGCCAAAGGGCCACTGACTAACCCCTTAGCCAGCTGCCCCCCCCCCCCGAACCAAGGCCACCGCCTGTTCAATACCCTCCATTAACTCTAAATTGAAAAATTCAAGGCCTAAATCGTTAGGGTGCACCCCATCGCCCCTAAACAACTGCATCTCCTGCCCCTCAAACACTCTATGCCGAACCGCAACACCCCCCAAGTTCAAAACATAACGGGTAATCCTACGGTTCAATTTTATCCTGCATTTATCCAAAGCCCACGGATCCCTTGCTTGCTTCCAAACCCGCCGCGCCACCATCTCCGACCACACAACTATCAGGCTCGGAAAAAAAGCAAGCAAGCGATGCAGATCCCGCTTCATACGTTCCCCCAAACCCCAAACAGGGAAGGTACCCAAGTCATTACCCCCCAGGTGAATGACCAAAATCCTGGGACCATGACCCAGGCACCTGGACAAGTGCACCACATCCTGCAACAACTGCACGCATCGCATACCCCTACTCCCGAACCAGGATACCACCACATCAGCTACAGGGAAGCCGAGCTGCAGACCATTCCTACGCAACGAAGCCCGCTTCTGAGCCCAGTAAACATAGGAATGTCCGATAATCCAGACGGGAATCGAAGAAACACCTGCAAAAAACACATCATAACTAACAACACCCACAATCCCCCTGGGGTGACGCACAACATAAAGCGATTACTGCAACTGCAGCAAACAGCCTCAGCCACATGCCACAACGAACTATGAAAATTGTAAATTTTTTATTTATTTTTTTTTTATTGTGTTGTCACCGAATACTACAGACTCTAACAACGCCACCCCAAACGAAACCCTCACTCCCTCACATGTAAGGCCCTGTCCGGCCGAATATATAACCGGAATCTGGCAGATTCCCACCTCCCAATGCGCTGAACCACCTCATCCGGGAGCCCCAACCGAGAGGCCTCGGTTGCCGCCCCTATCCGAAAGGAATGCCCTCCAAATTCAGCCACCGGCGCTCCGAACCGCTCCAAACAGCGGCGAAACACCCCGACAAACTGATAATGCGTCAACGGGACGCCGGAAGCGTGAACCAGGAGGGGGCCCCTAACCGGAGGCCGCAACTCCAGAAAATCCACCAGCAGTTGGACCGGGCACAAAGGGGAGGCGGGAATGGCAAACAAATTAACCCAAACACCCTTTCCCATAACGTCAGTTTTAGAACGCCCAATTTTAAAACTAAGCTCCCCAACACCCAAACGGACATCCCCCACATCCACCCCCCCGGGGCAGACTTACTCCTGCTCACAAGTTCCCCAATCCGCATAGCGCCAAAAAATGCCCAACTAAAAGCCAAGCTAAACAGCGCCACCTCATAGGCAGACAAACACACCTCTGGCAGCACCCGCATCAATTGGCGCAATACAGACAGGGAAACCGGTCGCCGCAGATCCGGAGCCTTAGCCCCCCGTCGCATGCCCCGCAAAGCCATGCGCACCACAAACTGCTTTGTGACATCCCTCCAACCCCGCAACTTGAAACCAAACACTAAGCCAGCCAGCCGACCAGAAACAGCTGCCGGCGACAACCCACGGTCCGCCCACGACCACAATAACCACAACACCCCAAGAAGGCGACTATCATCATCGGGGAAACCACCAGCCACGTCCGAGAACTGCAGCCATTCATCCCAAGCCTTGGAATACCGCGCCCACGTGGCCGGTGAAACTGCTTGCTGAATACGAGCTGCTATCCATCCCTGCCAAGGTCCCACAGGAAATCAGGACACGCCGCTCCCGCCTCTCTCGCCATCGGCCACGCCATCCGGAACTTGTCCATCTGCAGGCGAGACAGAGCGTCAGCAGCCACGTTTAACACTCCGGGCACATGAGTCGCCCTAAAGTACACATTAAGGCGCAAACATTCCAGAACCAGTCTCCGCAACAACCGCACCACCGGCGGGGAAGAGGCAGACAGGTTGTTCACCGCCTCAACCACTCCCATGTTGTCACAATGAAACACTACCTGCCGATTCCGCAAGGATTCCCCCCACAAAACCATCGCCACCAGTATAGGAAACAATTCCAGAAAAACAAGATTACGGGTCAATCCGTCCGCCAACCACCACGACGGCCAACAACCCATGCACCACTCCTCCCCAAGGATGGCGCCAAACCCCACCGAACCCGCGGCATCAGTATGAAGCCCCACCTCACCATTTGACACCATAGGCAATTGCCACAACAACCGCCCGTTATACTCCTCCAAAAACGTCTCCCACACCCTCAAATCAGCCCTGACCTCCCCAGAAATCCGCACAAAATGATGTGGCTGAGTCACCCCACCCGTCGCCTGGGCCAACCGTCTACAAAAAATTCGACCCATCGGGATAATCCTGCAGGCAAATGCCAATTTACCCAACAGGGACTGTACCTGACGCAGGGTAACTTTACGGACCCCTAAAAACGCACCAACCAAATCCCGCAACTCCAGCAACTTGTCCTGCGGCAATCTTCACTCCATGGCAAGTGAGTCCAATTCAATGCCTAAAAAACACAAACGAGTGGTCGGACCCACCGTCTTGTCCGGCGCCAGCGGGACCCCAAACACGTCCGCCACCCACTGCAAGGACCGCAGGAGCCAGAGACACACCGCTGAACCACCAGGGCCAACGCACAAAAAATCGTCCAGGTAGTGGGTGATAGACCCAAAGCCCGACTCAGTCTTCACTACCCACTCCAGGAAAGTGCTAAAGGCCTCGAAATGGGCGCAAGAAATGGAACAGCCCATCGGCAGAGACAAGTCCACGTAATACTGACCGCGAAAAACGCACCCCAGAAGATGGTGACAGTCCGGGTGGACCGGCAACAGCCGAAAAGTCGATTCAACAACGGCCTTCGCCATCAACGCCCCCCTCCCTGCACGTGCCACCAAGCGGACAGCCACGTCAAAAGACGCGTACGAGACACGGCATGCTTCCCGATCAATGTCATCATTCACCGAACCCCCGAAAGGGAAAGACAAATGGTGGATCATACGGAACGTACCCGGTTCCTTCTTAGGAACAACCCCCAGAGGGGAAACCCGAAGATTAGCTAGAGGGGGCGAAGGAAAAGGACCGGCCATCCGGCCCAACAAAACCTCGCGATCCAGCTTCCCCTGCACCACCTCCGGAAGCTCCTCCGCCGATTTCAGGTTCCCCTCCAACAAACTCACCTCGCGCACCCGAAAGGGAATCCGGAACCCTTCCGAAAACCCTTCGTCCAGCAAGGCAGCCGCCTCACGATTGGGGTACCGAGCGAGCCACGGGCGCATACGGTCGATGCGCACCGGGGTCACCCCTCTTCTCACCCACGTCACCCCGCTCCGACCGCCGCTTAAAACATTGTTGCAAAGCATGCGGGCCGCCACAGTGGGAACACTTGTGGCGGTACCGGCAAGTCTGTCCGAACTTACAGGAACCTTCGTTAAATTGCCAGCACACACCGAATTTTCGCCCAGCAGCTGACACAGTGGGGAGCCCCAACCCCCCGGCGCCGGACTGAAACGACGCCATGCCCCCCGGAGAAGACGCCGGACGCGTCATAATTGCTAACCAGAGACCGATGTCCATCTGGTCCCATGCCATAGACGGACGAACCGCCATGCGCTGCCGAAACTGCTCGTCATAGCGCCACCACGACAAACCCCCGTATGTCTGACACGCAGACCAGATGGTGTCCTGGTAAGAAAAAAGAGCGGAACACTTCTGCGGAAACTTGTCGCCAATCACGCTCGCCAAAATCGAAAACGCTCTAATCCAATTGCCGAAAATCTTCGGAATTCTCCTATACCGTCTGCGTTCCCGGTCTTCCTTCTTACCATCCTCCTTGTCCTCCTTGTCCGGAGGAGCATCCTCCAACGGGAGTAAGGAATAAAGCTCCACATATTCGCTGCGCCAAATTTTATCCCGCACCTCCTGCTTAAGATGGGCCCCCAACGGCCCCGACCAACAGAGATAGGAGGCCCCACATGCCGCAGCCGCGACCCCCACCGGAACCGGAGACCCTAGAGCCGAAGCAGAAGAGCACACGCCCCCCGACGTCCCAGCCGACTCCCCGGTAACCGCAGGAGAGGAAGACGCAACTACATCCACACCTGAGCTAACGGGGGGCCCACTAACCACCGCAGCGCTCCCAACCCCTGAACTCCCCCCAACCCCGCCCCCTCCCACACCCCCCAAGTGAGCCGCCCAGGAGCTCAACGCCTCCGCCACCGGCAAAACCGGAACTCCTACCCTGGGCTGGAGAGCGCCGAGCAACCTGTGCAGCCCACTTAACACGTCACCCAATAAGCCCCCACCCACCTCCCCCCCTACCACCCCAACAGATGTACCTCCTACATCAGTCCTCGCCACCACAGGAGTACGTGCCGCCATCAGCTGCGTCCCAGCCGACGAAGTACCTTCACCAGCCTCCAACGGACTCCGAAGTTGAACCTGCGACAAAGGGGGAGAAGAGACATCAGCAACCGCCACCGGCGGCGAACCCCCCCTCCGTCCTCCGTCCGAATCCGCAGCGCGCGACATGCACCCGGATGAGCCACTAGCGGCGCCAGTCGCCGTGACAGCAACCGGCCGCACCGAAACCTGCGGAGGATCGGCCAGACCCCCAGGCGGCCCCCCAGCCCCATCACCCGTCAGCAGCAGTCTGGTCCCCGAAACCTGCGGAAGTCCCAACAGCCCCCCAGGTGCCCTTCCAGCACCGTCCAGTGCCACTCCACACCCAGCAGGCAAAGCCCCCAGTCCTCCATGTATCCTCCTTCCCAAGTCACTGTCCACAGAGCCCCTGCTGTCATTCTCCTGAGTCACCACCAGAGGACGCATGCCAACAGCAGCCGCATGAGATCCCTGGCTCACCTGACCAGAAGCAGTGCTGGCGTCAACGTCCCCTCCAGGGCCCAGTCCCCGGCTGGAACTGGCACCCGCAGAAGCAGCTCTGCCTTTGGACTGCCTCCTGGCCCTCCTGGGCGCAGTCCCACCGGACCGCCCACGCTCACCGCGCCTGCCCTCAGTCTCCCGGTCCAGCTCACCAGCAGCCCGACAGCCGCCCGCATTCCTCCTAGAAGCAGAGGGGAGAGGGCTCCGACTCCTCCACCTCCCCCTCCGACCATCAGGGCTCAATCTTTCCGGCGGGCGCGCTCTGGTCCTGCGCACAGGCCGCCCAGCCGCACCTCCAGCCACAGCACCATCCGGAGCAGCCGCCGCAGGACCCTGCGCAGCCAACCGATCCCGCAACCATTGACCTCCTTCCGCAGAATACAGGCGCCTCACCTCCTCCAGCAAGCCAGACAGTTCAGCCATGAAAAGGTAGGACTACTGCTCCACAACCTCTCAGCTCCACAACTCTTCTTAAAAAGACCCACTTCCTGCCTGCTATCTTCCTTTTTCCCCCTCTAATCCCACCTACCACTACCTCATTTCCCACCCTCCCCTTCTTCATGCCTCCCCTCCTCTATAATCCGGGGAGTTACTGTGTTACATCAGTAAAAGGGGTGGGAGGGGGATACTTTATCATTCAATTACTCTTGTACTACAACTCTGACAGAACTGACATAACACTCTCCATGGCTCGAATACTAAGAAGATTAATCTGAGCTGCTTTTTATGTGAAACATTACTGTCCCTTTAAAGCTGAACTTTCACCTGTAATAAACCCTGGCTCAAATAGTTAGTGCAGTGTAAATATGTCTAGATCGCCGGGTTGTTTTTATTGTAACACCATAGTTACTGAGAAATTTGCTATCAAAATTACATTCCTGGACCCATTTCTGCATTATGCGGGTTTAAGTTTTTCTTTATCAGCATTCAGCTTACAAAAAGTTACCACTAGGTGACACTATTGACAATGCTTTCTATAGAAGGCTAGAGTCATTGACAGGTTCTTTAAAGACAGGAATAGAAAATATGCACTTTATTGTCTGGGTGGAGTAATAAGAAGTTTTGATGGAAGCATCACTCAGCAGTGGAAGCACCCATGTTTAATGATGCATTTATTCAAGGATAATTCTCATTCCACCTCTGATGCTTGCTTTACAGAAGAAGCACTAGCATTTATTGAGAGAGGTCTCAGCCCATCCTTTGATGAGATTAAACTGCACACAACTAATAAATGGGCTGAGGTCCCTTCACCTAAATCTGAGTGCTTCTTCAATGCATATATCCCTTTAAAGTGATAGTAATGTTTCATATTAAACGCAGCTCTAATTAATCTTCATAGTATTTGGGCCATGGAGAGTGTTATTTCAATTCTGTCAGAGTTGTAGTTCAGGAGTAATTCAATGACAAAGTGTCCCCCTCCCGCCCCTTTTACTGATGTAACACTGTTCAACCAGAGCAGAAGGGAGGTGCCCAGAAAGACTGCAGAGAGGGACAATCTTCAGTTAAGATAAGGGAAAAACCTGAAAAACGTGTCAAGGGGGCAGGGCTTTCATTGTTCTCATAGGAAGAAGATTGTCCCCTGCTGTTATCTGTCTGGTCTATGGACTGGATTCTACATCTGAGAAGAGATGGCTTACACTAGGTAAAAGGGGCAGGAGGGGAACTTTGCTTGTGAATATCTCTCAAACCATAAAGGTTTGAGAGATAAGACTTATATCGTTCTTCATGTTTTTTTAATGCCTACAAAATAAAATAAAGATAAAATGAAGTATTAATCTCCCTTTAAGCACCAGTGGGATGACAATGCATGGAAAAAAAATGCATTGAGTACCCCTCTGGTCCATAGGGGTTAAAGATGAAAAACAGTGCAATAATAATAATTTAACATATATATATATATATATATATATATATATATATATATATATATAAAAAGGAAAATACGATAGATAGATGGTGCCAATTTCCCCTAGCAGCTATGCGATATACATATATGTACATATCGTTACTATCCTATGACCTGCTAGTGAACGGATCTAAACATAGATAGACTGAAAAGGAGAAGTACAAGGACAGCGCTGCTCTACTCCAAATATACTATAATAACACGTATATAGCTACAAACAAGCTGTGACCACATATTAAAAACAATAAAGCAGTACATAGAACACAGAGTCCCACAATATGGAGGAAGCGATCTTTGGATCCCAAAAAATTATATATCTGTGGTGATTCCAAAATAATAATGCTACGGAGTAGTTGACAAGAGCACTTGTATTTAAATTGTTGTCTTTTTTTCCCATAAGACCAGATAACAAACCTGAATATAGTTGACAGCACAATGTGCATCTTAACGCAAGCGACAGTCTCTATCTATTTGCGGGCAGAGGTAGGCTTCTGCAGGGCAGGTGTAACAATGTCTCTATTATATAAGCCTATGTTCTCCTATCCCTGAGGAAGTGCCCGCAGAGGTACGAAATGCATAGGTGGAGGCCCAGAGACCCCAGTAATAGAAGACTTTTCTTGAATATATCACGGAGTTCATTTAATATCATATTAGTGATTTGTACCACTGTCACATACTCCCATTGTCCGGAGATCAGCAAGACAGAACGGCGACCCAGCTGTATTACTATCGCTACATCAGCTGGTAAGACATGGACAATAACGGAGAGCAGCAGGATTCTCAATAACAGCTCACCTGCCCGCAGCAGATCTTTCACTAAGAGACGGGAGGTATTGTGTCTATATAATAGCAAAAGTACTGCTCACATATAGATTGTTGCCTGTTCTAAAGAATATTTTATTGCTACATCTAATACTGGAATCTCTGTCGGACAAGAGAGGAGAACATAGGCTTATATAATAGAGACATTGTTACACCTGCCCTCAGAAGTTGCTTATGAGACGGGAGGTGGTCTGTATCAAGATACAAGCCTACCGCTGCCCGTATATAGATAGAGACTGTCACTTGCATTAAGATTCACATTATGCTGTCAACTATATTCAGGTATGTTACCTGGTCTTTTGGGCATGAATACAATGATTTAAATACAATTGCTCTTGTCAACTACTCCGTAGCATTATTATTTTGGAATCACCACAGATATACAATTATTTGTATAACTCTCCTTGTCTAGTCCTCTCCCTCATACTCTCACTACCACTCTGATCTCTGCACTGGAGAGAGGGTGTCCAAAGGCCATCTGTCTCCATTTACTATTTACTGCCTTTATTTACTATTGAAAAGGAAAGTGGTGATACCTGGTACCTCTCTTTCCATTCATTACATTGATTTTTTTTTAGCTGTGATCACTGGGTAAGAGGATCCAAGGTAACTCTATTTCCATTCAGTACTTGGTCTTGGTCATTTAGTAGCTCCTTTTTGACTTTCTCTTTGGTTATCAATTGCATGGGTTTTTGGTTAAAGGGATAGTAATGTTTAATAATAAAAGCAGCTCTAATTAATCATCATTGTATTTGGACTTTGGAGAGTGTTATTTCAATTCTGTCAGAGTTGTAGTTCAAGAGTAGTTGAATGATAAAATATCCCCCTCCCGCCCCTTTTACTGATGTAACACTGTTCAGCCAGATCAGAAGGGAGGTGCCCAGGTAGATTGCAGAGAGGGACTATCTTCAATTAAGATAAGGGAAAAACCTGTCAAGGGGGGCAGGGATTTCATTGTTCTCATAGGAAGAAGATTGTCTCCTGCTGTTATCTGTCTGGTCTATGGACTGAATTCCACATCTGAGAAGAGACGGCTTACACTAGGTAAAAGGGGCGGGAGGGGAAACTTTGCTTGTGAATATCTCTCAAACCATAAAGGTTTGAGAGATAAGACTTATCTCGTTCTTCATGTTTTTTACATGCCTACAAAATAAAATAAAGTTAAAACGAAGTATTACTATCCCTTTAAGCAGGATAATTTGTTGGAAAATTCTTTTTTAGGGTACTACTCACTTGGCTCTCATGAGATCCTGATCTTTTAGAGCTGAACCTTGCAGGTAGATGACTCTCTGAGACCACAGAGGAATTTGTAAGACCCTCCTCACAGGTAGATCCATCTCAGTGGGACAAAGGAGAACCACATAATGGTCCTACAGAAAGAGAAGCAGTAAATGCCAGGTAGATAAATAACTTTTTTCAGAAAACTAATTAATGTTAACATGTCCTGTATCTCTACCCAGTCCCAATACAAGGTGCATAACCAAGTAGTATTTGTGCAGAAATACATAAGGAGCCTTGAATGTGTGTGTAAAAAGCCCATTGGTGTAGTGAGAGAACAGAAAGATCAGGGAGACAAGTAGTATGGGCACAAGAGAATGTAGGAGGGATGACAACAAATCTGAGAAATTAAAAGAAAGTCAGTAGTGTGGGCAAATGTGAAGGATGGTAAGGCAATGCGTGTTTAGGAGGGATGCAGGGAGCACAGTAGTGTGAGCAGGAGGGGGAGCAGAAATCTCAGTAAAAAGAGCAGGAGAGAGGGCAGGGAGCCTAGTAGTATAAGTAGGAGTGAGGGCAGGAAGCAAAGTAATGTAAGCAGGACGGGCGGCAGACATTTCAGGAGAGTGAGCAGTAGACAGGGCAAGGACCACAGTAACATGAGCAGGGAGGAGGGCAGGAAGCAAAGCAGTATAAGCAGTAGAGAAAGGACAGGAAGCCTAGCAGTGTAAGCAGGAGGGAGGACAAGAAGCCTAGTAGCAATTGTGGGCAAAAAAAACAGTATTGTTAGCAAGGGAGGGCATCAGATTGAGCATAAGATGAGGCAGAAGGTTTACTAGTGTAAGTAGGGGAAAGGACAGAAAGCCCAGCACTGTAAGCAGAAAGTAGGGTAGGAAGCCCAGTAATATAAGCAGGAGGGAAGACATGAAACCTAATAATGTAAGGAGAGAGGGCAGGAAGCTCAGTAATGTAAGCAGTAGTGGGGGCAGGAAGTCTCAAAGTGTAAGCAGTAGGTAGGGCAGGAAGCAAAACAGTTGGTGGGGGGGGGGGGTCAGAAAGCCCAGTAATATAAGCAGTAGAGGTAGTTTACTAGTGTAAGCAGGAGGAAGGACAGGAAGCCCACCAGTGGAAGCAGAAGGGAGAACAGTAAGCCCAGTAATGTAAGCAGTAGATGTGGCAGGAAGTTTATAAATGTAAGCAGGAGCAAGGACAGGAAGCCCAACAGTGGAAACAGAAGGGAGAACAGTAAGCCCAGTAATGTAAGCAGTAGATGTGGCAGGAAGTGTATTAGTGTAAGCAGGAGGGAAGGTAGAAAGCCTAATACTGTAAGCAGAAGAGAAGGAAGGAAGAAAAGTGGTGTTTTTTGTTGCTTTTTTTTTGGGGGGGTGGCCTTTCTCTGGATAAAGCGGTGAAATCTACTGTAGCGTATGTATAACAAATGTCTCTTAATTGTGTAGCTAAGTTTGAAAGTACGATAATAGGATCAGTGACTCCTCCCTTTAACAGGATAAGAACATCTCACACACAGGCTTCCTATGGTTAATAAGGCTATTGACCTCTGTGTCTGGATAAGAGGGTTCACACCTGGAGCTTGGGGTGAGCGTAGAATTCATTGAGGAAATCCATGAGCAGATCGATCTTCAGCGAGCTCACACACAGGACCACGTGTTTCTCTGTCTGTGCTCGGTAACGGCTGTAATTCCCACCAGACTTTTGTCTTTCCATCCACAGGAAGACTAGCTGCTCAAACTGAGACACAGATTACAAATCAACACTCTGAACCTCCTCCAGAAAGAACTGCCTCAGTCTCCATATTGTATCTTCTACACCTGTTCACCTTCAAGTTCCAGAGCAGGATTTCTTGTTTCAAAGGAATACTAACACCTTGGTCAAGGTTTGACTGAGCTGCTCTAATTCTGCTGTTGATTTTGCTGTCTGAGCTAATCTAGAGCTCGGATATCCATTGCTGCTGCCTTCCCTGTTCTAGGTCAGACTGAATCAGCTGACCTCTCTGTGATTACTCACCTGACTGTTATCAGCCAACCCTCCCAGGGTATTTAAAGCAGATTGGCTCACTTCCTGATTGCCGTTGTGTTTGCTTCTGGCTGCAAGAGTGTTCTACCGAGTCCCTGATTACCTGTGCATGACCTGGCTTCCTCTGACATCCCTTCTGGCTCCTGACTCCTGGCTTGTTCCTGACATCGCTGATCTCCATATTCCTGACCCCGGCTTGTCTTTTGGTTTGCGTTTCTGGATCACGATTTTATTTGATTGGCTTTTGTTATTTTAATAAGGTGTTTTGCATTTTTACATTTTTGTGTCTGTCTGGTTCCTGGTCCCTAGCAACCTTCTCATAATAACCGCACTGTTTCACTTACTAAGGTCATAAAATCCTAATGCAGGGGTAGGCAACCTTCAGCATCACAGCTCTTGGATACTACATTTTCCATCATACCCAAACAACCATTGGCTGGAATGCCAGATGTTTCCTAACCCTGCCCCAAATTAATTTTGCCCTTGGGACTCAGTTCATGAGAAAACATAAATGTTCCAACAGCTTAAAGAATGAGTACAGTTTTATTATGAAATAAAACATATATTAGAAGGTTTTTCCTGCAAATTAAGACAAGAGAACTGCTACTGCCGGCAGATGCTTCAGTCAAAAGTTTTATCAGCTCAAACTGCCCCAAAGTGGTGGAGCTGTTACTAAACATAGCCAGTGAGTCATTCCTCCCACAAAAAAACTGTCTGGATATCAGGTGCACGGTTAATGTTAACCATCTGAGTGCCAGTCAGGTATCCAACACATTGCATACCTGTCTGGCACTCAAAGGGTTAAAGAGAACACCAAACAACGACAGTGTAAACTATAATAACTTTGGAATTAATTATCTGCCAGTAGCGGAAGTATCACTGTTTTACTCAACAAGAAAAGTCCTACAATACATGCTTTTATAGATAGATAGATAGATAGATAGATAGATAGATAGATAGATAGATAGAATGTTGAGTTGACATAAAGGAGCAGTAAACTTTTTTTATGAAAAAATATATATTGTAGGGATTTTCCTATTGAGTAAAATAAGGGTACTCCCACTGCCGAGAGATTTATATTTCCAGAGTTATTACAGTTTAAACCCATGTTTTTTTACACTAGCAGTGCCCTCTAGTGGTCAAATTCTAATTAGATTTCCTATTAAATTCTAATGGAGAGGGAAGTCAGAAAAGTCAGAGACATACAGTTCTCCATAGAATGTGATAAACTGCTGAGTCACTTCCTGTCAGTTAGAACTATCAGGAAGTAAACACAGTAAATTCACTTTCTGATTATTTAAACTGCTATAATTTTTGAATAAAACACCTGACAGCGATGGGAGTACCCTTGTTTTATTCAGCAGGAAAAGCTCTATAAAATACGTGTTTTCATAAAAAAAAGTTTACTGCTCCTTTAAACCTTCAAGAAGAAGACAGCATTCACAGCACTCACACATATAGGTGCAGGTTTATTGAATCAGTGTTTCTGCCCTCACTGGGGCCTTTACCAATAAACTAACCTTCTATTAGAGTGGCAAGTCCACTTCAATGTGTTCGGTGCCATTTGATGTAAGAGAACGAATAGGAAATATTACCAGGAACTTGGAAGTGAAGGAGTTAAAACTTTGTGAATACTGAGTTTCCGCCCTTTTTGTCATTCCCTACTCCCCCACCTGTCCCTCATCTGTCATCTCAACTCATGACAAGTGTAATCATCTGCAGATCAGCTTCTCTTTCTGAAGCTCTGTGCATCATCTCACTTGAGAGTGAGGGGGGGGGGCATGAAGAGAAGGAGAGTGGCAATGATCAGAGCTAGATTTCTGTCTCAGGCTTCCTTGGGTAAGGCACCCTGTGTGTCCCTTAGTCCCCCTCATAGCAATACCATCACTCCTCACATCCCCTATCCCAAAGCCCTACACTGTTCTCTGGCATAGAAAATACTATTAATCTATACCATGTGTATATATATATTTTTTTTTTATTATTATTATTATTATTATAATTATTATTTTTTTTTTTTTTTATTATTATTTTTTTTTTTTTTTTAAATAAAGCTCTTAACCCCTTCAATGAAAGATGGGTTTCCAGTAAATTGAGGCTGATGTACTAAGGACTGTATTGCCCTGCTAGAGGGGATCAGCATCCAGCTGCACAATAAAGTTTAACCCTTTGAGTTCTAGAGGGGTACCCAACGCATTGCTGGCACTCAAAGGGTTAAGACAGGCCGCCTGTGCCAGTAACCGCTGTGACAGAATCTGGGCTCTGCGTGTCATAAGAATTTATGCCAGGACCTGTAAGAGTTAATATTTAAGGGTCAGTTCTGTATTTACCTATGACCATTGTATACTGTTTCATTGTTTAGCATAGATTTAGTTTAGTGTTATCTCACTAATTACATTGCCATTGGGTTATATGTTGATTTTGTGTGTCATTTCCTCTCCCCACCTCCCCACACAACTATATAAACTGTGGAGTTTCTCAATAAAGTCAGCTGATCCTGTTATTACCCCTTAAAGTGATAGTAATGTTTCAAAATAAATGCAGCGCCAATTAATCTTCATAGTATTTGGGCCATGGAGAGTGTTATTTCAATACAGTCAGAGTTGCAGTTCAAGAGTAATTGAATGATAAAGTATCCCCCTCCCACCCCTTTTACCTAGTGTAAGCTACTTCCCCTCAGATGTGGAACTTGGTCTCTTGACCAGACAGGACACAGCAAGGGACAATCTTCTTACTGTGATCTTAAGGCAAACCCAGGCCCCCATGACAGGTTTTTCAGGTTTTTCCTTGTGCTCACTGAAGATTGTCCCTCTCTGCGATCCCTCCGGACAGTCTTGGTGCTCTGAGGTGAACGGGAGAGGGATACTTTATCATTCAATTACTCTTGAACTACAACTCTGACAGTATTGAAATAACACTCTCCATGGCCCAAATACTATGAAGATTAATAGGAGCTGCTTTTAATTTGAAACATTACTATCCCTTTAACCAAGACTCAACTGCTTATTGGTGAGAAAAACTCCTCCAAAACAGCTATATAGCTAGGCTACTTGGGACCTCCAGGTCATCTGTGAACAGTGTCAATTAGCTTGGCTTTGCAGAGGGATAGCCAGTGACGATGGCCAGGGAACTAATGGCTACAATAGTGTCCAGTACAACTCCAGGGTTCCATCACAGGAGACAAATAAATCCTTCCACCCCCTTGTTTTAAATGGCGCTTGTAACTCGAGGGGGGAGATTCACTAAGCAGTGATAAAGAGGAGATAAAGTGGAGATGACTTCTCCAGTTTATCACTTCTCCCATTACTATGTTATTCTATTGAGCCTATGCACTAAGATTTCTTCAACTCTGGAGATCTTGGTGAATAGGCTGTATAGAATAACATAGGAACTGGAGAAGTAATTTCACTGGTGATGTCATCTCCACTTTATCACCTCTTAGTGAATCTTCCCTCTTGAATCCTGAAGAGGTCTCCAAAGCATTGTTTAGCAACGTGTTAATGACATTTCTAGCATTCATAAGGTTATAAGCTCCATTTAAAAGGCAATTATCACATTTTATTAAGGGTCCCTATGGGAGCAGACTTCGTAAAAAAGCTCAAGGCTTCAGTCATAAAACAGATATCCTCCTTTGTGGGAAATAAACCTAGAAGTATGCAGCTCTCAGGCCGAAACATTACCAGCTGTGTGCACAGTTTCTGTCATGGTGCCCTTGATTGCCTCCAGTGGGTAATTGATATAACAGTGACATTGTAACTTCCTGGCTGTCACTCTATGCAAGAAGCTGTTCTTATAGGTCACTGTGGTTGTGATGTCATCTCTCCTTCCCATCTGCCAGGCCTTTTAAACCTCAGCATGTCCTATTATCTGTGCCCTTTCGTGGAGTACCTGAGCCTAGTGCTGTGTTGGTCCATTGCTGTCCTGTGTATTACTTTGGCTCCGTCTGACTACCCGATCCGGCTCTGACTCCTGGCTACGTCCGACTACCCAATCCGGCTCTGACTCCTGGCTACGTCCGACTACCCGATCCGGCTCTGACTCCTGGCTACGTCCGACTACCTGATCAGGCTCTGACTCCTGGCTACGTCCGACTACCCGATCCGGCTCTGACTCCTGGCTACGTCCGACTACCCGATCCGGCTCTGACTCCTGGCTACGTCCGACTACCCGATCTGGCTCTGACTCCTGGCTACGTCCGACTACCCGAGCCGGCTCTGACTCCTGGCTACGTCCGACTACCCGATCCGGCTCTGACTCCTGGCTACGTCCGACTAACCGATCCGGCTCTGACTCCTGGCTACGTCCGACTAACCGATCCGGCTCTGACTCCTGGCTACGTCTGACTAACCGATCCGGCTCTGACTCCTGGCTACGTCCGACTACCCGATCTGGCTCTGACTCCTGGCTACGTCTGACCTCTCTCCTTCTGTTGCGTTCCACTTATGATTACTAGCCTCGGCTACCCAGCCCAGCTATCCTTGCTGTCTGGGCCTACCTTACCACGCTCGCTACCTGTTAGCAGTGCTTGTCGGTCAGTCCGTGTCACTGACCTTCCTTGATCTGTCTAGTTTGGGCGCTTGCTTGTCGGTCAGTCCGTGTCAGTGACCTTCCGTGGTCTGTCTAGTTTGGGCGCTTGCTTCGGTCAGTCCGTGTCACTGATCTCCTGTGTTCTGTCCGGTCCCAGTGTTGCCTCACCTAGCCTACTAGGTCCCGTTTTGCCTTGCATAGGTATACCCTAGCGGTAGGGTATAGTTGTGCTACGAGTCACCTGCTTGGTGTGACTAGGGAAGTGCAGTGCACTGTCCCTTTATCCTGCTGAGAAGGGTACTGCTACACCTGCCTAGTGAAGGGTTGAGGAAGTGTCCTGCACTGTCCTCACACCTGGCCTCGAGAAGGTGGTGGAGTTAGTCGCTACTGTGTTGCTCCAGAGTTCTGGAGATACTCGCTTCAGTTGCCTGGGTACCCTAGCGTTAGGGTACAGACTAGAGTTACCACACTTGCCTAGTGAAGGGTGAAGAAAGTGTGTGCTGTTCTTCCCTGGACTTGTGAGAGTGTACTATTCTTTACTGCCACTGTTGTGTTTAAAATAAAGTTTATTTAAATTTTATCTGTACTTGTCAAGTGTCGTTATTTCCTAGTCACTCCAAGACAGTTTCCATAGGGCCCTCCATGTCAGGTTTTCAAGCCTGATACAGGGGGTCTATGGGGAATGCACTGGTCCGGGCAGGAAACTCATTGTCCAGCAAGTCTCCTGCTGGACCAATGAGGGAGCCCCAGGGGTCTTTTCACAGAACCCACTCCTGCCCTCCCATTGGTTCACTGGGACTCACAGTGCATCCCCAAAGTCAACTGCTTGCCTTCATCCGTGAGAGCAAATCTGCTGGTAGGTCACTCTACAAGTGATTGCTGCCCTTTAAAACTCTGAGTACCAGAAGGGGGATGCAATGCATGAGAGTTTTTATTTGTCCCCTATGGTGTAATTGGTATGGTCCAGAAGTGCTGCAGTTCATCAGTCTTAATATATTGGAGACGACTTCTATGCCCAAGGAATACCAAGTGGTTAAATATATATCTGTTCTATTGACACCTCTTCTTCTATCGTCTTCTACTCTATGTGCAAAGATAAAAGTGGAGCAATTCTGGGGCAAACAGTTGCACCATAGGGAAGAAATAAACAAACATTCACATGAATTTAAAGGAACACTAACACCAGAAAATTAAATAGGTTGATATTACTTTAAACAGATAGTAATGTTTCAAAATAAAAGCACCATTTAATCTTCATAGTATTTGGGCCACTGAGAGTGTTATTTCAATACTCTCCGAGTTGTAGTTCAAGAATGATAAAGTATCCCCCTCCCGCCCCTTTTACCTACTGTAAGCCCCCTCCCCTCAGATGTGGAATCTGGGACCAGGCAGCTCACAGCAAGGGACAATCTTCTTACTGTGATCATAAGGAAAACCCTGCCCCCTTGACAGGTTTTTCAGGTTTTTCCTTATTCTCACTGAAGATTGTCCCTCTCAGTGATCCATCAGTACAGTCTTGCTGCTCTGAGGTGAGCAGTGTTACATCATTAAAAGGGGCGAAATACTGTTAATTGGAGCTGATTTTGAAACATTACTATCCCTTTAAATATCACATACTTACAGCTAGCATATGTAAAAATTAATTCATTTGTTATATCCCTAAAATATAATCCTAAACCTGCTATTTAATGTGTGTGTAAATGGTCCTATTCAGAGAGCATTTATTATATGTTGCTTGTACTGAGATAAGACCTAAAGCCATTTAATTGACTGTGATTAAAGGATAGTAATGTTTCACAAAACAGCTCCATTTAATCTTCATATTATTTGGACCATGGAGAGTGTTATTTCAATAGTTCAAGAGTAATTGAATGATAAAGTATTCCCCTCCCATCCCTTTTACCTACTGTAAGCCACCTCCCCTCAGATGTGGAATCTGGTCTCTTGACCAGATTGTCCCTTGCTGTGATCTATCTTCTTACTGTGAGCATAAGAAAAACCCAGCCCTATTGACAGGTTTTTCAGGTTTTTCCTTATGCTCACTGAAGATTGCCCCTCTCTGCGATCCATGAGGACAGTCTTGCTGCTCTGAGGTGAGCAGTGTTACATCAGTAAAAGTGGTGGGAGGGGGATACTTTATCATTCAGTTACTCTTGTAGTACAACTCTGGCAGTATTGAAATAATATTCTCCATGGCCCAAATACTATGAAGATTAATTGGACCTGCTTTTATTGTGAAACATTACTATCCCTTTAATGACTATTGCTCTTTTGTTCAGAAAGGCTGTTATACCACGTTAGCCCATTTGCAGCTCATTATAGACAATCAGTGGGAGACCTTGAAAAAGCAGGAATGTCTGCACCCTCGGAGCATACGTAATACTACATTTGTGGCCTCAGAAAACAGAATTATTACAGATAGTTGTTCCTTTTAACCACTTGAATGCTAGAGAGTTCGACAACATATTGATTCACAATAAAATGAAGATATCGCTGGCATACATGGGGTTAAGTAAATTGAACTGTGAACTGGTAAATTAACTTGCTAAATTAGTGTTTAAACTGCGATATATAAACTGTTAAATAAACAGGTTAGGAATGGGCGTCAGGTGTAGGTGAACTGAATCTGGACACACCTGTAATTCAACACAGTGGGTGTGGCCAGAACAACTCAGGAACCAATCATAAACAGAAACATCTTAGATGCTGTCTACTCAGCCTAATGGGAAGCCTGGCACTAGGAATGAGTTAGTAATTCAGAAAGCGCAATGGCCAAAGATACAGTCTAAGGGAATGGGAGAAAGAGAGAAAAAACAGAAGGTAGGCAAGGCTTATACAGAGATAGAGGAGGGAGGACAGACACGTAAGTAAGGTCCTTTCTTTTACCTGTATGGGCAGAACGATGAGAGCCACACAGATCATGATAACGACCAGGAGCTGAGACGGCCAGATCTTGGGGGTGACGTCCCCAAAGCCCACGGTGGAGAATGTGACAATGCAGAAATACAGCGAGTCAAACAGAGTGAGATTATTACCTGCTCGCTCCAAGTGCTGTATGCCACAGATACTGGGAAAGAGAAAGAGAAATGACAGTGTTAGGGGAACCTGAAAAAGAGACAGGAGGGGACGGTGCAAGGGAATAAGGGCAAAATTTAGCAAGAAAAATGGGTGATTCTGCAGAAAATCATCTGCACAACAAGGGGCAAATAAGTCTCATGGATTTAAATGGGGATTTTAACACCTGGGATGCTAGACACAGTTAAATAGAGGGGAGAGAGAGCTAGAAAGAGATTTAAGTGGTGTGGTGGATTCCTATAGATAATCTAGCCAGGGAGCAGACTTGACAAATGTAATGACAATGACAAGTGTAATACAGGTGACACGTGTATTCATCTGCAGATCAGCTTCTCTTTCTGAAGCTCTGAGGGGGGGAGCACATGAAGAGAAGGACAGTGGGCATGGGCGGATTGTCCTATCGGGGGATCGGGCATCCCCCGATGGGCCGCTAGATCATGGGCCAGTTGGGGAGATCAGAGGATCTCACCTCACCGTCCCACAGTATTTTGAAGGAGAGGTCTGTGTTGCCACCGGCACAGGCATTCTCTGTGATAGCCCTCACGTTCCTTGTTAACGCAGAGCGCCAGGATATGACATAATATCCTGGAGCCTGCAATCCCATGCCGCACAGGGACCACAAGGGGCCGTTGATAGGGATTTCGGTGCTGGAGGCTGCATGGACCTCTCATTCCCCACACTGGACCAGCAGGGAATGCAAGAGAGGAGGAAGAGACACATAGCAAAGAGATATGTTGAGAGGCAGAGGAAAAGAAGACAAAAAAGACTAGATGGAGAAGGAGGTGGGTAGGAGAAAGGCAGGGGACTGAGGGGGTCTGACTGAGCAATATTAGGTAAGAGGGGGAAAGCAATGGGAGAGAGTGGAGGGGGGCAGGAAAAAGGGGGGATGAAATAGACTGGAGGAGAGAGGAAGCAGCAAAGGGGCCTGTAGATAGAAAGTGAAAGGGGGTAATAGGCTGGGAATGAGAGTGTAGAAAAGGGCTGGGGAAGAGAGAGTGGGGGAAAGGGGGTGGGAGTTGCTAGGGTTGTATTTAACCCTAGGAGTGCCATAAATGTATCCAAAATTATATATATATATAAAAACACCAGCCAGTGGGCTGCTTTAAAAAAAAATTGCCCCGGCTGGTATTCCCCTACAATCCCCCCTTGACAGTGGGAATGAGCAGAGATAGATTCTCATCTCCGGCTCCCTTGGGTAAGGCACCCTATGCGTCACTTAGTTCACCCATAGCCACAGCCTCACATCCCCTATCCCAATGCCCTACACTGTCCCTGCCATAGAAAATACTATTAACATATACCATGCAAATGTTTAAAAAAAAAAAAAAAAAAAAAACTTCTTAAAGGAATAGTAACACTTAATATGTAAAAAATGCATATTGTAGAGTTTATTCTCCTAAGAAAAACCAGGGTACACACAGTGCTGAGAGGTGTTTTATTCAAAAGTTAATCCAGCTCAAACTTAACTTTTATAGGTGCAATATATCACATGAAATTGTACAGTGGCGCTGTTGCTACATCATCCGATGGAGGTTTATGGTGAACTGGCCAGAGCTGTCCATAGAATGGTGTAGCAACAGCGCCACTGTACAATTTCAGGCCACTGAGATACTGCACATACAAAATTAAAGTTTGAGCTGCAATAACTTTTGAATAAAACAGGTTAGGACTTGCCAATAATGGGGTTCCTTGGCACAGTGGCAAGCTTAGAATACTATGGCCATATTATGTGACTAAAACCTCATCTGTAATATAGTGGTGATATGCAGGCAATATGCTGCAGATTAAGTGGTTAATAATGATGAAAATATGAATGTGCACCAATACCTTGTGTATTTGCTTATAGGTATTGTGACAGAGTCCCAGGAATAGAGATAGAGGATATATATATATATATATATATATATATATTATATATACAGGGCTCAAAATTTCCACTAGCCAATGGCGAGTGAAAATTTAGCCCTGGCGAATAGAAATTCAGCCCTGGTTGGTATGTTATGTATTGCAGTGGCGAGTAACTTTTCAGGTCTGGCTAGTAGCAAAGGACTTCAATTTTGAAGCCCTATATATCTCCCCAAATCCTGCAGGGTATCTACCCTGATTAGCCCCAGGGAAATATAATGTATAGGTAACTTGTACATTGCTGATCTGTGCATTTGGGGTCAGTGCTCCACTCCACTGTTTCATAGTAATTGACATGTCTTATGCATGGGGGAATGATTCAAGTAAAGACACAACAACCAATTATGGGTTTAACTCAGGCCACAGCTTTATTTTAACTTACATGATAAACTTTTACAAACACACACAGACTTTAAGCCCTTGCCAATCTCTCCATTTTGATAGGCCAAACTTGCCTACCACCTTTTGAGCCGCTGGCTCACCCCATTTTGAGCCGCTGGCTCACCCCAAACTTGTTCCACCATACCGCACCCCATTAGCCGGTAAATGTAGCTCCATGAGGCCGGTGTCTAGACCCGCGACATAGTCCGGGTGCCAATTGCCCCTAGGCCGCTGGCCTACCAACTTCATGTAACCATAACCAACTTAAAGACCTTCTCCACATTGGCAAGGGCCCAAAGCGCCCCAAAGCTGTGACAAAAAGAAATTGACACCACCAAAGGCCACAAGGCCTTTCCCAAACGCCAACACCAAACCGGAAAAGAAACAGGGAGGGAGGGAGGGACGCTGTTCCGTTGACAACTGTAAAGGAAGTGCATCCAAACTCTGCCCTACATATATACCTTACCAAGACCACCTCCTCCTCACTTCCTGTCCCACCAACTGACTTTCCTTTTCCATCCCCCAGCTCAGACATGCCTCCCCTTCTTATTTTCGCGGGGAGTTCTTGTCTTATGCATGGGGGAATGATTCAAGTAAAGACACAACAACCAATTATGGGTTTAACTCAGGCCACAGCTTTATTTTAACTTACATGATAAACTTTTACAAACACACACAGACTTTAAGCCCTTGCCAATCTCTCCATTTTGATAGGCCAAACTTGCCTACCACCTTTTGAGCCGCTGGCTCACCCCATTTTGAGCCGCTGGCTCACCCCAAACTTGTTCCACCATACCGCACCCCATTAGCCGGTAAATGTAGCTCCATGAGGCCGGTGTCTAGACCCGCGACATAGTCCGGGTGCCAATTGCCCCTAGGCCGCTGGCCTACCAACTTCATGTAACCATAACCAACTTAAAGACCTTCTCCACATTGGCAAGGGCCCAAAGCGCCACAAGGGCCAGATGAGTTTACCTACTCCCTCTGGCCCTTCCCCCCCACAGAAAGCCAGGGCCGAGACAAAGCCCTCATCAGCCCTAGATTGTAGAAGACCCCGCCAATCATAGGGACATCCACCAGCAACCCAAACCAAGTACAGAACCTCACAACCAACACTGACCGCCAACAACCCCCCCCAAAGGAAGATTTGACACCAGCCGAGCAAGCCAAAACAAAGCCAAGAGGAAAAGAGAAAACCCCAGATACAAGAACCACCGCACCGGCAAAGAAGAAGCCCCGCCGGAAAACTACAGCCCCGTAAAACGCAGCAGCAAAACCACCAAAGCTCCCCGCACGCTCCAACCACCACACCAAGCCGGACATCAGGCCAAGACTACCGGGCCTCCCAATGACCCCCTGCACCAGCGACTCAGGGCCCCAAAAAGACCACCCAGCCACCGCATGTGCCCCAAATCCAAAGAGGAACAAACCAGAACCAACAAAAGGCGTCCGCAGACAATCCAACCCCCACCTAAAATCCACATAAAATTGCAGGTGAGACCAAACACCCAGCACAAAGGACAAAAACAAACCGGAATATCGAACGCCCAAACTGCGCTGGGCAACCCCCATAGAGCCACCAAGCCCCAAGCGAAAAACAGTGCCCGCAACTCCAAAGGCAACAAAGAGCCAACAACCACTAACACGGGATACCAAGCAGTCCCATACAACCCGCGAAACCACAACCAAACACCCCAGGCCAAAAACGAACCCCCAAGAACTAGATCGACAGAAACCTGCCGACCAAGGACCCCTGTAAGGATACGGGCTCCACAACATGAGTCAGTAAACCGACAGACGACCCAGCCGAGGGACAAAACACGCAATGAAGCGAACCAAAGACGTCCCCTGACCGCAGGAAACTCCGACAATGACCAAGGAGTAGAAAACCCCGAGACTACACCGCCCACACCGAAAAGCCGACGACCAACCACCGACGCCAGCACGGAGGGACCGCCTAAGGCAGCCTCCAAAGTATGACCGAATAGGAAACCACAGACACCATCCGCCAACACCCGACAATCAACAGAGCCGCCCACAACGCCCCATGAGAACCCGAGTACCCATGCAGACCCCTACCACGCCCAAGCAGGAATGAGCCGCTAAGAGACTCACCCCGCCAGACACCGAACTCAGCAGATGGTACAACCATGAAGAGAAGAAAGTCGTACCGAGCCACCGAAACCCCGAGAAACGCCCGACAAAATGCCACCCATCGAAAGAAAGGCAGCACGACAGAAACAACATCCAGCCGAGGGACCAAAGGCCCAACCGAAGAAAGCCAGAAACAGACACCACCACACCAAACGCTGCCCAAACCAAAGGAGAGGAGGATAACTTGATAGGGTACCCACAGTCAAAAACGATCCCCATACAACCGGAAAGTTGCACCCCCAAACCATGCCACAAACCATTCCCCCGAACAACACCCCCCCACACAGGGTACCATACAAGGAACAAAGAAAGAATGCCCCCACCAGCCGAGCCCCAAACCGCCAGGACACCGCCCAGGCCACCAACCGTCCAAAACAGCCCTGAAGCCCCATTTTAGCAAACCCACTCCGTCAAACCAAAGACCCCGGAGACCACCAGAATGAAGCCGACACAGAAACTGAAACCATGTCTCACCCCCCAAAACCAATCCCAAAAGGTACAACCATCCTGGAGTAACGGAGAGGGAAGACCCACACACAGAGGCCGCACCCACTGCCGAAGGGAACCGCACCATCACCACAATCCCGCAGAGATAGATGGGCCGAACCTAAAGACCCAGGACCCGATGGGAAGGCTCCCAACCCCACCAGCCCAAACCACCCCCCCACAGATACAGCAGGTACCAAGGCCCACAACCCACACTCCAAGTATACCGCATTCATCCCCAACCCCGCAATGTGCAAACAGTCGACGCCCCGCAGCCAGTGTAAAACAAAGGAAAACCCCCAAAGTCAAGATGAACGTGACGTAAACGAGCAGCCGCCACCGACACACAACCACCAGGTATCCAGTCCCCACAACAAATAACATACCGGAAGACCCACGACCCTGTCAGAAAGAGGCAAGAGAGCCAAATCAGACAAAACCCACAGAGCACCCGCACCACCCCCAAGAGTCCACAGCCCACAAAACACCAGGAAACCAAAAGACCACCCGCCGGCACACACCCGAAACCCGAAATGACAAAACCCACCACACAAACCCACATGGACCAACAATGGGATGGAAGCCCCACCAGACGCGACGCACAGAGCTGCGCCCGACCCGCTCCTCCCCAAACATTCAGAGTAGTAGAGCAGTGAGACACCCAAACACCACCATCGGCACCCCACCCAAGGAAGCCGATCCCGGGAAAGATCCCCAGATGTACCCAACCCCCACTAAGATTCCTCAGTCAAAACCGAACCATGATGGCACCCTAAAACCTAACAGCAGGACTAGCTCGATAGACTAGGAAGCCAGAACCCCACCGCACTCCCCCTAAACCCAGACACCCCATAGCCCCGGCCTTGGGGTCAGGGGGGGACGGTCCCCCAGGTGCTCAAACAGAGTCGGGACCAACACGACCCGTCCATCACCACCAGGGGAAACGCCAGTTTCTGTCAGCCCCCCAAAAAGGGGGCGATCCCCACCACCAGGAGACAATAACACACAGGCCCAGCAACCCTCCTGTACTGTGCCAGCCCCACAGCCCGCACCCCGACCCCAACAGGAGTGAGCTCCCTACCTGTACTCCCGAGAGGCCCGTCCAGCCATGACCTCCCGCGTGACAAAGGGACCCAACTGCAGCAGCCGAACTCCGGACCCAGCCGCCGTCCAATTCATGACAGCCCCATACCCGCCCTCCTGGAGGAAGAGCAGTATGGACCGCGTCAACACAGCACCCGCACCACAACCAGGCGACCGCCGTCCCCGAGAGCAGCAGCCTCACAACGAAGACCCATACGGCAACCTGCAAAATACAAACCCCCGAACAACAGCTCCCCCCCAAGCAATGCATACACTAAACACAACAGCTGACCCACCAACAGGAACTGTAAGTGTACAAATTAACAGAAAGAACCCGAGGAAATTATTATTATTTTTTTTTTTTTTTTTTTTTTTTTTTTGTCCAAATACAATATATAGACCATCACATTACAGGCAATCACCAATACATTTAGTACAGCAGTATTGTAGACAGGAGGAGCACAGCCCCCCAGACAAGCTCCATCCCCGTACCACCCCCAAATGGAAAGGAACCCAGCCCGCACGGGGAGAGCACCCCAAAGAAGGCCCCCCCCAGCAACAACTAGTCGCCCAGTCCCAACAGCGAAACTGGAACTGTGAGTGGTAGGTAGACCACATCCCTGCAAGGTAGAAGGAAGCCAGGGAAGGGAGGGAGGAGGAGCAGAAGGGGGGGGGGCAGACGCAGAGAGAGCCACCACACCCAGAAGGACAGTAGAAGAAAAAGAGAAGAAGACCAAACAGAAAGGACAGAGGAGGGGGGAGAGAAGAGAAGAGGGGGGGGATAAGAGAGAAGAGATGGGGGTGGGGGATAGGAGAGGAGGGAGAGGGGAGGAGAGAAGAGATGGGGGAGGGGGATAGGAGAGAGGACGGGGGGGGTGGGGGAAAGGAGAGAAAAAGGGGGGGGAGAAAGGGGGGAGGGAAAGGAGAGAAAATGGGGGAGAGGGAAAGAAAAGAAAGGGGGGAGGGAACGGAAAGAAAAAGGGGGGGAGGGAAAGGAGAGCAAGGGGGGGGCGAGGGAAAGAAAAGGGGGTTGAGGTCAAGGAGAGAAAAAAAAAAAAAAAAAGGGGGGGGGGAAGGAGAGAAGGGGGGGGAGGTAAAGGAGAGAAGGGGGGGGGAAGGAAAGAAGGTTGAAGATCAGAAGGACAAACGGAGACCTGGCGAACAAGACCAGCAGAGGCGCAGGAGGAGCGAGGAAGGGGCATAAGCAGTCCACGGATCAGAAGCAAGAAGCAGGGAAGACAAGGAGAACAAGGAGGGAGCAGCCAAGGGCACTCACGCAGCAGCACAGAGCAGCAGAAACAGCACGTAGGTCATCAACCACACCGACAGCCTCCGCGACCACTCTCCCAGCGTCAGACCTCCACATCACTGCCACCCGGAAGCACCGAAGAACGGACAAGCGACAGCAGGCACTCAAAGGAAGACACCGCTCCAGCCGATCCGACCTCCGCATCCGCAGACCGGGCCCCAACACCCGCTTCCGGGAACCATACCATGCTGGCGGACAAGCAGTAAGCCGTCTGCCACGCCGAGCTCAACAGGCCGCCCCCCCCGCCGCACCTGTCCAGGGACCCGCTGACACTGCAAGAAGATGAGCACTCCGCCCCGAGGATGAGCGCAGGGGCCGCGCTACGACCAAGCTGAAACCGCCACAGACCACCCCCTGAAGCTGGAACAAGCGTAGCCAAACAGGAACCCCTCCACACCGCAATCTCCAGGAATCAGCCACCAGACCAACAGGCACCCAATCCAGCTGAACATGTACGCTGTTCCGTTGACAACTGTAAAGGAAGTGCATCCAAACTCTGCCCTACATATATACCTTACCAAGACCACCTCCTCCTCACTTCCTGTCCCACCAACTGACTTTCCTTTTCCATCCCCCAGCTCAGACATGCCTCCCCTTCTTATTTTCGCGGGGAGTTCTTGTGTCAGGTGAGGAATCCACACCAGGAGTTCTATAATTCCCTACTTTCACTCACCTGCATTTGGTAATTAGTGCAGTTAGCAGTCAAATATTTCCCCCTGCACTGAGACATGCTCTCTTTTGTTCTAATTCCCAGAGAGGAAGGAATTAACCTCTGAAAGCCTGCAACTTGTGAAGTTTACTTGGGCCTGCTGGACTGTATTGCTGTATGTTTTATTTCTCAAGCTGGTAAACTGACTAGTAGTCCAGATACAGTCAGAAGCTGATGTGTTTAGTTAGTGCTCAGTAGAGCAAGTATTTTGCTTTGTTTGATGTGTTTGTGATGCTGCTGTCTCACCACTTGGAGACAAATAAACAAAGACTTGAATTATCCTCCTCCTGTGTGTGAAGTGTCTCTGCAACCTAGAAGGCTGATCCCAAGACAGAAGGTACAAAACATTAAAGAGGACAGTACAAATTATACCTAATGAAAATGTATGTTGTTGGGTATGTACAGGATTTGTGTAGGCTAAGTTCATTTAATGTATGTAACTGTACATGGCTTGGTTAATTAAGCCCCATGGCCAGCTCAGCCGTCACAAAATTGAATGCCTGAGTGACTACACATACTCATGAGGTAACAGTCGCAGAGTATGAGTCCACTGTTCTCCGGGGGTCCTTTGTTAAACTAGAGGACTGGCACCACGAGCAGAGGGAGATCAAAGGCAGCCCATAGGAGAGATTGCCAGCTTCCCTTGTCTTCTTCTTCTTGCTGATAGATTTTATCCATCAACGGTGATTTTTGGATACCGAGGCATGAGCCTCATTACTCCATCTTCCCGGGATGGGTATGTAGTTGCGGGTTTGGATTCTTCTTGGTCTGTATGGACTTATCACAGTAGGGCTGGTTTCACAGGGTCTTCGCTGTGATGGGCCACGGGTAGCAGTCGAAGGTGTTTGCAGTGTTGGATATCAATGAATGGGAGGCAATAGCAGTCCTCTGATTGGCTGGTTTGTATCTCCTAACCTAAAAGCCTAATTCCAGATTGGCCACTCAGCCCCTAGAGCTTAGGGGGGCGGGGGGAGTAGAGAGTGATAAAATGGTAGCATCTGTGCCACAGCAAAAAGTATGTGTTGTTCGCAAGTATTTCTGCAGGCTAGGTGTCCATTAGGGGTGCTCTGACACCCCATGTTTCTGATGTTATGAATAAAGTGTCATAACCTGCCTGATCCTTTAGTCTCCCTATAAACCCATGGCAGAGACCCTTCATTATATGCAGTGTCATCCATCAAAAGGAGAAAGAAAGAGTTAGAAAGAGACTTATATAGAGAGTTATAGAGAGTTAAACAGAGTGGAGAGAATTGAAAATAGAGAGATCAGCGTGTTAAAAAGAGACTTATATATTCTTCCAGACATAGAGACCCCATTCCTTCATCAGACGGTGAAATGGGAAACTGAGTTATCTAAACCTATCTCTACTCAGGAATGGCAGCAAATCGTAAGCACTTCACTCACAATTTCTAATAATTCCATAGTGGTTGAAACTATAATATTGCCAATAGGTGGTACAGAACACCAGTTTTATTACATTCTATGTATTCCTCCCCTGACCCTGTCTGTTGGAGGTAAGGTCAAAGTCAAGGGACTATGATCCTGTCCTCAAGTAGCAATATTCTGGTATCAGATTCTCTCAAGGCTCAAACAAACGACTCAGATTAATATACCTAGACAACCAATATATACACATCTACGGTATATTTAAATCACACGAATCTACATAGGCACACCAAGAGTGGTTGTCTGTGTGTTCATTTGGTGAACACAGTGAAACATTGCATTACAGTCTTCTGGAAACCCCAAGTTACCCCTCTGTATCGGACTGGGAGAGAAGGGTGTGTCATATTACAGTTATGGAAAGTTTTCTGGATATTTATTAACTGTGGTTAACCTTTTTATACCAGCATTTATCATTTTTATTTTACTTTAACCCCTTAAGGACCGGCCCTGCACGCACGGTGCAGTCACTTAAAGGGATAGTAATACTTCGTTTTATCTTTATTTTATTTTGTAGCCATTAAAAAAACATGAAGAATGATATAAGTCTTATCTCTCAAACCTTTATGGTTTATGAGATATTCACAAGAAAAGTTTCCCCTCCCCGCCCCTTTTACCTAGTGTAAGCCATCTCTTCTCAGATGTGAATCTGGTTGTAAGACCAGACAGATAACAGAAGGGGACAATTTTCTTTGTATGAAAACAATGAAAGCCCTTCCCCCCTTGACAAGTTTTTCAGCTTTTTCCCTTATCTTAATTGAAGATTGTCCCTCTCTGCAGTCTACCTGGGCACCTCCCTTCTGATCTGGTTGAACGGGGGGGGATACTTTGTTTGTGAATATCTCTCAAACCATAAAGGTTTGACAGATAAGACTTATATAATTCGTCATGTTTTTTTAATGCCTACAAAATAAAATAAAGTTAAAACAAAATATTACTATCCCTTTAAGGACCAGCCCTGCACGCACAGTGCGGTCACTTAAAGGGATATAAAATGAAGTATTACTCTTTATTTTATTTTGTAGGCATTAAAAAAACATGAAGAACGATATAAGTCTTATCTCTGAAACCTTTATGGTTTGAGAGATATTCACAAGCAAAGTTTCCCCTCCTGCCCCTTTTACCTAGTGTAAGCCATCTCTTCTCAGATGTGGAATCTGGTTGTAAGACCAGACAGATAACAGCAGGGGACAATCTTCTTCCTATGAGAACAATGAAAGCCCTGCCCCCCTTGACAAGTTTTTCAGGTTTTTCCCTTATCTTAATTGAAGATTGTCCCTCTCTACAGTCTACCTGGGAACCTCCCTTCTGATCTGGCTGAGCAGTGTTACATCAGTAAAAGGGGGGGGGGATACTTTGTCATTGAATTACTCTTGAACCAGAGGCGTAACTAGAACGGTCCGGGCCCTGGTGCAAGAAGTGCCATGGGCCCCCCCAACCCCCGAACACATTGGCACCCGGGCCCTCCACAATGCCTCCATTTCCTACCTCCCAATCCCTGGTGGTCCAGTGGAGTGGCAGGAGAGACAGGCTGGCGAGATGTGCTCCCGCACTTTCCTCTTCTGTAATGCAGAGCGCAGGGAGATGATGTCATCTCCCAGTGCTCTGCATTACTAGAGCGCCGGAGGGAGATTGCGGCGCCGGGAGGAGGGGGTAGCTGGGTCCCTGGAGTGACGGGCCCAGTCGCAGTTGCGACCCCTGCGACCCCTATAGTTACGCCACTGTCTTGAACTACAACTCTGACAGTACTGAAATAACACTCTCCAAAGTCCAAATACTTTTTTCCTCGGAATCCGATTCCGGACTCCCCGAACGGCGTGCAGCCGCGCAGGGAGCCCGGAATTCCATGATGGTCCAGGACCGTCATGGGTCCTTAAGGGGTTAACTAGGATAAAGTTGAAGCAAATTTCAATTGGTTATCTGCTGACAAGGCTAGCAGGAAAGTTCTCAACCTATCTATCTTCATCTCTTCCTCTATTTCTGTCTTCTCCCCTTTGATCTTTCTTCTCGTCTTTCTTTCCTTTGCTCTCTTTTTCCATCCAGACATTGCATGAGTCATTGTGCTAGGATGCATTCACTTTTGTATTCTACTTAATATAGTGTAACACCTGCCTTACATGATAATGCAATGCTGTGTTATACCCAAGTCTTTTCACTGTGACATTTCTATGCTGTGTTTTGGATAAAATCTTAATGGAAACTTGTGAGATAAAAAAATACAGAGTTAAATTGAGAAAAATAGAAACAATTGTAAATAGAGAAGGGTGAGCGTTAAAAAGAGATACTTAGAGAGGCAAGAAAGAAAGTTAGAAAAGGACAAGTAGAGGGGAGACAGTGAGGAAGAGAGATTTAACCCTTTAAGTAGCAAATGGATTGCGTTGGCACTATAGTACTCAAAAGAGAGGGGGAGAGAGAAGGAAGAGAGATAACAGTAGACAGGAGACAGAGCTAGGTGGGGCATGAAAGGAGAGAGCTACAATGTAGAGATGGGCAAAATGTTTTGCCCCACAAGAGAAAAGTGGTAAAAATTTTAATTTTTGCCTTCTGTGGGAATTCCCATAAAAAGTGCAAAATAGCACTTTTTACGGGAATTCAGACAGAAGGCAAAAATTGGGGTTATTTTTGTTTTTTTCCCAGCACAAACCGCCACTAGTGTTAGTTATAGAACCACACTTACTGGCCACCTGCTTTGTCCTGCTGTAGCTATAGAAAAGCACATAGACACCACCCAGCCATGCTCTACTGCACTGGTAGCCATATAACCACACATGGAACCCCCGGCCTAGTCCCACTGCATTGGTAATCATGGAACCACATACTGACCATCCAAGCCTTGTCCCAGTTCATTAGCAGATACAGAAGCACTTACTGACCCCAACCCTTCAGCTGTTGCCACACTACAACATCCATCATGGTCTGGAAACAGATGGAGAGTCTCTTATTGCCCCTCATCCCAGCCTTGTCCAATGGTAGCGAAGAACCACACATACTGACTACCCAGCCTTATCCCACTGCACTGGTGGCCACAGAACCACACATACTGAATATCCATCCTTATTCCACTGCACTGGTGGCCATAGAACCACACATACTGAATATCCATCCTTATTCCACTGCACTGGTGGCCATAGAATCACACACACTGACCTCCCAGCCTTGTCCTATTGCACTGATGGCCACAGAACCACACGCACTGACCTCCCAGCCTTGTCCCACTACACTGGTGGCCACAGAACCACACACACTGACCTTCCAGCCTTGTCCCAGTGGACTGATCGCCATAGAACCCCACATACTGACTGCCTTGCTTTATCTCACAGTGGTGACCATGGAACCCCACATACTGACTATCCAGCCTTACTCCACTGCACTGGTGGCTATAGAATCACACACACACTGACCTTCTAGCCTTGTCCCACTGGACTGATGGTCATAGACCCACACATACTGACTACCCAGTCTTATCCCACTACACTGGTGGCCATAAAACCACACATATTGACTACCCAACCTTATCCCACTGAACTGCTGGTCATAATACTACACACAGTGATATGCAGACTTATACCACTACACTGGTGGCCATAATACTACACATAGTGATATGCAGACTTATACCACTACACTGGTGGCCATAATACTACACATAGTGATATGCAGACTTATACCACTACAACGGTGGCCATAGAATCACACACACTAACCTCCCAGCCTTGTCCCACTACACTGGTGGCCATAGAATCACATATACTGGCTACCCAATATGTGTTTTTTTTCACAAAATTTACAGAGAAAAAAAAACTGCACTCTTCGCTCATCTCTGTTAAAAAGAGAAAGATAAATGCTGAAAGACATAGGCAGGGGGTATCGAGACAGCTACATACAGCAGTGGGAAATATCATAAAGAGAGAGCGTTAGAGAGGGGGGAAAGAAAGAGAAATGGTGACCAAGTGTGAAAACTGAATAATGGGGAAAAATATGAAAACAGAGGTGCAAAGAGAATGTGGCCTCATTAGTAGCAAATCACCGAAGGGTGAGATATTCAAGAGTTCATTGGTCAGAACAGTGTCTTCATTATAATTGCCACATGAGAAATTGCATCATCAGAATAGTAAAATAATAACATAGTGGATGAGGCTGAAAAAAGACATGTGTCAGTCAAGTTCAGCCCATGACATATCACCCCTGTTGATCCAGAGGAAGGCAAAAAGCAGCCCCATTGAAGCCATTTCCAATTAAGCCCCACATGGGTAAAAAAGTCCTTCCTGACTCCAAATTGCAATCAGATATTTTCCTGGATCAACAACCTATCTGCATTGAAGCCAACTGTCATAATTCTCAATATTGTTCTGTGCTAGATAGGTATCCATTACTTTTTTGAAAGCAGTTACAGTATCTGCAAGTACAACATCCTGAGGCAAAGAATTTCATAGCTTTACTGCCCTTACTGTAAAACATCCCTGTCTAAGTCAAAAGCACCTTTCCTCAAGTCTTAATGGATGACCTCTCATTCCTAACGCAACTCTTTGCGTAAATAATTAATTGGATAGTTCTTTGTATTGACCTTGAATATACATGTAAATGGTAATCATATCACCCCTTAGACCTCTCTTCTCTAATGTAAACAAGCCCAGTTTGGCTAGTCTCTCTTTATAACGCAGATCCTCCAATGCCTTCATCAGTTTTGTTCCATGTCACTGTACTTTTTCCAGTTCAATGTCTTTTTTATGAACTGGTGCCCAAAACTGTACTCCATATTCTAGATGAGGCCTTTCCAAGAATATAGAATTATATTAGCATTTGTGTATATGTATCATATTTGTTTCTACAGCCCAAATGCATGACCTTACACTTATCTACATTAAAGGGATACTAATACTTAAAAATTACTATCCTGCATCTTGCAGCCAGTAAAAACCTGAGTTAAATGACCCCAGCAGCATCTCTCAAACCTTTATGGTTTGAGAGATATCCTCTTTCAAAGTTCCCTCTCCCCTGACGTCAGCGTTCTAGCTGACAGCAGGGGAATCCGGTCCACGGACCGGCGGAGGCTCTTCAGCAGAGTCGGGATCGCGTTATGGAAGAAGAAATCCTTCACTGAAATGGTCTTCTACATGTACTTGCAAACCAAGCACACGCAGAAGATCATTTCAGTGAAGGATTTCTTCTTCCATAACGCGATCTCAGCTCTGCTGAACAGCCTCCGCTTGCTCGGGAACCGAATTCCCCTGCTGTCAGCTAGAACGCTGACGTCAGAGGAAAAGGCAAAAAGCAAAACTTTGAAAGTGGATATCTCTCAAACCATAAAGGTTTGAGAGATGCCGCTGGGATCATTTTACTCAGTTTTTTACTGGCTGCAAGATGCAGGTTAGTAATTTTTAAGTATTACTATCCCTTTAAATGTCATCTGCCACTTTTCTGCCCATTCACTCGGTTTATCTAAATCCTTCTGCAGAGAAAATAACATAATAACATAGTGGATGTTATTTCTTTATGTCAGAGACTTTGTCCTGGTTGAGAGTAGAGGGTTAAAATTTTGGAACCAGTATGGACTTTATAAAAATCCTTTTTCTATCCTAAATGTGTGTGTAAATGATCTCATGTTAAAATAATGACCCTTTGCTTCAAGGTAGGGGGTGAAAATAACTGAGTGTCATTTATGGGGATATACGATTATGTGCTAGACACCAAGTCTAAAGGAAGATATACTCCCATATAGTAAAGTCTGGTAGGGTGACATATTTATGTCATGTCTAATGACCTCGTGGACATTCTTATCTGTTGATATAAGACAGATACTGGTAGCATATGTAAAATTTTACTGTGGAATAAGAGTACCATCATGAGAGTGCATAGCGTTATTACTAGTGCTTTGGAATTTTTCCATAATAATATGCGTGATGCCAGGGAAGTTAGGGATTAAGAGTATCCAATCAGATAATACTGATGTCACTGCATAATGAGATGGATCTCTATCAAATCAGAGAAGATTCTGATAAGGGTAATTTTACATTATAAATATGTAAGTTTTGAGAGAGAAGTTTTTTTTTTTCCTCTTGGTTTCCTGAAGTGTACCTGGCTGGCTGGTAAAGAGATACTAAGAGACACTTATTGGACTGGTAACTATATCTTTCCTTATTTTAATTCTGCAAAATTCAGAATCAAATATATATTTCTTCTATATTGGAAGAAACATAATTTTTCTTATAATTTGTCTTAATCGGACTGGCCACCCAATTGTGACCAATTATAATAAGCTATATTGGCTGTAGTAATTCTGAATTAAGCAGAATGCATTAATTAATTGGTAAATTGTTATATTTTGCCAGATAAATGTAAAATAAGATAGCAGTGAGATCTATTTATCCTTGTTTATAAATTAGTTAATATAATAGTTGATATTTCTAGAATATATTCTGTTTCTAGAAAGGTTATTATGGCTAATATTTGATCTGGGGGAATTCTTTGAATTTGGTTATTAACCCTTCAGCTGCTATTTGTCTATTTAATTTGAGGTGTTTCTTTGGATTTCTTTGTGTGTGTTTTGGGTAAAAATTTTTGTATAGTGAGAAGTGTATTTAAACCTCACACTAGACAAAAGAAGTTGCCATCTTGGGTGAGGCATCATACATTTCTAAGTGGATTAACCCCTAAAGTACCATACAGGTTTTACATAGGATTGCTGTAGTCATGTGTATAATATATGTTGCATAAAGTTTGGTATGCTGTCTATACATATATTATTAGATTGATTCTGAGTATATTCTTGATATAATCTATTACTGACTATATTAAATGGAATTTATATGTTTTATTCAGAAGGTATGCAATATTTGAAAATCTGTAGATAATTAAATTATAGTGATCTAAAACTGGGATTTTACTCCAATTAGTTTCTCTAAATTTGGTTATTATATATTGTATAAGGAAATTGTCAGAGGACCTGGCTTAATATTAAAGCTGACTCACCTAACAATATACCATAAACTCAATTAGTATAGTTTATACAGTTTCTGGGGCAGAGGTATTCATATATGCTGCTGCCAACTGTATTTTAATTAATTGTAAGGATCAATTATCCTTTTCTATGTTGCTGAGTTCAATTATTGTTATTTAATATCTCTGAATATACCTATGTGCGGTTAACCCTTAAATTGCTGGTAATGCTAATGGTGATAATTGTGGTTTGAGTTACTGTATATCAATTGTAATTGCTGGTCACTCATTTATATCATTGTTGTTTACACTTTATATATATATTATATTTTACTTAAATAAATTATATATATTTTTGCACAAATATGCAGGATTGATTATTTTAATCAATATGTTACTGTGAAGTAGCGTGTCAATACCTAATATAGTGTAAAAGTTCTCAAATTTAATTTTATCTATTTATGTGAAGATATTCAACATAATTGGTTCTCTTGTTAACCCTTGAATATCTTCTACATTTACACAGCTTAGTGTCATCATCAAAGATTGAGGCATTACTTTCAATTCCCACTTCTAGATCATAAACCCTTAACGACCGTCCGCGCAGGCACGCGGCAGTCACTACAGGAGCACAGAGCTTTTTTTTTTTTTTTTTTTTAATTTTGATTCCGGACTCCCCGAACAGCGTGCAGCCGCAGGGGGGGCCCGGAATTCCATGACGGTCATGGGTCGTTAACTCGGATCGACCCATGACATACTATGACAGTCAAGGGTCATTAAGGGGTTAATAAACAAATTTTAAAAAAAAGCATTGGGCCCAGGACTAAAACCTGCGGCACCCCTGTGGCAACTTTAGACCAAGTTGAAAAGGTTCCATTTACAAGAACTCTCTGCCATATATCATTTAGCCAGTTTTCAATCCATATTCATTGAAATTAGTTATCTGATTGAAATGAGTCAGCTGAGACATTTTTAATGAAATTAGTCAAAAAACAACATCATCAATAAATATCCACGGAAGAGTGGTTATAACAAAATTATCACAATAGCTGCATCTTTGGAATGCTGATTTCTTGGAGTGGAGATTTCAGTGCATTGCTTTTCATGAAGAAAGTCTGAAACACTTTTCCAAATCTGCATCCAAAACACACATTTACTATTTTTTTTTAAATAAATAAAAGATTTCTACCATGCCATATCTGTGAGCAGAACCATGAAATTAGCTGAGCAGCATATTTCAGGTATGGTTATGACATCATCAATATGAGACCCGAGCCTCCGGAAGTCCACTAAGGTCTAGGGGTGGGAACGTACAAATGAAGGGAGCTGCATCATAAAGTGGGTGGGGCTTGATTTATGTGTGTGGGATTGAGTGGAGGGGAGGAGGGGTTTGCACTTAAAATGGGCAGAGAGTGGGAAGGACATGGCAGAGAGTGACGGGAACTGGCAGTCAAGTGGGCAGAGTTACAAGGGAACTCACTGAGCCCTCACAATTAACCTCTATCCCTGAGACCCATTAATTAAAGGGATAGTAATGTTTACATATTAAGCCAAGGCTGATTCTTCACCTTACTTTTTTTTTTATAACAAAGTGTACCTTTCTAACTTTCCATAACGTTGTGCTCTTCGTTTTATTCTATTTTTAAGTAACCCCCACACACCCTTTTTTCGTGTCACGATGCCTCCCCTCAGGGAAGCAAGCCAGTCAAGGGGGACAGGGTTTCCCTTAGAATGACAGACAGAAGAATGTCCCTCGTTGCAATCTGCCCAGTCAAGTGACCAGATTTCAGATCTGAGGGGAGGCATTGTGATGTATGAAAAAGGGGAGGGAGGGGGACATGTTAACATAAAACAAAGATAACAACATTATGGACAGTTAGAAAGGTACACTTCCTTATAAAAAAAGTATAGTGAAGAATCAACCTTGGCTTAAAATCTAAATATTTCTATCTCTTTAAAGAAGCAGCAAACTTTCTTTTTTCTTTTACGAAAACATTTATGTTATAGAGCTTTTCCTGCTGAGTAAAACAAGGTCACTGCCACCGCTGTCTGTTTTATTCCAACTTTATAACCGTTCAAATAACCAGGAAGTGAATTTACTTTTACTTCCTGTTTGTTCTAACTGACAGGAAGCGACTGCAGTTTCTATCACATTCTATGGAGAACTGTAAGTCACTGACTTCCCTCTCCATTAGAAATTAACAAAATAAGTAAATGGAATTTGACCACTAGAGGGCACCACTAATATAAAAATACACTGGTTTAAACTGTAATAGAAGTGGAAATATGCATCTCTCAGCAGTAGGAGTACCTTATTTTACTCAACAGGAAAAGCCATACAATATATATTTTTTCATAAAAAAAAGTTTACTGCTCCTTTAAGTATAAAGACCAGTCTCCAGGTCAGATCTGGAGAGTTCAGAACCCCCCCCCCCCCACGTGTCCTTACCAGGTGAATATGAGGCAGATGAGGGTACAGATCAGAATGAAGACCTGGTTAAACATGGCGGAGTGGGTCCGCTGGATGGCTCGATGCAAGTCATTCTGGAAAAACAGAGGAAAAGGGAGAACAAGAGATTGGACAAACAAAAAAGAGAAAAAACATGAGATTGAGTTAAAAGAATGAAATTTGGCAAAGCGAGGAAGATAAAAGTTATCTATATTTACTTCCTTATGTGTTCTGTGTTAACCCTTTGAGTTTCAGAGAAGTGTAACCAACCCTTTGTGGATATACTTCCCTGGCACCCAGTGGAGTCAAACATAAAGTTAAAAAGGAGAATGAAAGATGTGAAAATAAACAAAAATAATTGGTCATATGCACAAAGATAGTGGACTAATTATGGAGCAAACAAACTACCCCGATGTGGACAAATAAACATTCCTATTCCTTTAAATTGGGCTTTTAACCCCTTGAAAGTTAGAGAGGTTTCAAATGCGTTGCTTTGTAGTGTGTTAGATATGTCGCTAGGATTCAAGGGGTTAAAATCACTATTTAACCCTTTGAGCCCAGAGGGGTATGCAACGCATAGCTTTGCAATGCGTTGCATACCACTCTGGCACTCAAAGGGTTAATTAAATGGGAATTTGGGGAATTTTTATTTGTCCCCTATGGTACAACTAGTGTGCTACAGAACTGAACCACTTTGGTCTGTGCACACGGCCTGATATGTAGAAGTGGTACAGGATATCGGAGATAAGGGTTGGCAACTTTTGTCTCTTCAGCTGTTTTACTACAAGTCCCATAATTTTCAACTGGCCTACACATTTGGCTCTCCAGTTGTTGTTGGACTACATATCACATAATCCACAGATGGCCTATATCTTTAGCTCTCCAGCTCTTGTCAGTCTACAACACCCACAACCTTCAGCTGACCTTCACCTAAAGTTGTTGTTAGACTACAGCTCCTATAATCCTCAGCTGGCTTACATCTGAGTCTCCAGTTGTTTTTTGTACTATGTTTCCCTTTATCCTCTGCTGATCTGAGCTTCTGGTCCCCAGCTGTTGCTGGACTACAACTCCCAACATTCTTGTCTGGCTGAGGGTCATATCAGTGGTAGTTCAAGCACAGCTGGAGCAGAAATTAGGTTTCAGATTAGGGCCAGGCATAGGATACTTACTATTAGGTTCTCCAGAGCGTGCTTTGCCAACCAGCAGTTAAGGAAGACAGGAATGAAAACATTCCGTAACGGTGGCCAAAAAACCTTCAAAACAGAGACTGAGAGTTAAAGAAAGTAAAAAAAAAAAAAATACACATCAAATATTGCTGCCAATATCGTATAATGCTCATATTTAAGGGGATAGTCCACCTAATTTTTTACTTAACGTGTAAGCTCATAATAGCCTATATTTTTTCAAAAGCAATGCGTTGCATACCCCTCTGGCACTCAAAGGGTTAAACAGCTTTCTATCTCTGACATTGAGCGACTGGTCAGTGACTGTAAAAGGAGGGATAACCATACAATGCAAAAAAAAACAGTGATACAATGTATAAAAGTCTGCCATTACAGAATACAAAGCACTCGATGCAGGGATAGTGTTACATTGCACACTGCATAGAAAAGCACTTCTGGGCAACCAACTTCACTGCAGGGAAAACAAAAACTCCCAAATGTCCCACTGGATTAACTATGGTTTGTTAACCAATAGAATGCTAGAAATGAGGCGTTTTAATCCTTGTATTGTTTCGCAAGGCATTGGAAACTTTACTAGGATATAATGGGGTAAGTGCCCCATATAAATCAATGGGATTTTTCCCCACACCTCATGGTGCAGCACCAAAACTGCTCACCTTTTGCTTTCTGCACTCAGACACAGACTGTATGAACCCTTTAAGGAATATATCTGAGGTCTGGGGTGTTATGTTCCTGTATGTGCTAATGCACAGTGCTGATTTTCAGCCAAGTCAGTGAACCTGAAACTTGTTGTTGGTGGCACTGTGCCCTTTATAGAAGAACTGGTAATTTTTATCAGTTCACATTTTGGTGCTTTATCCACTAAGAATAGGATGACCTGCACTTTTCTTATTAGAAAATGATACATGCACAGGCACTAAGGGTGCTACTGCATGTCTCCACAATAGGCATGGCATGCATTGTGCCCCCATCTGGTACAGCAGCCTCAATGAGTGAGAGAGGGGAGAGGTTTCAAACGAGGAGAGAAAAAAGAGCAAGTGGCAGAAAATAGTGAGAGAGACAGAGAATTACATGGAGAGACTGAATGAAAAGATTAATAACTGAGGAGGAAGAAGAAATAAAGGGAGAGAAGGGGGGCAAGGGAGAGAGGGAACTAAACCAGATTACCAGAAGAAAGAGAGTTGAGGGGGAGGAAGGAGAGGAATGGGAAACGGGAGATGAATAGGAGAAAATGAGAAATGGAAAGAAGAAATAGAGAGAGAGGAGGGAAGAAGGAGAGGGCACACAGAGCAGAGGAGGGCAGAGGAAGAGAAGGTGATAAAAATGAGAGAGAGAAGATGTAAGAGAGGTGAGGGGAGGAAGCAGACAAAAAAAGAGAAGAGGGTAGGAAGGAGAGGGAAGAAGCAGGAGAGGGAAGGAGGGAAAGGAGAAGATAGAGAGGGAGGAGAAGGGAAAGGAGAGGATAGAGACAGAGGAGAAGGGAAAGGAGAAGATAGAGAGGGAGGAGAAGGGAAAAAGAGGATAGAGGAGAAGGGAAAGGAGAGGACAGAGACAGAGGAGAAGGGAAAGGAGAGGATAGAGGAGAAGGGAAAGGAGAGGACAGAGACAGAGGAGAAGGGAAAGGAGAGGATAGAGACAGAGGAGAAGGGAAAGGAGAGGATAGAGGAGAAGGGAAAGGAGAGGACAGAGACAGAGGAGAAGGGAAAGGAGAGGATAGAGACAGAGGAGAAGGGAAAGGAGAGGACAGAGACAGAGGAGAAGGGAAAGGAGAGGATAGAGGAGAAGGGAAAGGAGAGGACAGAGACAGAGGAGAAGGGAAAGGAGAGGATAGAGACAGAGGAGAAGGGAAAGGAGAGGATAGAGGAGAAGGGAAATGAGAAGATAGAGAGGGAGGAGAAGGGAAAGAGAGGATAGAGGAGAAGGGAAAGGAGAGGACAGAGACAGAGGAGAAGGGAAAGGAGAGGATAGAGACAGAGGAGAAGGGAAAGGAGAGGATAGAGGAGAAGGGAAAGGAGAAGATAGAGAGGGAGGAGAAGGGAAAGAGAGGATAGAGGAGAAGGGAAAGGAGAGGACAGAGACAGAGGAGAAGGGAAAGGAGAGGATAGAGACAGAGGAGAAGGGAAAGGAGAGGATAGAGAGGGAGGAGAAGGGAAAGGAGAGGATAGAGACGGAGGAGAAGGGAAAGGAGAGGATAGAGGATAGAGGAGAAGGGAAAGGAGAAGATAGAGAGGGAGGAGAAGGGAAAGGAGAGGACAGAGACAGAGGAGAAGGGAAAGGAGAAGATAGAGAGGGAGGAGAAGGGAAAGGAGAAGATAGAGACGGAGGAGAAGGGAAAGGAGAAGATAGAGACGGAGGAGAAGGGAAAGGAGAAGATAGAGATGGAGGAGAAGGGAAAGGAGAAGATAGAGAGGGAGGAGAAGGGAAAGGAGAGGACAGATAGGGAGGAGAAGGGAAGGAGAAGATAGAGATGGAGAAGAAGGGAAAGGAGAGGACAGAGAGGGAGGAGAAGAAAAAGGAGAGGATAGAGACAGAGGAGAGGGGAAAGGAGAGGACAGAGAGGGAGGAGAAGAAAAAGGAGAGGATAGAGACAGAGGAGAGGGGAAAGGAGAGGACAGAGAGGGAGGAGAAGAAAAAGGAGAGGATAGAGACAGAGGAGAGGGAAAGGAGAGGATAGAGACAGAGGAGAGGGAAAGGAGAGGATAGAGACAGAGGAGAAGGGAAAGGAGAGGACAGAGGGAGGAGAGGAGAAAGAGAATGGGAAGGTGATAAAAGAGAGAAGAAAAGATGGGGAAGGAGAGTGAGAGGGTGACAGAAGAGGAGAGGAAAAGAAGGGAGAAAGTTAACAAGAGAAGAAGGAGGTGTGAAAGCGAGAGAGGCACAGTGCAGTCTGCAGAGCAGGCCGTGTTCACTGAGTCTGATGGAGAAGTGACATCTGTGTGATGGAGCTGCCAGTCGGCCCCACTCTCTGCAGCGCTTGTGACTCCCACACTGTACAGGAGGGGAAAATCACATTGTCTGGCAGGTGTTATTTAGGTAGAGAGAGAAGGGGGAGAGGAGATCAGATGGAAGAGAGACAGTGAGAGAGAGCGAGAGAGACAGACAGTCAAAGAGAGAGAGAGAGAGTGGAAGAGACAGAGACAAAGGTGCTATCTCAGCTGCTGCTTGTTTTACCTAATGGGAAATTCTGCTCTGGATGAAAAGGTTAAAAGGGCAGACGTTGCCTAAATGATTTTTTTTTTCACCAATTACGCTGCATGGGATTAAAAGAGATCCCTGTGATAAGACATATGTCATATTCTGTTACTGGATTACAGGTAATCAGACTCTAACTGAATTCTGTGTTGAGCGCTCACATCTGATGCTTCTATGCCTGTTTATAGATGTTGTTCTTGAGCAAAGGAACCTAGAGGAGAATGTATAAATTCATCAGTGCAGTCCTGCTGGCATTATGTGTTAGTGGCAGTGCTTCAGGGTATGCTGCAGAACAGTAAGTCTCTAATGCCACAAGCCCCATATGCCAGACAGATAGCTTGCTCTGGAAAATACATAAAATCACACCACTGCTTTAACATTTGGAGTTAAACAAAGAGTAGAGGAAAGGAACACGCAGTGATGCCATATACTGCCTTACTGCTCTCCCCGTGGAGCAAACAGGTTTGGGGGGGGGGTGATCTGCAACACAAGTAATAGCTTAGTAAGTTGGAGTTAGACAGGCATAAGGTTAGAGAATCGATCCTAGCACCTGCTTTCGCACAGATTTGTATTTGTACATTACACCTGCACACATGTGAATATGGCAACACGAGTATTTGAACACCCCTGTGCATCAGGACATACACTGAACACCATTCTGCTGTTGCATGCTTTTTCATAATCGGTCCATTCCTAAAAAAATCTAAGCGCACCAAGTGCAGGAAGGTGCTGAGGGCATGCTCACAGTTGCATCTCTGATACACAAGACTAGAGTTACATGGACGCCTTCTCTTAGTGCAGTATTCTCCATTGGTGCCTGGAATATCTGGAAAACTAATATACTTTTGTATAATGCACCTGTATTTACTGGTCAGGGAATGTTAGAGCATGTAAAGTGTTTTCATAAACTACTCATTACTTTGTGGCATTTTCTTCTTAACCCTTTCAGAGCCAGAGGGGAACAGAACACATTGAAAAGCAACGCATTCCGTACCCCTCTGGCACATAGAAACATAGAATCTGACGGCAGATAAGAACCATTCAGCCCATCTAGTTTGCCCATTTTCCTACTGTAAAAACCTCAAACCCTTTTTGGTCCTTGGTCTTTTCTTATGTTAAGGACAGCCTTATGCCTATCCCATTCATTCTTAAATTATGTCACTGTATTAACTTCTACCTCTTCTGCTGGTAGGCTATTTCACTTATCTACTACCCTTTCAGTGAAGTAAAACTTTCTTACATTACATCTAAACCTGTGTCCCTCTAGTTTTAGACTATGGCCTCTTGTCTTAACGTTTTTACTCCTTTGAAATGTACTTCCCTCCTGCAGTTTGTTGAACCCCTTCATGTATTTGAATGTTTCTATCATATCCCCCCTCTCTCTTCTCTCCTCCAAGCTATACATGTTCAGATCCTTTAGTCTATCCTGATATTTCTTTTCCTGTAAACCAGTCACAATTTTAGTCACCCATTTTGTCTCTAGAGTATCTATATCCTTCTGGATATGGGGTCTCCAGTACTGTACACAATACTCTAGGTGAGATCTAACTAGAGATCTGTAGAGTGGCATGACCACTTCCCTTTTCTGCTACTAATGCCCCTAGCTATACAACCCAGCACCCTGAAAGGGTTAAAGGATAGCTAGCAACTTCTAATAATAATCCCCATCTTACTATTTTTATTATTATCCTTTATTTATTTAGCACCAACTTATTATGCAGCACTGTATAATAGAGAATAGACACACAGAGATATAAATCACTACAAATGGAACAGAGGGCCCTGCTGGTGAGATCTTACAGTCTAGAAGGAGGTAGGCCGGACAAAGAAGGAGTAAGCACTACGAGATGTAAGTGCCTCCTTCCACATGAACTGCTAGTCAGTGGATGGAAGTAGTATGTATGTAGGTATAGCTTTATTTATATGGTGCCACACACTGTACGCATTGCCTTACAGATGGATGTTACAATAAATAAGAGGGGATAAAATAAGTGTCACGATCATAGAAACAATAGGAGAGAGTTCCCTGCCCCAAGGAGCTTACAGTCTAAATGGGTACTAGGAGACAGACAACAAGGTAAGAGGGTGTCAAGTGCTGAGTTTGGCCAAAGGTAGGGTATGGTCCTAGTGCTCCAGAAGATAAGATTTCATGGTAGACCGAAAGAAAGAGGGGAATAGTTCAAGACGTAGGGAGAGAGGTATGGAGTTCAATAGGTAAGTGGTGGAAAGTGAGAAAGGTTTGAGACAGGAGAGGGCAGAGGGTGTGGATGCTGCAACAAGAAGGGCGTTGCGTGCTGAGCGAAGGATGCGGCGTGGAACATAAGATGAGATGAGGGAAGAGATGTAAGGAGGGGTAGTAGTGTGGAGAGCATTAAAGGTGAGAAGAAGGACTTTGTAAGTGATACGTTGTGATGTTCAGTGCGGTGGTCCAGTCAAGTAGTGGGTCTGTTTAGGAGAACAAGTCTCTGTGTGAACAGTCTCTATGTAATCAGTGAGTTTGTGATGGGGTTATAGGTGGGGGGAGTGATTGTAGAACTGAACAAGAAAAAAAATTGGTCCTGTTTTAGCCAGTAGAGTAGATGGGATTCAGTGTACTTTTGTAGCAGAAACTCACAAAAGTGATATAAAGGTGATACCTTTTATTAGCTAACTGTGGACATAGAAAGTAAAATCTTTCAGGACACTAAGGTCCCTTCTTCAGGCAAGGGTTAACAAATACAGCTGGAATAGCACTGAATTTATATTTACAGATTATGACATACATTTGAAACAAATGATATGAGTACACAGTGGGGGACAATTAACTTAGAAAACATCCAGTCTCCATGAAATGTTATGCATAGGGTTAGATCAAAGTCCTGGGAACAAGGTAATGTTCGTTAACACAGAGGTGTGAAGTGCCTGGTAGTCTGGTAGCTGTGGCAAGGTCTCTCTCTATCCAATCTTATAATGAAACATGAAGCCCATCCTCAGGTTCAGCCTGGTTCAACCATGACCATTAATTTGGATTCCCATATTTTTTTTCCCTCTGAGTTCTAGAAGTTCCCTATGAGCATGGTGAACAAGAGTGAGTAGAGGTTGAACAGGCTGTTGACCTTATTTTTCCTCTTAACAGTTATTGAAGTAGTGATAATACTCAGTGAAGAGGTGAGTTTTCAGGGAGTGTCTGAAGGCTGGGGGAGAGTCTTATGGGACGGGGAGAGAATTCCAGAGCTCATGTGCAGCACGGGAGAAGTCCTGTAGGCGGGAATGAAAGGATGTAATAAGAGCTGCAGAGAGAGAGAAGAAGATCCTGTGTAGAACAAAGATGGAAAGTAGAGGAGTGCGGTGTTAGAAAGGGCTCTGTAACTTGATTCTAAATGCTAATGGGAACCAGTATATGGATTGGCAGAGAGAAGCGGTATTAGAGCAATAATGTATGAGGTAGATTAGTCTGGTGGCAGAGCTCATTGTGGACTGTAGCGGAGTTAGTCAGGTGAGAGGCCAATTAGGAGTGAGTTACAGCAGCCAAAATGGGATAGGATGATGGTTTGGATTAGAATTTTGGTAGTTTCTCGGGTGAGAAAAAGCCAAATTCTAGAGATGTTACGAAAATGGAGCTGGAATGAGATGGAGATTGATGGAATGTGGGGAGTGAAAGACAGGGAAGAGTTAAAGGTGCCCTTCCCCTGGCAGCGTCATGTGGAGGTGGTTTTCTATGGCTAGAAAATTCTAATAGTCCCTATGAATTTGTTCATTTTCCTTTTTTAAGAGATAACATCTTCAATCCTAGAAGTCATGCAGGGGAGGGCTGGCAACTTGTGGCATGGGGGGCAAGTGCAATCAAGTTGTCCATTATTAATATAATTCCAGCCCACTGTCCCAGCTCAATCACTTTTGTTAATTAATGTTGTGAAATACTGTGAAATCACAGCTTTCAATTGAAATGGGGCTACATTGGTGATATTCAGAGCTTACATTTGAAATGGCACTACCCTAATGGTACCACAGAGCTTACAATTGAAAGGGAGCTGCATTACTGATGCCACAGAGCCTACAATTTAAGTAAAGCTACATTAATGGAACCGTAGAGCTTACAAGGAAAATTGGTTATGCTACTAGTGTATCTCCATTTGGATTGCAGTTCTGTGGTATCACTAGTGTAGCTCCATTTCAATTATATGATATATGATATCACTAGTGTAGTGGGAGCTTGAGTAAAACAGTGGCCCACCAAACCAGATATATGACAGGTCCAGGGGGCAATTGCCTCCCTGCCCCCCAGGCCAGCCCTCCCCTGAAGTCATGTCTATGAAGGTTGACATGAAAGCTGCTGGACATTTTTTCAAACTAAAAAGGCAGAGGGCTTGAACCTACTTAAGATTACCTTGTAAGGTTTGATGGTCCTGCTAGCCACTGTCATGTCCTCCTAAAAAAGACATTACACCCGAGACATATTGAAGATGTTGTCTTTTGAGAAAATGTACAAGGGTGAAATTCATAATGACACTTAGGATTTTGGCCATAGAAAGGTAAGTAAGGAATTATTATTAGTGGGTGTTCTTTAAGAAAATCAAAGAGATACTATTAATAAAGAAAGATGGGGAGGGGTGATGCATAAACAAGCAAGGAAGTTGAAGAGAGATTGCAAACTCACTGTGATAAAGAAAGGCAATGTGTTCAACATCTCCAAAATGAACGGAATCCTGAGTATCTGCTCCCAAATATTGCCCTATGAAAAGATATTTAAAAGATATCATTAGAGAGGTAAACATCGGGGGTTCTGCACTAAGAAGTGATAAAGTAGAGATAACTTCTCCAGTGAGATCACTTCTCCAATTCCTATGTTATTCTATGCAGCCTATGACCAAAGTTGGAGAAATCTTTGGCTCCATAGAATATGATAGGAACTAGTGAAGTGATGTCACTGGAGAAGTCATCTCCTATTATCACCTTACTATTACACCTTAGTGCACCACTCCCATTATTTATTAACAGGAAGGACATCAGGGGGTGATTTTCAGTCCAACAGCAGCTAGACCATGGGTAGCCAACCCTGATTCTCCAGAGCTACCAACAGTGCATGTTTTCAGGATATCCCAGCTGTAGCACAGGTGGACTATTTAGTGGATTGGTCACTTTAATTAGTCCACCAGTGCTCATTCAGGGATATCCTGAAAGCCTGCACTGTTGGAAGATCTTGAGGTTTAGGGTTGGCTAAAGCCGTGCTCAAGGGTGACATATTGCCCAGCCCTACCATAAAGGACTACTGACACAGAATGACAGTGAAGCTGGGCTTGCAACAGTAACTTAAAGGGATAGTAATACTTCGTTTTAACTTTATTTTATTTTGTAGGCGTTAAAAAAACATGAAGAATGATACAAGTCTTATCTTCTCTGAAACCTTTATGGTTTAAGAGATATTCACAAACAAAATATCCCCCCCTGTTCAACCAGATCAGAAGGGAGATGCCCAGGTAGACTGCAGAGAGGGACAATCTTCAATTAAGATAATGGAAAAAGCTGAAAAACTTGTCAAGGGGGGAAGGGCTTTCATTGTTCTCATACAAAGAAAATTGTCCCCTTCTGTTATCTGTCCTGTCATACAACCAGACTCACATCTGAGAAGAGATGGCTTACACTAGGTAAAAGGGGCGGGAGGGGAAACTTTGCTTGTGAATATCTCATAAACCATAATGGTTTGAGAGATAAGACTTATATCATTCTTCATGTTTTTTTAATGCCTACAAAATAAAATAAAGTTAAAACGAAGTATTACTATCCCTTTAACTCCCTACATTCTAAAGCACAGTTTAGCAGTGTGGGGCAAACCAGCTTAAACATATGGGACAAATAACATTTCCAGTTTATTTAAATGGAACTTTTAACCCGCTGAATTCTAACAAGCTCTCCAATGCATTGCAGTTAGTTTGTTCCATAACTGCAGCACGCCACTTACAGGGATAGTAATGCTTCACAGTTTCAATTAATCTTCATAGTATTTGGGCCATGGAGAGTGTTATTTCAGTACTGTCAGAGTTGTAGTTCAAGAGTAATTGAATGATAAAATATCCCCCTCCCACCCCTTTTACTGATGTAACACTGCTCACCTCAGAGCAGCAAGACTGTCCAGATGGATTGCAGAGAGGGACAATCTTCAGTGAGAATAAGGAAAAAACCTGAAAAACCTGTCAAGGGGGCAGTGTTTTCCTTATGATCACAGTAAGACGATAGTCCCTTGCTGTGACCTGTCCAATTAAGAGACCAGATTCCACATCTAAGTGGAGGTGGCTTACACTAGGTAAAAGAGGAATGAGGGGGATACTTTATCATTCAATTGCTCTTGAACTACAATTTGGACAGTATTGAAATAACACTCTCCATGGCCCAAATACTAAGAAGATTAATTGAAACTGCTTTCTCTGTGAAACATTACTATTCCATTTAGTACATATGGACCAAAGATTATCTGCCTAAAATAGTTGTCACATTTACTTTGGGGCAGTTCATACAAACAGTCATTCATGCTGCAACTTTACTGCTGTGAACAATAGTCACAGTGAAGATGCACCATGAAGATGCAGAGCAAAAGTTCCCAAAACAGACTGAAACTTTATCACGGACATCCCTACAACCAGTCTCTGGGGTCCTCAACTGGATGTCAACCAATCATGTCTGGCTGATGTCATAGTGCCCCCCTTAATTTCTCTAGCATTGCCCACTCCAGCGGTCCTTGGGACTTCCTGCAGCCTAATTGCAGCTCCACAAAATGGGACAAATCTGGTGAAAATGTCACCCATGTCAATATTGCTTAAAGGGATAGGAATACTTGAAAATAATTTTATTTTATATTGTAGCCCTTAAAAAAAACATTAAAAATGATATAAGTCATATCTCCCAAACCTGTTTGGGAGATATTAGCAAATAAAGTTCCCTTTTCCTGGCTGTTTTAGCCAAGTCTGTCATCTAGTGGACAGATTTGGAATCTGGTCCACAGATCAGCCAGCAGCTCTTTAGCAGTGCCGAGATCACGATCTTTAAAAAGAACTACTTCATTGGAACGGTCTACAAAGTGTTCCTGGCTTGCAAGCATAATATGTAGACCATTCCAATGAAGAAATTATTTTTAAAGACCGTGATCTCGGCACTTCTGAAGAGCCACGGACGGTCTACAGACCAGATTTCAAATCTGACAGCTAGAACAGTGATGTCACTCCAGGGGAAACTTTACTTGCTAATATCTCTCAAACCATAAAGGTTCGAGAGATAAGACATATCATTTTTCATGTTTTTTTAAGGGCTACAATATAAAATAAAATTATTTTCAAATATTACTATCCCTTTAAATGAGGGACATCTGATCTAGCTTCCAAAATAGAGGATATCAGGGGGAAGACAAACACTGAGAGGAAGGTGAGAGAATGGGATAAGGGAATTTTACCTTGTATCCAAGGTAGGTGAGAAGCATTGTTTCCAAAAAGCTAATTAATGCTACCAGAACCTGGGAAAGAAAACAAAGGGTACAGATAAAATAAGGAATATGAGTTAAAGGGATAGTAATGTTTCACAACAAAAGCATCTCCGATTAATCTTCATAGTATTTGGGCCATGGAGAGTGTTATTTCAGTACTGTCAGAGTTGTAGATCAAGAGTAATTGAATGATAAAGTATCCACCTCTCGCCCCTTTTACTGGTGTAACACTGCTCACCTCAGAGCAGCAAAACTGTCTAGATAGATCGCAGAGAGGAACAATCTTCAGTGAGCATAAGGAAAAACCTGTCAAAGAAGACAGGGTTTTCTTTGTTCTCACAGTAAGAAGATTGTCCCTTGCTGTGAGCTGTCCGGTCCCAGGACCAGATTCCACATCTGAGGGAAGGTGGCTTACACTAGGTCAGTGTTTCTCAACCAGGGTGCCATGGCACTTTGGTGTGCCACAGACATCCACTTAGGGTATCCCATTTTACCTATAAGGCTTTCACAAAAATGTGAATTTAGAGATACAACTGTATATTTATGGAACTTATTATGCATAATATGTTTATTTTAGTTGTGAGATCTAACAATACCTCTATATTTGTGTATTTGTAACCTTCATTAGACTCTTTACAAAGGATATAAAATGTTAGGTGTTCCCCAAAAACTGCAATCTGCATGTTAGGGATGCCTTGGACAAAAAAAGCTTGAGAACCACTGCACTAGGTAAAAGGGGCAGGAGGGGGATACTTTATCATTTAACCCCTTAGTGACGGCCGCGTGCAGACGCGGCCGTCACTTAACGTCCGTCTAACATTTTTTTTTTTTTTAAAAAAACAATCCGGAGTCCCCGAACGGCGCGCAGCCGCGCGGGGAGCCGGATTTCCGGGACGTACATGTACGTCCTCTGTCACTAAGTGACAGCCACACGGGACGTACATGTACGTCCCGTGTCACGAAGGGGTTAATTATTCTTGAACTACAACTCTGACAGTACTGAAATAACACTCTCCATGGCCCAAATACTATGAAGATTAATTGAAGCTGCTGTTTTTGTGAAACATTACTATCCCTTTAAGAGGCAGAAGAGAAGAGAGAAACAATGAGAGCATCAGCAATGGCCGATAACCCTGTGAGTTAAACAAATTCATTTTTTTTTCTGTATACAAGGTTTTCGGTAAATAGAGTGCACCACAGCATTACAGAGGACAAAGTCCAAAACAGACTGGAATACGTTTGTAACAGTAAACAGCTTTACTCACTTTGCATATTCTCAAAATGCATAATACATAAATTCAAATAGTCTATACATTTTATGATTTATTATAATATAAATCTGAATCTCCATCTCCACAGACCTTCCAGTGGTGAATAGTAAAAGCAGAGCTATTTATACAATGTTGCAGTCTCCCTGCAGCACTGGGTGTTCTGTAAGCTATAGAGGCAGCTTTTCAACATTGTTTCACTGTCTTTTTTACATTCTGTCTTTTTACAGTTTTTTAAAGGGATAGTAATACTTCGTTTTAACTTTATTTTATTTTGTAGGCATTAAAAAATATGAAGAATGATATAAGTCTTATCTCTCAAACCTTTATGGTTTAAGAGATATTCACAAGCAAAGTTTCCCCTCCTGCCCCTTTTACCTAGTGTAAGCCATCTCTTCTCAGATGTGGAATCCAGTCCATAGACCAGACAGATAACAGAAGGGGACAATCTTCTTCCTATGAGAACAATGAAAGCCCTGCCCCCCTTGACAAGCTTTTCAGGTTTTTCCCTCATCTTAATTGAAGATTGTCCCTCTCTGCAATATACCTGGGCACCTCCCTTCTGATCTGGCTGAACAGTGTTACATCAGTAAAAGGGGCCGGAGGGGGACACTTTGTCATTGAATTACTCTTGAACTACAACTCTGACAGAGCTGAAATAACACTCTCCAAAGTCAAAATACTATGATGATTAATTAGAGCTGCTTTTATTATGAAACATTACTATCCCTTTAAGTTCCTTCACAGTTCCAGTCAGAAAGCATTCTGAAAACAAAAGTGTAAAAAAATAGGTGAAGATGGGAAAAGGTATATAGAATGTATAGGCAATTTCACAATTTAAAATTTTATACACTTATAGAATAGTTAACGTCAAAAATGAGGCTCACAGTCAATTTAAAGGGATATTAACCCTTTATTTTGACTTTACATATTCTAGAAACTGCCTCTACTTTTAGTTAGTTTTTTTATCTCCATCTATTTTTTACACATTTATGTCACTGATAATGAGCTTCCTGGACCTGTTTGCAGAGAGCTTTTTGTCAGGTATTGTGAGCGCAGGTTTAGCAATACAATTTAAGCAAAACAGCACACAGAACACTCAGTAGTAGTGTAAGCATAGTGTTATATTGTATAACTGTCACGGGAACTGGACAAATTCCCGGGTTGTTGGTTAACCTCTACACTTCCCTAACCTCTGTGGATCAGGATACGGGTGGACAAACCCTCAGTTATTCCCCAACGGGCTGACATTCATGGGGTTACATGAGAAACAGCTCCTCCAAAGGACTAAATTCACGTTGCCCGAGACGACCGGCAGGACTATCACAAAAGCCATCCGTCTATGGAACATAGGCCGGCTCCTGATTGGCCAAAGCCCTGGGTGCCATGTTTAAAGGTCTCCCATAGACTTAACATGGGGAAAAGTAGGCGTCCCAGGGATTGGTCAGTAAGCCACCCTCCCATAGCATCTGATAGGCTAAAGACAGGTGTGACACCAGAGGCCAAGATTGGCCACCTCATACTCGGCCCTGGATTGGCTGGGGTTTGAAGGCGGCTAAATCAAATTATGTAAAAGATGCTTTAGAACAAAGGACACTATTGTGAATGTGTATTCTAGCCCATTGTATCCAGCCCCAGCCCTTTGTCTAATGTTTACCCACTGCCCCTCACTATTGTCAGTTAATGCACTCAGGTCTGTCCCATTGTTCCCTGACCCCACTGTTCTGTATATAAGTCTGCTGGTTTGATCAATAAAGAGTTCTGGTTTACCCTGACACTAGTCCTGCCTGGTGATTTGGGGTACATTGCTGTATGCTGCGGGAGCCTTTGCTGGTGGATTTTGGGAAGAAGTTATCCTTGAGGTGACACCAACGCTGGGTGTCTGCTGGTACCATCACAATAACAATCCTATTTTAATAGTTGACTGACTAGAAATATCTGTGTGTGTGTGTGTGTAGGCAAAAAATCTGGTTAAATGCTAGAATTAATTTTTAATTTGTTTATTACTGTTACTAAAATGGGATTATTAAGGTAGTGTCTCAATATTTGCTGATTATACTAAACTGTACAAGCAAACACATACAGAAAAGGCAGGGATTTCTTACAGTTTAGGCAGTAAGTATGTGGGAATTATTTTGCTTCCTTGACTATGGTGACAGATACTGTAAACACTTAAACAAAGGCCAGCTGAGGATGATGGGAGTTATAGTTGAAAAATAGCTGGAATCCTAAGCTTCCCAATCTAAGTATAAATACCTATTATAACAATCGCTAACTAAACCAAAATGAACAAGGACCAACTCTATTTACCTGGAGCCCCCACAGGGGAAGTGGTCTGTTCACCCAAATGATGGGGGTCCTAAAAGAGAAGAAATTGGGGACTTGGTTATTAGGGGCACTCGGGCCACTCTGTGTGTCAATCTGTTACCCTGCAGTGGGAGGAACAGACTCCATGTCCCATAGCTCCCTCTTGTCTGTGTCACCCTGCAGTGGGAGGGACACACTCCTTGTCCAATAGCTCCCTACTATCTATGTCACCCTGCAGTGGGAGGGACCGGCTATATGTCCCATAACTTCCTCCTGTCTTTGTCACCCTGCAGTGGGAGGGACAGACTCCATGTCCCATAGCTCCCTCTTGTCTGTGTCACCCTGCAGTGGGAGGGACACACTCCTTGTCCAATAGCTCCCTACTATCTATGTCACCCTGCAGTGGGAGGGACCGGCTATATGTCCCATAACTTCCTCCTGTCTTTGTCACCCTGCAGTGGGAGGGACAGACTCCATGTCCCATAGCTCCCTCCTGTCTGTGTCACCCTGCAGTGGGAGGAACAGACTTCATGTCCCATAGCTCCCTCCTGTCTGTGTCACCCTGCAGTGGGAGGGACAGACTCCATGTCCCATAGTTCCCTCCTGTCTGTGTCACCCTGCAGTGGGAGGGACAGACTCCATATCCCATAGTTCCCTCCTGTCTGTGTCACTCTGCAGTGGGAGGGACAGACTCCATGTCCCATAGCTCCCTCTTGTCTGTGTCACCCTGCAGTGGGAGGGACACACTCCTTGTCCAATAGCTCCCTACTATCTATGTCACCCTGCAGTGGGAGGGACCGGCTATATGTCCCATAACTTCCTCCTGTCTTTGTCACCCTGCAGTGGGAGGGACAGACTCCATGTCCCATAGCTCCCTCCTGTCTGTGTCACCCTGCAATGGGAGGGACAGACTCCATGTCCCATAGCTCTGTCCTGTCTGTATCACCCTGCAGTGGGAGGAACAGACTCCATGTCCCATAGCTCCCTCCTGTCTGTGTCACCCTGCAGTGGGAGGGACAGACTCCATGTCCTATAGCTCCCTCCTGTCTGTGTCACCCTGCAGTGGGAGGGACAGACTCCATGTCCTATAGCTCCCTCCTGTCTGTGTCACCCTGCAGTGGGAGGGACAGACACCATGTCCCATAGATCCCTCCTGTCTGTGTCACCCTGCAGTGGGAGGGACAGACTCCATGTCCTATAGCTCTGTCCTGTCTGTGTCACCCTGAAGTGGGAGGGACAGACGCCATGTCCCATAGCTCCCTCCTGTCTGTGTCACCCTGCAGTGGGAGGGACAGACTCCATGTCCCATAGCTCCCTCCTGTCTGTGTCACCCTGCAGTGGGAGGGACAGACTCCATGTCCCATAGCTCCCTCCTGTCTGTGTCACCCTGCAGTGGGAGGGACAGACTCCATGTCCCATAGCTCCCTCCTGTCTGTGTCACCCTGCAGTGGGAGGGACAGACACCATGTCCCATAGATCCCTCCTGTCTGTGTCACCCTGCAGTGGGAGGGACAGACTCCATGTCCTATAGCTCTGTCCTGTCTGTGTCACCCTGAAGTGGGAGGGACAGACGCCATGTCCCATAGCTCCCTCCTGTCTGTGTCACCCTGCAGTGGGAGGGACAGACTCCATGTCCCATAGCTCCCTCCTGTCTGTGTCACCCTGCAGTGGGAGGGACAGACTCCATGTCCCATAGCTCCCTCCTGTCTGTGTCACCCTGCAGTGGGAGGGACAGACTCCATGCCTTATTGCTTCTCGTGGGTGTGTCTCTGGGTTATGAAGAACATCAGACTGATTCTTACCAGTCGAACTTGTGTTGTGCAGAATTATTCTGTTTGGAACAATCCCAACTGAAACGAGAAATAGAATGGAGGTGAGAAATAGAAGTAGGGGGCACTATGAGAATTGGGGGGAGCAATGTGCATGATGACATTTAACTCCCCTTGGAGTTAATAGAGGTCTCTGAAACATTGGGGGGGTGTGGTCAAAAGAAAGTTGTAGTAATTCTGGAATGAACCAACTTCACCATAGGGGAGAAAATAATATTCCCATTTATTTAAATGTGGCTTTTAACCCCTTGAGTGCTAAAGAGGTCTCCAATACATTGCTTTACAACGAGTTAGAGACCTCGCCAGCATTTAGGATATTAAAAGGCCCATGTACATCAATGGGAAGTGTGGGGATTTTATTAGTCCCCCGAGGGATGGGATGAAAAAAATGGGGGGAGGTAGAAAATATGAGGAAGGACAGAGATAATGAGCCACAACACTCAGAAAGACAAAATGGAGCAGTACTAGGGTAAATCCATTGCACCAGAGGGAACAGATATATATTTACATTGGTTTAAATTGGGCATTGTTACAGTGATAAAAAACCCTGTTGAACCCTTTGAGTGCTAGAGAGGTACGCAATGCATTGCTCTGCAATGCATTGCGTACCTCTCTGGCACTAAAGGGGTTAAATCTATAGCAATCTGGGGAATTTTCATTTGTCCCCCTATGGTCATAAATGGGATCCATCCTGTCCCAAGCCTCTGAAGGTCCCACTGACACATTTCGCATCATAAAGTGCGTGAGACTTAATTGGGGTGGGCAGGGCTGAGAAGTGGAGAGGTGGGGTTTTCCCTTAAAGGTATAGTAATACTTAAAATGTAAAAAAAAAGATATGTTGTAGGGTTTATCCCCCTGAGTAAAACAAGAGTACTCCCACTGCTGAAAGGTGTTTCATTCAAAAGTTATTAATTTTCAAAGTTGAATTTTTTAGGTGCAATATCACAGTGGTCTGAATTTGTACAGTGGCGCTGTTGCTACATGATCCTATGGAGATTTATGGTCCCGGGACCAGAGCTGTCCATAGGATCGTGTAGCAACAGCGCCACTGTACAATTTCAGGCCACTGTGGTATTGCACCTAAAAAAATCACATTTGAAAATTAATAACTTATGAATGAAACACCTTTTCAGCAGTGGGAGTACTCTTGTTTTACTCAGGGGGATAACCCCTACAACATATTTTTTTTTTTACATTTTAAGTATTACTATCCCTTTAAAATGGGTGGAAGAATGGGGTGGGGAGTGACCTGAACTATCAGTGAAGTGGGCGGAGTTACAAGGGAACTCACAGAGAGCCGAGAAACACCCTCTGTCCCCGGAGATAAGGTAATTAAGTATAAAATCTGAAGTCTTCAGGTCAAATTTTGATAGATCTTAGGTATGCTTGCAGGGCAATTGGTTTGCACCTCTTTTGCTATTTCATATAGATATAGATAGATAGATAGATAGATAGATAGATAGATAGATAGATAGATAGACCCCTATGTAAGAAGATACAAAGTATGATTACAGGGAGACACGAAGAGATATTGATGGAGACTCACCACCCAACCCTGCTCTCCACTGGATCGTCTAGAAGAACTCTGACAATGTAGAGGAGGCAGCTCAGCACCTTCAGGGAGCAATTAAACAGTCTGACTCTTAGACCTGGGAAACAACAGAGATTGGAGGAGAGGTGTAGAACACTTTCCAGCAGGACAGACAGCATAAAACAGTGGTGGGCAATATATGGCCCCAACTAACCAACTTGATCTGGCCTGCGTGTCTTTGTGATCTAGAAGCAAGATAACCACTCTGGCCCTGCACAAAGTGTAACTCTAAATATGGTCACCCCCACATAGAGGGATGTGGAGCCTGTTAGATGCCCTGCACTGGAGAGTATTCTCATTGTGTCAACCAATGTCATCTCCCTCATGTCTGTATCATCATTGTGTTACATTTTCTGAGGGACACTGACATGTTTATGATGATGATAAAATACTTACTTGATCTCTGGTTTTTTATAAAAAATAATTTCAAGCGTTCCTTAAATGAGTTTTCATTCACATAAAATTCCACTTCAACCCTATAAAACAAGCAAAAATATAATGAAGAAAGGCAAATAGATGTATATTCAATTAATAAATAGTTAGTTAATCTGAGAACAATTCCCACCACAAATAAACATCTTATATACACACACACATACCTACACAGACATAGTTTGCCTAGTGCTTGCTTTGCATATGCAAATTACCCTTTGGACTGGTCACCCTATGGGTAACAGAGGAATCCAGGTGTTGTCCCCTTTCTCACAGTGCCTAGAGAAATTAGCTGTACCTCACTGACAATGCCCAGCAAGGCAGAAACGTATGTCTGGGGTTGGCTGTTTCTCTTGGTCAGAAAGGAATTGCCTAGCCTTTTTGGCAGGATCAGTATGATGTGCTCTAAGATGGCATGCTTTTAAAATGCTGCATGCAAAACAGCGTGCGACTACAGGGGAAGGGGAGTTGAGAAGGGGAGAGGCAATATTTCAGGCCCTGCATGAGAATCTCGCTCTTTCCAACAGTGCGAGATTCTCATGTCGCCCTTTTAATCAGGGCAATATAATGAATGCGCCCTGTAGTCGCATGCTGTTTTGCATGCAACATTTTAAAAGTGAACTCTGTGAAAGGCACTAGTGAGTTAAAGGGTTAGTAATGTCAAAAAAAAGGTTTTTTTGCTTTTAGAAGAGCTTAAAGGGGAACTTTCACCCCGCAATAACTTCATGTTCACTTACTGCTCACCTGGCGACTAGCTGCTTAGTAGCGCTAGTCGCCAGAAATCTTACCCGGTTCTTCAGATATATGCGTTTTACAGGAGCAGGAAGAACGGACGTCTCTTCACAGTGACGTCCGTGCGCCTGCACTGTCAGTCCCATGTCAGTCCCTTGTGCACCGTACGGTGCACAAGGGACTGACAGCGCAGGCGTACGGACGTCACTGTGAAGAGACGTCCGTGCTTCCTGCTCCTGTAAAACGCTGATATCTGAAGAACCGGGTAAGATTTCTGGCGACTAGCGCTACTAAGCAGCTAGTCGCCAGGTGAGCAGTAAGTGAACATGAAGTTATTGCGGGGTGAAAGTTCCCCTTTAAAAAGTTGAGCCAAATGCAAAAAAAACGTATCTCTGAAACTGCTATGGTTTGAGAGATACAGGCATTTAAATTTCGATGTCTCCTGCTGACAGCTGTAAAGCTGTCATCACGAGATCCGTGTCGGTCGATACAGAGGCTCTGCAGCAGAGCCGCAATCGCGCTATTGACAACAAATCCCTTCATTGGAATGGTCTAAAACGTGTGCCTTTACAGAGGCTCTGCAGCAGAGCCGCAATCGCGCTATTGACAACGAATCCCTTCATTGGAATGGTCTAAAACGTGTGCTTGCAAACCAGGCACACGTTTTAGACCATTCCAATGAAGGGATTTGTTGTCAATAGCGTGATTGCGGCTCTGCTGCAGAGCCTCTGTATCGACCGACACGGATCTCGTGCTGACAGCTTTACAGCTGTCAGCAGGAGACATCAAAATTTAAATGCCTGTATCTCTCAAACCATAGCAGTTTCATAGATACGTTTTTTGCATTTGGCTCAACTTTTTAAGCACTTCTAAATGCAGAAATCTTTTTTTTTTTACATTACTAACCATTTAAAAGAGATTACATACTGGTTAAGAGACTTTTCCTATAGGGCCTGCTAAATTCGCTAGCAGGTTCGTTCCTAGTTTAGAATCTCTGACTAACTCTTTGCAAATTGTTTGCACTGACCCTGCATGAGAGAATGGATTGCTGACAAGCACATTTTAATGTTTAATTCATATGAACTACAAGTGGGCACGATTTACTTACAGCCAGTTAAAAGTACCACTATAAATGCTAATGCTAAAATACACTTGATTGCGTGTGGATTTGTTGCAACATGCTGGGGGAAGAAGTTTTCTGTTGTGCTCATCATTTCTTCCTGAGTCTTATACAGCAGAGTACAGTCTCCTAATTAGGAAGTGAGGGCTTCAAAGAAACACTGCACATGCAATTTCCTATATCCAGTGTATGGTAACTGTATCAAATATATCAGCAAATGTTTAATTATACTGTTTCATATCAATCACAGGGGACAATGGACCCCTTTGGGCACCAGAGCTGCACTCCGTGAACCCCCTCTAATTATGCTTCTGTAACCTATTAACATACCTGGGAACTTTTGCTTCTTAATCCCCTGGAGAGGGCTTAACTTGTGCTTTGGGGGATATAAGTGACATGATTCACGTCATAAAAGGGGTGTGGCTTAATTGTGGGCGGGGGCTTATTGATATGTCATACAGTGGGCAGGAAGTGGGAGGAATGGGGTGGGAATAAGGAGAAGTGGGTAGGATAGTAGAAGAAACAGGGTGGGGAGGAGGAGAGTGGGTAGTAAGTGTGAGGAATGGGTGGGAAGGAGGAGAAGTGGGTGGGATAGTGGGAGGAATAGGGAGGGAAGGAGGAGAGTGGGTGAGATAGTGGGAGGAATGGGGTGGGAATGAGAAGAAGTGGGTGGGATAGTGAGACGAAGAGGGTGGGAAGGAGGACAAGTGGGCAGGAAGTGGGAGGAATGAGAAGAAGTGGGTGGTATAGTGCGGGGAACAGGGTAGGAAGGAGAAGACGTGGGAGAAATGGGTGGGAATGAGGAGAATGGGTGGGATAGTGAGAAGAACAGGATGGGAAGGAGGACAGAGAAGAACAGGATGGGAAGGAGGACATGTGGGCAGGAAGTGGGAGGAATGGGGTGGGAATGAGGAGAATGGGCGGGATAGTGAGAAGAACAGGATGGGAAGGAGGACAAGTGGGCAGGAAGTGGGAGGAATGGGGTGGGAATGAGGAGAGAGTGTGTGGGATAGTGAGAAGAACAGGATGGGAAGGAGAACAAGTGGGCAGGAAGTGGGAGGAATGGGGTGGGAATGAGGAGAATGTGTGGGATAGTGAGAAGAGCAGGATGGGAAGGAGGACAAGTGGGCAGGAAGTGGGAGGAATGGGGTGGGAATGAGGAGAGTGTGTGGGATAGTGAGAAGAACAGGATGGGAAGGAGGACAAGTGGGCAGGAAGTGGGAGGAATGGGGTGGGAATGAGGAGAATGGGTGGGATAGTGAGAAGAGCAGGATGGGAAGGAGGACAAGTGGGCAGGAAGTGGGAGGAATGGGTGGGATAGTGAGAAGAACAGGATGGAAAGGAGTAGAAGTGGGCAGGAAGTGGGAGGAATGGGGTGGGAATGGGGAGAGTGTGTGGGATAGTGAGAAGAACAGGATGGGAAGGAGATGAAGAGGGAGGAGTTTCATAAGAAACTCCCCACCACTGGAGAATCAGCCTCTGTTCCCGGAGACCCGGTAATTCACTGCAACACCTGTAGTCTACAGGGCAGATCCGGAGAGCTCACAGGTATGTGTATTAATGTTTTAATGACAGACCACTGGAATATGAGTTTAACATTAGAGGCCCTATGTACAAAAGAAAAGGGAGCAATTCTGTACCAAACCAGCTGCACTGTAGGCGACAAATAAAAATTCCCATTGAGTTAAATGGAGCGTTTAACCCATTTCATGCATTGAAGACTTCTCTAGCATTCAAGGGGTTAAAAGTCCCATGACTGACCCCTTGGAGATAATTCTCTATTGCTGGTTCAGCTCATAATTACGTGTCCCTAGCATTTGTCTTCTATGGTTCATTTCTTTTCCTCATTTTTTTCCTCTCTCCGTCTCTCTTTTATCCCTTTTCCATTCATGTTTCTCTCCAGTTAGAGTCCAGGGTGAAGTTTCTTTTAATTTGCCGTGATGGATTTGACAGGAGAATTGATACTGTTGGATGTTACAGATAATAAAATGTGTAATCTTTATGGATTCACATCATGTATTGCCCTGGAAGCGCTGAGTTCTACTGTAGCTTTCTCTTATTGAAAATCCAATAACGATTTACTTTGAAAAGTCTCAGTTAAAACAATGGTAGATTTGTCATTTATTTCTCCCTGCAGTTCAGTTTGTTTTTCTTTTGTGCATGTGCCAGAGAGGTGTCCAACATATTGCAAAGCAATGGCCTGCACCCGCCTTGGACTCAAAGGGTTAATTCACGGACAGCAGGATCCATGGACAGGAATCCAGAATCTGAGACTATCCCTAGAAAACAGGTTTACATCTGATGGGGACTCAGTCTAATACATCTGATGGGGACTCAGTCTAATACATCATTATACATCTGATGGGGACTCAGTCTAATACAGTATTATACATCTGATGGGGACTCTGCCTAATACATTATTATACATCTGAAGGGGACGCAGTCTAATACATTATTATACATTTGATGTGGACTCAATCTAATACATCTGATGGGGACTCAGTCCAATACAATATTATACACTGTGTGCACAATTATTGGGCAAGTTGTATTTTTAGGATTAATTTTATTATTGAACAACTACAGTACTCACTTGCCTAATAATTGTGCACACAATGTATATCTGATGTGGACTCAGTCTAATACATTATTATACATTTGATGGGGACTCACTCTAATACATTATTATACATTCAAAGGGGACTCAGTCTAATACATTATTATACATCTGACAGGAAGTCAGTCTGATACATTAATTATTATACAACTGACAGAAACTCAGTCTAACACATCATTATACATCTGATGGGGACTCACTCGAATACATTATTATACATCTGATGTGGACTCAGTCTAATACAATATTATACACGGTGTGCACAATTATTAGGCAAGTTGTATTTTATAGGATTCATTTTATTATTGAAAAACTACAGTGCTCTCTGTCAACCCAAAATGTTAAGAAAGAAAGTGAGGTTTTGGCTTTCTTAGGAGAATATCTGTGTGCGCAATTATTGGGCAACTATTAGTGTGCAGAATTATTATGCAACTAAATGAAAAACGGTAATTTTTCCATCTTATGTGTTTATTTTCATCTATTAAAATGAGAATACTAAACAAACAACTCAAAGTTTACAAATAAACATTTGTGACATTTAAAAAAAAAAAAAAAAAAAAAAAATCAGTGACCAATATAGCCACCCTTCTTTTCAATAACAGTCATAAGCCTTCCATTCATGGGGTCTGTCAGTTTCTTGATCTTTGACGATCAACTTTTTGAGCAGCAGCAATTACTGTTCACTGTTCAGAGAGGTGTACTGTTGTCCTTCGGAGTAAATCTGCTGCTTAAAAGGGGCCCACAAGTTCTCAACAGGGTTTAGGTCAGGTGAGGAAGGGGGCCATGTCATTATTTTATCATCTTTGAGGCCTTTACTGGCTAGCCATGGAGTGGAGTACTTTGATGCATGCGATGGAGCATTGTCCTGCATAAAAATCATGGTCTTCTTGAAAGATGCATACTTTTTCCTGTACCATTGCTTGAAGAAAGTGTATTCTAAAAAATAGCAGTAGGTTTGGGAGTTGAGCTTGAGTCCATCTTCAACCCGAAAAGGTCCAACTAGCTCATCTTTGATAATACCAGCCCATACCAGTACCCCTCCTCCACCTTGCTGGCATATGAGTAGAAGTGAAGCTCTGTGCCCATTACTGATCCAGACACGGGCCCATCCATCTGGACCGTCAAAAGTCACTCTCATCTCACCAGTCCATAAAACCATTGAAAAATCTGTCTTCAGATATTTCTTGGCCCAGTCTTGACCTTTCAACTTATGTGTCTTGTTCAGTGGTGGTCAGGTTTCAGCCTTCCTTACAGTGGCCATGTCTCTGAGCACTGAACACCTAGTACTTCTGGACACTCCAGGTAGGTTGCAGTTCTGGAATATGACAGCACTGGAGGATAATAGGTTCCTGGTAGCTTCATGTTTGATTCGTCTCAGATCTCTGGCAGTTAATTTGTGTCTTTTTTTCTCAACACGTTTCTTGCGACCCTGTTGACTATTTGCAACAAAATGTTGGATGGTTCTGTGATCATGCCCCAATATCTTAGCAATTTCAAGAGTGCTGCATCCCTCTGAAAGACTTTTTACAATTTTTGACTTTTCACAGTCAGTTATATCTCTTTTTTCTGCCCATTTTGCCTGAGGAAATGAAGCTGCCTAATAATTATGCACACATTGACATAGGGTGTTCATCTCCTTAGGCCACACCCTCTCTCATTACACAAATACACATCACCTGATAAGCTTAAATCCAATAAGCATTCAAGTTTATACAGCTTGGAGTTGGAATATATACATAAAAATAATGATATGGTCAAAATACTCACTTGCCTAATAACACAGTGTACATCTGATGTGGATTCAGTCTAATACATTATTATACATCTGATGTGGATTCAGTATAATACATTATTATACATCTGATGGGGACTCAGTCTAATACATTATTATACTTCTGATAGGGCAGTGATTCTCAACCAGGGTGCCATGGCACTTTGGTGTGCCACGGACATCAACTTAGGATGCCCCATGTTTTCTATGAAGACAAACAAAAATGGACTTTTAAATAAAGATTTATAGAAATTGTTATGCACAATAGATTTAGTTTTGTTATTATGATTATAAAACCTAATAATAACTGTATATTTATGTATTGTACCCTTCTTATGCCCTTGATAAAGTACACTAAATATGTTAGGGGTGCCCCGAATGTTGTAGATTATGTGTTAGGGGTGCCCCGAGCAAAAAAAGATTGAGAACCACTGTGATAGGGACTCAGTCTAATACATTATTATACATCTGATGTGGACTCAGTCTAATACATCATTATACATCTGATGGGGACTCAGTCTAATACATCATTATACATCTGATGGGGACACAGTCTAATACATCAGTATACATCTGATGGGGACACAGTCTAATACATCATTATACATCTGATGTGGACTCAGTCTAATACATTATTATTATATATGTAGAATATATATATAATTTAGATAATGACATTAATCAACACAGAAGGAAACAGAACACTTCAAAACTCCCATAGTCAAACTGCATTCTCCATGGTGCCAGTGTCCATAAGGTGAGGATTTTCTGCATAAAAATAATATTAAATATGGGCCAGATGGGAGAAATTCTAGTACATTGATTCTAATACTGGTTTTAGAGAAGAATCATTTTAGTACATCCTCCTATTGTGTACAAGCTCTCCTCTATTTTATACTAAGGAGCGAACCATGCTACAAGACTGAGATCAGAGCAAGTGGTGCTACGGGAGGTATTACATGGTTGAGTGCTGCCATAAGGGTCTCAAGATAGGATGGGTTCTATGTAGAAGGTTCTGTCTAATTGGCATTAGGAATGGGACCTGCACACAAAATGTAAAAATCAGCTTTTGTTTAAAAAAATAAATAAATAAAAATACGGATAGAAAAATGAATTCTGCAATCTGTTTGTTTCTGACAGGTTAGTCTGTCGATTTCACGCTTGAGATCATATTGAAAACACAAAATCTTATCGTGGAGAGAGGGACAGAGAGGGAGAGAGACAGAGAGAAACACACAGTGAGAGACAGAGCAAGAGAGACAGACAGACAGAGAGAGAGAGGGAAAGAGTAAAAGAGAGATGAAGATTGACAGACATACACGCACAGATGAAGAGAAACAACATTAAGAAAGACAGAAAGAGTAAGAGAGAGGAAGAGAAAAGGGAGTGACAGTCAGAGAAAGAGAGAGGGACAGAGTAATAGAGAGAGATAGAGGAAGACAGGGGGAGTGAGTAAGAGAGAGAGACAGAGGGAGAGAAAGGAGGCAAATATAATTTTTGATACCTTTTATTAGCTGACTAAGCAGATTTAGAATGCAAGCTTTCAAGACCTTAGGTCTCTTCCTCAGACATGTTATACAGATAAATATGAAAACATCTATCTTATATACAAGTACACATTGCTTTGTTTAGCATGGAAATCAGATAAGAGAACTCAATCCAGATCCAGATACTTTGATCAGTCAGTGGTAAATTGCACCCCTCCTCTGAGGTTTTAGAGGTATTTACGATGCTCTTGGGTCTGTTGGAAAGGTCAACCCACTAAGTGATAATGTGACAAAAACTCTCTGTCCTTATTCAAACCATTACAAATTACATGCTAAACAATGTAATGTCTACTTGTATTTAAGAGAGATGTTTTCATATTTATCTATATAACATGCCTGAGGAAAAGACCTAAGGTTTTGAAAGCTTGCATTTAAATCTGCTTAGTTAGCCAATAATGGTATCAAAAACTATATTTGCCTCCTGTATTTATACGGCTAACACTGTACCGACTCTCATCTGTTAGAGGGAGAGAAGGGAGAGAGAAAAAGAGAGAGAGAGAGAGAGAGAGAGAGAGAAAGAAGGTGAGTGTGACAGAGAGAGGAAAAAGAGTGAGGGAGAGAGTGGGATTTGTATAAAATCCCTTCATCTCATTAATATGACAGCTGGGATATGTTAAACTTTCGATCACCAGGTAAAAGAGAGACGAAATTATTCACAGTTTTAACTTCTTTATTTTAAATAGAGGATAAGAAGCGATAGAGAGTTATGATAAAATTGACTGAAGTGGCAGATGCCCCAGAAGACATTAAGGTTTCAGGCAGCCCTGCCTTCTTCCCTCTGCCCAGGATTGGGGCTTCCCCCCTGCACCTGGGCTAGAAGGGTGGGAAGGGTAAGGAGCGACTTTGGCTATAAAATAGTAATTACCTATTCTTTTTTCCCTCCCACCCAGCTCTGATGAACTGCTTCCACTACCGTGAATAGGCAGCCACAGCATCAGCTACAGAACGAGGTCATGTGTAGGTCAACACATTAAGCAGGTCAATTTCCATATTATCTTAGGATCATAATGAGGGGTCCCCGGGCCACCTTAGTGCAGTATAGCTTCAGAAGGCTACAGACTCCAGGAGGGCCTGGACGACCAGAGGCCTGGTCCCAACTTTATTAGTCAGTCACAGAAGGTTGTTGTTTCCACGAGGATCTAGCTGCATGGCAGGCCCAGGCTGAGCCTTGCCTCATGGCAGATTCCACTCATCAGAGTGAGCTAATGCCAGTGAGGCACTGAGGTAAAAGAGAGGGCTTGTGGAGGTGTACACCTGCCCTCATGGATGGAAAAGGAATGGTGCCATCTCAGAGGTCCAGGTTAGGCAGCTATGACTGAGAATTACCTACACACCTCATAAAAACATAGAATTTGATGGCAGATAAAAACCATTCGGCCCATCTAGTCCTTGGTCTTTTCCTATGTTCAGGAGAGCCTTATGCCTATCCCATGCATGCTTACATTCCCTCACTGTATTAACCTCTACCACCTCTGTTGGTAGGCTATTCCGCTTATCTACTACCCTCTCATTGAAGTAAAGCTTTCTTACATTATGTCTAAACCTGTGTCCCTCTAGTTTAAGACTATGGCCTCTTGTCCTAACATTTTTGAATCCCTGCATGTATTTGAATGTTTCTATCATATCCCCTCTCTCTCTTCTTTCATCCAAGCTATACATGTTCAGATCCTTTAGTCTATCCTGATATTTATTTTCCTGTAAACCAGTCACCATTTTAGTAGCCCTCCTCTGAATTTTCTCTAGAGTATCTATATCCTTCTGGAGATGGGGGTCTCCAGTACTGTACACAATACTCTAAGTGAGGACTAACTAGAGATCTGTAGAGTGGCATGACCACATCCCTTTTCCTGCTACTAATGCGCCTATCTATACAACCCAGCACCCTGCATGCATTCCCCACCACTTTATTACATTGCCTGCCTACCTTTAAGTCATTAGAAATAATTACTCCCAAATCCCTTTCCTCTGTTGTCTCTGACAGCATAATACCATTAATAATATATTTTCCTTGGGATTTTTACATCCCCAGTGCATTATTTTAATTCATCAACATTAAACCACAGCTGCCACACTCTTGTCCTTTCTCCTAATTTACCTAAAACATTTGTCATTTGCCTTATTCCCCCAGGAATGTCTACCCTGTTGTAAATCTTTGTATCATCTGCAAAAAGGCAACCCTTACCTTGAAGACCTTTTGCAATATCGCTAATAAAAATATTAAAAATAATGGGGCCCAGTGCAGATCCTTGAGGACCCCACTAGTAACACTCCCTTCATCCGAATATTCTCCATTGACTACCACCCTCTGTCTCCTGTCACTCAGCCATTGCCTTTTCCATTTAACTATTTTTACATCCAGATCCAAACACTGCAGTTTAATAATAAGTCTTCTGTGAGGGACAGTGTCAAATGCTTTACTGAAAACTAAATACATTCTATCTACTGCTCCCCCCTTGGTCTATTATTTTTTATATATTATATACATTTTTTGTATATTTTATATATTATATATCTACTGCTCCCCCTTGGTCTATTATTTTAGTTACCCAATGTGACAGGCAGCTGGGTACAGGGTTCAGTCCATGCTGCCGCAGATGGGTAAAGGGTTCAGTCCATGATGTCAACAGCTGGGTACAGGGTTCAGTATGGTTATTGACCTGGCTTCCCGCATTAGAGTCCACCAAGGATAAATAGGTAAAACCCAATATTAATAAAGCCACCTAATCTGTGTCTTGTGTGTTTATTTATAAGAGGAGACACTTGATAAAAAACAAGAGAAAAGGAGTGAAAAAGTTTTTTTGCATTTAGAAGAGCTTAAAAAGTTGAGCTAAATGCAAATAAAGTCTCTCTCAAACCGCTATGGTTTGAGAGATACAAGCATTTAAAATTTGATGTCTCCTGCTGTGGGTAAAGGAGGAGAGGGGAGTGAAGGAAAGTTAGGAATGGAGAGAGAAGGTAATGGGGCAGAGGTGAGTGAAGGTACAGGGTGAAGCGATTGAAGCAGTGGATGGGATAGAAGAGGAGAGGGAAGGTAAGAGGGAGAGAGGTGAGGGAAGATATGGGGGGAGAGGTGAGTGAAGGTAAGGGAGGAGAGGTGAGTGAAGGTAAGGAATGGAGGGAGGAGAGATGAGAGAGGTTAAGGAGTAGAGCTAGGAAAGGTGAGTGAAGATAAGGAATGGAGGGAGGAGAGGTGAGAGATGGTAAGAAATGGAGGGAGGAGAGATGAGAGAAGTTAAGGAGTGGAGCTAGGAGAGGTGACAGAAAATAAGGAATGGAGGGAGGAGAGGTGACAGAAGATAAGGAATGGAGGGAGGGGAGGTGAGAGATGGTAAGGAATGGAGTGAGGGGAGGTGAGGTAAGAAGTGGAGGGATGATAGGTGACAGAAGGTAAGCAGTGGAGCAAGGAGAGGGGAGAGAAGATAAGGTGCAGAGGGAGGAGAAGTGAGAGAAGGTAAAGAGTTGAGGAAGGAGAGATGAGAGAATGTAAGAAGTGTAGTGAGGAGAGATTAGAGAAGGTAAGGAATGGAGGGAGGATGGGAGAGATGAGAGAAGTTAAAGAGGATCTCTCACAAATTATGCTCATTAGTTAGAGCATTTAGCGAATTAGGTTAAAACTTTATTTTATTTTTTTTTATATGTTATTTGTGGAAAAATTGAAGGTTTAAAGGATGCCCTGCACCCTACTTCCAGGCAGACTGCTCTTGCTGAAGTCTGTCAATCTGCCTCCGCTCCCCTTCCTCTACCCAGCATCCTCCGATTATGGAGGCTTTCTGTCTCTAAGCTGGAGCGATCTCATTGGCAGAGATCGATATCTAGCCAATGAGACCACTCCAGCTTAGAGACAGAAAGCCTCCATCATCGGAGGATGCTGGGTAAAGGGAGTGGAGCGGAGGCAGAGCAGCAAACTGCGGCAAGAGCAGTCTGCCCGGAAGTATATTAAAGTTTTAACCTAATACGCCAAATGCTCTAACTAATGAGCATAATTTGTAAAGGGGGGAGAGACCCCCTTTTAGAAGAGGTGACAGAAGGTAAGAAATGGAAGGAGGAGATGTGAGAGATGACACGGAGTGGATGGGGAGAGGTGAGAGAAGGTAAGGAATAGAGGGAGGAGAGGTGAGAGAAGCTAAGGAGTGGAGGACGGAGAGGTGAGAGAAGGCAAGCAGTGGAGCGAAGAGAAGCGAGAGATGATAAGGTGTTTAGAGAGGAGAGGTGACAGAAGGTAAAGAGTTGAGGGAGGAGAGTTGAGGTGAGAGGAGGTAAGGAGTGCAGTGAGAAGAAATGAGAGAAGGAAAGGAGTAGAGCAAGGAGAGTTGACAGAAGGTAAGGAATGGAGGGAAGAGAGGAGAACTGAGAAAAGTTAAGGAGTGGAGCTAGGAGAGGTGACAGAAGGTAAGGAATGGAGGGAAGAGAGGAGAACTGAGAAATGTTAAAGAATGGAGCTAGGAGAGGTGACAGAAGGTAAGAAATGGAAGGAGGAGTGGTGTAAGATGGTAAGCAGTGGAGAGAGAAGTGAGAGATGGTAAGCAGTGGAGTGAGGAGAGATAAGAGAAGCTAAGGAGTGTAGAGAGGAGAGGTGAGCTGAGAGAAGGTAAGGAGTGTAGTGAGGAGATGAGAGAAGGTAATGAGTGAGAGAGGAGAAGATCCAGAAGGTAACAAATGGATGGAGGAGAGGAGAGATAAGAGAAGGCAAACAGTGGAGCAAAGAGAGGTAATAGAAGGTAAGGAATGGAGGCAGGAGTGGAGAGATAAGGTGTGGAGGGAGGAAAGGTGAGATAAGGTAAGGAGTGGAGGGAAGAGAGGAGATATGAGAAAAGTTAAGGAGTGGAGCTAGGAGAGGTGACAGAAGGTAAGGAGTAGAGCGAGGAGAGGTGACAGAAGGTAAGGAGTGGAGGAAAGAGAGGTGACAGAAGGTAAGGAGTGGAGCTAGGAGAGGTGACAGAAGGTAAGGAGTGGAGCTAGGAGAGGTGAGAGAAGGTAAGGAGTAGAGCGAGGAGAGGTGACAGAAGGTAAGGAGTGGAGGAAAGAGAGGTGACAGAAGGTAAGGAATGGAGGGAGGAGAGGTGACAGAAGGTAAGGAATAGAGGGAGGAGAGGTGAGAGCTGGTAAGGAGTGGAGGAAAGAGAGGTGAGAGAAGGTAAGGAGAGAGGAAAGTAGAGATGAGTAATGAAACCAAGTTTGGAAAAAGTAGGGAACTGCAAACACAGTTCCTTTAGGTAAGGGACAGCAGAACAACATTTGGGGCCTGAATATATGGAAGATAAAAAGAGGGAACAGACAGAATAATCTTCGACTCTCACTTCTTCTTCTGGTCCCCCCCTTTATTCTTCTCTTTGTCTTGTGCCAAACAAATATCTCTACCTCACTTACATTTCTCTATCTCCCCATGCTTTTACAGTTACCTTCTCTGTCCATCCCTTCTTATGTCTATACAACAGGAGCAGTCATTTGTTGGATCTCCAACTGTTGGGGACTACAACTCCCATAATCCCCAGTCAGCAAATGGCTGGATCCTGGACAACAATTTACTACCCCTGTCATTCATACAAACACACACAATCTACCTCACCTACCTCCCCTCTCTCGTTTGTTCCTCTTCACATTTGCAGTAAGTGTTACTCACCCCCTGTTAATTCTTCCTACACCAAGCACCAACATTCGCTCTACTTCCCTTCTATTTATTGATTCGCCCTCCTTCTGCATCTTATCAACGCTTTGGATGCCAGAGAGGTCTCCAAGGCAAAGCATCACGGAGTACTGGGTTGGTGGTGACCTCTCCCTCTTCTGACTAGTGCAATCGTTAATTCATGTAGTGCCAGAGATGTGTCATTGGACAACGTTCTGGCACGGAAAAGGTTAATAGAAATCTTGTTCCAATCTTTTTGCCTGTCACAGATCAGGCAAGCCACATATTAAGTTTGATATATAGCTGAGGTCTGAATCCTTAGTGCTTATTCACCCTATCTATTAATGGATCCAACAAAACATAAAGGAATAGTACAACCTCAAACGCTAACCTAACTAACGGATTGGCAATGAGCCCCTGACTACCACTAGCTCCATTATCTCAAGGGTTCATAACCAGTCACATGGTACATTAACCCCTTGAGTGCCAAAGGGGTACGCAAAGCATTGCAATGCGTTGCTTACCCTTCTGGCACTTAAGGGGTTAAACTATGTAAAATAAGTAGTAGAAATATTGGTTCAGCTCAAGTGCATTGGCTCTATGGTGGTTTGAGACATCAATTTCAGCTTTCATAGAATCAGTCGTCTACCAGCTCCGGAATTGTATGCTGCTGCTCCCTACTCCTCGTTTCACACCATGGAATTTGCCATGTGACTGGGTGGACATTAACCCCTGAGTATGCCAGTTTTAGAGAGGGACACATGGCCAAACTTTTAGTTAGCTTAAAGGGATAGTAATGTTTCAAAATAAAAGCAGCTCCTATAAATCTTCATAGTATTTGGGCCATGGAGAGTGTTATTTCAATACTGTCAGAGTTGTAGTTCAAGAGTAATTGAATGATAAAGTATTCCTCTCATGCCCCTTTTACTAGGCTGACCAGATCTCACCTTTAACCAGAGACACATAGGAAATAGCCATTTTGCAGTACTTCACTGAAATCAATGCAGTCCTTCAGTATGTATTTCTCCTATTCGTCCCCGGGTTAAAGGTGAGGTCTGGTCAGCCTACTTTTACTGATGTAACACTGCTCAGCTCAGAACAGGGGGGGGGTTTCCAGATGACTTAACGAGAAGGACAATCTTCAACTAGTATAAGGGAAAACCTGAAAAACCTGTGAATGGGGGCAGGGTTTTCATTGTTCTCACAGTAAGAAGATTGTCCCTTGCTGTGAGCTGTCTGGTCTTAAAACCAGATTACACATCTGAGGGGAGGTGGCTTACACTAAGTAAAAGGGGTGCGAGGAGGATACGTATTCTTTCAATTACTCTTGAACTACAACTCTGACAGTATTGAAATAACAATGTCAATGGTCCAAATGCTATGAAGATTAATTGGAGCTGCTTTTATTTTGAAACATTTCTATCCCTTTAATGTTACTTTAAACATGTGCCCTGATTAATTTGTAAAATTCTCATTATATTCAGTGCATACTCTTCCTGACTACGGGATTCTGGGATACATCAGTGTGAAGAAGGGAGATAAATATGAAAGTATCAAAACTTACCCAGAATCCATTGCTGCTCCAGTGCCACTGACTCCACCAAAGAACTTTAAATCCACCATGTTATTCCAATCTGCAAACTCCTTTCGCTTCTTCTATTTATGACTCCTTTTTGTTGAGAGGCTTTAAGGCCTACTCCCCCCACCTGTCTCAGCCCTCCCTCCCTTTTTCTCTGAACACCACTTTAGAAACCTTGGCCTACATATAAATGCCACTAACTTTGTTAACCCTCCAGTTCGATTTCCCTTTTATCGTTGCTAAAAAACCTTAAAAGACACTCCAAATAAAATAAAAAATATATAAAAAAAGTATTAATGAAATAACTTAGAAAGCAGAAAAAAATAAATTAATACAAATCAAATAGACTTTCCCAAGCAAACGATGAAGAAAAAAAAATTAGCAGCTTGTTAGCAAATTGGCTTCTGTTTAATTCCCTCCCACGATGTGTAATAGGTTTAAATCCCCTCTTTTTTTTTTCCCTAACGATGTCACCTCGTTAGAATGACTGAGAACGTAGCAGGGACACTTAGGCTGGAGGGGGGTTGCCATGGCGATAAGGGCCTGCTGGTGTGCGAGAGGCCTGCCCTGATACTTTTCTAAATTAAATATTGGGAAGGAATCGCAGGGAATGGCAAATCATGTTAGAGATACATTAAAGGGCTCAACAGATGTTGTCCGAACTGATTGTTACAGTAAACCTGCTATTGCTCCCTGCTGAATGATTTTTCAATTCTCTAAGAATCTGGTATTAACCCTTTGGGCCTTACGCACAATTCTGAGACAAACTAAAGACAGCTGTGGACAACTAAAAATTCTGACTGATTTAAACCCCTTAAGTACCAGTAGCATGTGCAACAGATTGCCCCTCAATGCGTTGCATACACCTCTGGACCTTAAAGGGTTAAATGGGTCTTTTTAACCCCTTGAATGCTACAAAAGGTCTCCAGCACACTGCAAAGAAGTATGCTGGAGACCTCTTTAGCATTCAAGGAGTTAACCATTTGAATGCCAGAGAGGTAAGCAACGCATTGCAAATAAGGTTGCCACCCAGCCGGTATTTTACCAGCAGGCGGTAAAAAATTGGCTTCTGTCTGATGTTAAGTCTATGGAGGGAATGCCATGGCCGGTATTTTTTTGAAGAAAAGGTGGCAACCCTAATTGCAAAGCAGTGCTTTGCATACTCCTCTGGCACTCAAAGGGTTAAAAGCCCAATTGAAAAACGTGAGAATTTGGGGTAGGTGGGGTGTTTGCCGCTGCGGTGCAGCTGGGTTGCTCCCAGGCATACTAGGGAACTTACAAAATGAGATGAGATTGTGTAAATAATTCATACCCATACTTGGGAACTCTCCGCATCTGCCCCGAGATGCCGGTTTTTGAAGTTAATTATCGGGTGCCTGGGAACTTTGATGTGTTGTCTCCCTAGAAGGGGAGTCCTGTGGTGCTGCTGAGGGGAGAAAATGATGTGATTTGCGTCAAAAAGGGGCAGGGCTTAACCATATGTGGGGGTGGGGTGGGGCTTAACGGGGTGAAAAAAGTAGTAAAAAATAGGCTGGGGAAAGAGGAACAGAATTAGAAAGAGCAGAAGCAGGAAGAGTTGCAGTAGAAACTCCACACACCTGGAAACTTTACCAAATTTATCTCCTTTCCACCCTGTTCAGTCCGCTTTCTGAAAACTTTAGGACATATGTCAGTTAAGTCCACCCCATCCGTGATTAAGCTACTTTGTGATGCAAATCATATCATTTATATCCACCAGTCGCACTACATGTGCCCTCTACAGGGGGACTCAAGAAGACAAAGTTCCTAGGTATGTTCATACCCCCAGTATTCCAAATATCCAAAGAGGGACATTTGTTTTAGGTGGTGTTGCTGGGGGCGTAACTGGTGGGTGGGGCAATACCGAAAATTTTTAGGTAATTTCATGTCCATTCCAGGCAACTTCGTTCTTTTGAGCCAGCAGAGAGGGCTCATGTGCTGCCACCGGGGGGATGTAAATGATACGATTTGATCATGGGTGGGGCTTATTGTCCTTGTTTCATAAAGTGGGTAGGAAGTGGGAAGAACAGGGTGGGAAGGGGGAGGAACAGGATAAGAAGGAAGGGAAGTGGACAGAGTTTTAAAGGAAACTCACCACCGCTGGAGAATCAATATCTGTACCCAGAGACTCAGTAATTAACTCTAAAAAAAACGGATTCTCCGGGGCAGATCTGGAGAGTTCCCAGGTATGTTCGTGTTCTATTGACACCTCTTTGTGTAAATGAATAAATGATTTAGAGCAAGACTAAAGTATTTTAAATACATAAACTAATTTATAAGCACATATATAGAAGTTTAAACAAAAGTTAATGTGAGTTTTATTGGTATGGTGCAATGCGATACACTTATACCCACACCACACACATACCTCCCAACATTTCAAATTGCCAAAGAGGGACACTTGTGTTTTATGGGGTGTTGCTGGGGGTGTGGCTGGTAGGTGGGACATTACCCAGAATTTTTAGGCTATTTCATGACCTATTGATACCTCCTTGTGTAGCCAAATAAATGACTTATAACAAAATCTAAGTATTTTATTTACACAGAATAATGTATAAACACATATACTGACATCTAAACAAACAATAATGTGAGTTTTATTGCTGTAGAGCAGTATGATACACTTATATACACACCATGCAATCCGATCTCCTAAAAAGAGGGACATCAGGCTGGGAAAGAGGGACAGAGGGATTTGGGTCCTAAAGAGGGACACTTAGGAGGTATGCACACAGTCTGATCTCCTAAACACAGGGATACCAGGGTGATACACTTCTATACACACCACACAGTATGATCTCCTAAACACAGGGACACCAGGGTGATACACTTATATACACATCACACAGTCTGATCTCCTAAACACAGGGACACCAGGGTGATACACTTCTATACACACCACACAGTCTGATCTCCTAAACACAGGGACACCAGGGTGATACACTTATATACACACCACACAGTCTGATCTCCTAAACACAGGGACACCAGGGTGATACACATATATATACCACACAGTCTGATCTCCAAAACACAGGGACACCAGGGTGATACACTTCTATACACACCGCACAGTCTGATCTCCTAAACACAGGGACACCAGGGTGATACGCTTATATACACACCACACAGTCTGATCTCCTAAACACAGGGACACCAGGGTTATACACTTCTATACACACCACACAGTCTGATCTAGTAAACACAGGGACACCAGGGTGATAGACTTATATACACACCACACAGTCTGATCTCCTAAACACAGGGACACCAGGGTGATACACTTCTATACACACCGCAAAGTCTGATCTTCTAAACACAGGGACACCAGGGTGATACACTTATATACACACCACACAGTCTGATCTCCTAAACACAGGGACACCAGGGTGATACACTTATATACACACCGCACAGTGTGATCTCCTAAACACAGGGACACCAGGGTGATACACTTCTATACACACCACACAGTCTGATCTCCTAAACACAGGGACACCAGTGTGATACACTTCTATACACACCACACAGTCTGATCTCCTAAACACAGGGACACCAGCGTGATACACATATATACACACCACACAGTCTGATCTCCTAAACACAATGACAACAGGGTGATACACTTCTATACATACCACACAGTCTGATCTCCTAAACACAGGGACACCAGGGTGGTACACTTATATACACATCAGACAGTCTGATCTCCTAAACACAGGGACACCAGGGTGATACACTTCTATACACACCACACAGTCTGATCTCCTAAACACAGGGACACCAGAGTGGGTAAGAGGGACAGAGGGACTTGGGTATCAAAGAGGGACTCTCCCTCCTAGAGGGACACTTGGGAGGTATGGACCACTAATATCTCCTAAAGAGGGACACTTGGGAGGTATGGAGCCCTAAAATCTCCTAAAGAGGGACAATTGGGGAAGTACGGAGCCCTAATATCTCCTAAAGAGGGACACTTGAGTGGTATGGGGCACAAATATATCCTAAAGAGGGACACTTGGCAGGTATGGAGCTAAGAGGGACACTTGGAAGGTATGGAGCTCTAATATCTCCTAAAGAAGGACACATGGGAGGTATGCATTGCACACTATTCAGCAACTCATAGGAATACCTGGGAACTTTCAAAATGATCTGACCCTGAGATCCTGTAAATATTAACCCTTAAAGTCTCCATATAGATTTGTCCCTGATCTCTGTAATCGAGAGGTGCTCCAATCAGCCCTGAATTCCATGACGTGCCAGCACCATCACTGGTCCTTAAGTGCAGGACAGCTGTGACGGTCCTGGCACGTTATTGGTCCTTAAGGCAACAATTAATATACAGCAACTTAAAGATATCACTGTATAGACACACGCAAGACCTCTCCTTCTGCCTTCCTGGCACAAGTGGCTCCAATTTAAAAAGAAGCAATAGACTGGAGCAGAATATATAACAGTGTTAAATCTAAAATTAATTATATTAATTATGATCAATTGTGTTATACTGTCAGCAATAATACCACTCTAGTTCTCAAGGTTAAAGTGTTAGTAATGTCTGAAAAAAACTTTTTTGCATTTAGAAGAGCTTAAAAAGCTGATCTAAATGCAAAAAAACATATCTCTCAAACCTCTATGGTTTAAGAGATACGGGCGTTTAACGTTTGATTTCTCCTACTGACAGCTGTAAAGCTGTCAGCAGGAGATCCGTGTCGGTCGACACGCTGGCGCTTGAGAAGTGCCAGGATCTCGTTACTTACACGGAATCCCTTCATTTTAATGGTCTAAAACGTGTGCCTAGTGTTCAGGCACACGTTTTAGACCATTCCAATAAAGGGATTCCGTGTAAGTAACGAGATCCTGGCACTTCTCAAGCGCCAGCGTGTCGACCGACATGGATCTCCTGCTGACAGCTTTACAGCTGTCAGTAGGAGAAATCAAACTTTAAACGCCCGTATCTCTTAAACCATAGCGGTTTGAAAGATATGGTTTTTTGCATTTAGATCAGCTTTTTAAGCTCTTCTAAATGCAAAAAAGTTTTTTTCAGACATTACTAACACTTTAATTTGAGAACAGTCAAGCGTGTACAGGCCCCAGCATTAACCAGTGACGTCATGGCCTGGCATCTGTGCTAATCAATGAAATGTATATGTAGGTATAACACGTGGGTAATTATATATTTAGGAAGCCCAGCACCACAATGTATAATATCCATATTTGAACATATGCAATGGGTACTATCCTTATGAGGTGTTACTGACCACATATAACGACTCTTTACAGTATAAATATTTGGTCATTGGGCCTAAGAGAGAAAGTAAGAGGGACACAGCTGACCACCATGCTGTCCCCATACCAAGAAAACATCATGCTAAATTAACTCTTCATCTACTGAAACACCTTGTAACATCTTGTATCATCTATGCCTGTCAGTCTTTGCTGAATAAAGAACTTCTACTCAACTTCTGATTCTCTCCAGCTCTGGTCCTTTAAGAGTTAATGAAAGACTTTAACCCTTCAGTTGCTGTCTGTATTCTAAATGAAAGATATAACCCTTCAAAAGCAGAAAACGCAGTCTAACAAATAGTTAACACTGAACTCTCTCAATGAGAAACTGTCCCATCACCAGGAGATTGGGGTCAACACCCTGAATCTCAGGGTTAAACCTGGTTATGCTCATAGGGTGGAAGGGGAGGTCTGGTCACAATACATTTTAGGTAACAATTTATCCATTTTCCAAATCTGGGCTGCATCCAGGAGGCCAGGTTATCAGTGCAACATACCTCCCAAGTGTCCCTCTTTAGGAAGGACAGTCCCTCTTTGAGGCCTCAGTCCCTCTGTCCCTCTTTTCTACACTGGTGTCCCTCTTTTTTGGAGATCTGATTGCATGGTGTGTATATAAGTGTATTACACTGCTCCACAGCATTAAAACTCACATTAATGTTTAGTTAATCTTCAGTATTTGTGTTTGTAAATGAGTCTGTGTGAATAAAATACTCTGGTCTTGCTCTAAATCCTTTATTCAGTTACATAAAGAGGTGTCAGTAGGTCACAGAGTAACCTAAAACCTCTCAGTAATGCCCCGCCCACCAGTCACGCCCCCAGAAACCCCACCTAAAACACATGTCCCTCTTTGGCCATTTGAAATGTTGGGAAGTATGGTGAAACCTAACAATGTAGATAAGGATGGCAGAAGTTCAATACCTGGGTCATCGTGTGGGGACAGGAAGCCAACTAAAGTCAACCCTCTTTAATGCAAGTCTTGGCAGCATTAATGGGGGGACTTGTATGGGGGTGGCATACTGTACAGGGCTTTCTGGGACAGGAACGTGGACCATTTGGCCAAAGGGCTTGATGACATCAAGGAAGTTGGATTAACAGTATGACTAGCCAAATGTCAGATGGGATTGGTGGATGTCTTGTACCTGGATAATTGGGTGAGAGCTAGCTAAGATCAAGGTAAATTCTGTTTTACACTCTTTATACAGCCCTTGGCTGTATTACTAAGAGGAGTTTGACTGGAGGACCTCACCCCAGCCTCCGTAAGAGATAAATCCCTTGAGTTACTGCTCTACTGCCTAGCAGTTGCTGTTAGTTAAGGAGATGTCTCTAGCACCCAACGTGTTAAAATTCAGTCCCACAAGAGAAAACAGTGACCTCTTCACTGTGAAACATAATGGGTAAAAGGCACTGTGTCACTAGTTAGAGGTATCAGACCTCATCTGAATCCTGTCAGTGTTAGATTTCGCCCTACAAAGCACTGAAAGGGTTGAATTGTCTAACAGAGAACAAGGGCAATTGTCCAACAATATCTTGTCGACCACCCAGGATTAAAAGGTCAGTCCCAGAGAGGAGTAATGTGACCTAATGACAGGAAAAATAGTTAAAATGGGTCAGTTTCACTGCAAAAGCAAAGTGATATTCACAAGCAAAGTTTCCCCTCCCACCCCTTTTACCTAGTGTAAGCCATCTCTTCTCAGATGTGGAATCCAGTTCATAGACCAGACAGATAACAGCAGGGGACAATCTTCTTCCTATGAGAACAATGAAAGCCCTGCCCCCCTTGACAAGTTTTTCAGGTTTTTCCCTTATCTTAATTGAAGATTGTCCCTCTCTGCAGTTTACCTGGCCACCTCCCTTCTGATCTGGCTGAGTAGTGTTACATCAGTAAAAGGGGAGGGAGGGGGATACTTTGTCACTGAATTACTCTTGAACTACAACTCTGACATAATTGAAATAATACTCTCCAACGTCCAAATACTATGATGATTAATTGGAGCTGCTTTTATTATGAAACATTACTATCCCTTTAATATAAATAAACTTAGAGAAACTAGCTTATTTGTGTTGATGGCACAGTCTGGCACATTATGTTCATTTATTAATGTGTTGGGCTAATGTTAACACAGACACACTGATATGAATGAATCCAGCCAGGGTCCACAAACTGGGGGCAATTATAATAGTACAGAGAGGGGTGAGCCTGGAACAGAACAGCATAAAGTTTCACACTGTGCCACTAAATATAAAGGTTCATTTCTCATAAACTGTTCAATTTATATGAAAAAGGTCAGTAGAACATATATGAATTGTTTAGTTCCCTGTAAAACACCCTAAACATAAAGTGACAGTTAACCTTCTTTTGACTATTTATACTCTGCATAATATGTATAGTCATATTGACTATATACTTTTTTATTTCATTTTTTTCCATTGAATGTCCTGATCATTGATCTCCCTGAATTTTCACTTCCAGAGGGCAATAGAGTACAATCTTGCACCATACCAGCATCAGAAAAGCCTGCTTCCACTATAACATAAAGTGACAGACCTCCCAAGTGTCCCTCCTTTAGACCCAAATCCCTCTGTCCCTCTTTCCCACCCTGATGTCCCTGTGTTTAGGAGATCAGAATGTGTGGTGTGTTAGAAGTGTATCACCCTGGTGTCCCTGTGTTTAGGAGATCAGACTGTGTTGTGTGTATATAAGTGTATCACCCTGGTGTCCCTGTGTTTAGGAGATCAGACTGTGTGGTGTGTATAGAAGTGTATCACCCTGGTGTCCCTGTGTTTAGGAGATCAGACTGTGTGGTGTGTATAGAAGTGTATCACCCTGGTGTCCCTGTGTTTAGGAGATCAGACTGTGTGGTGTGTATATAAGTGTATCACATTGCTCCACAGCAATAAAACTTTTATGTTTGTTTAAACTTCAGTATATGTATTTATACATTAGTCTGTGTAAATAAATAAATTTGGTCTTGTTGTAAATCACTTAGGTTACACACATAAGTGTCAATAGGTGATTGAATCACCTAAAAATTATCAGTAACACCGTGCCTACCAGCCATTCCCCGTACACAGTGTAAAACAAAAAGTGCCCCTCTTTGGCCATGTGAAATGTTGGGTTGTATGCACACAGAGCAACCACAACTGCAGTAATAATGCAACAGTGAATCACTATTCACAATCCCTGAAAGAAAGCTATCTGCAAGCAGATTCAGTGAGCTCCCTGTCAGGGACGTGAAAGTGTAAAAAAAATAGGTGAAAAAAATATTGTTGACCACACATCTGCCGCTTAAAGGGTTAATACAAAGATATATATATATATATATATATATATATTTAGATATAAATAAAAAAAACATGCAAGCTTTTGTCTAGCCAAAATCAGTTTGCTGCTAATCTTAGATAAAAAGCTTAGGTAAATAATCTACAGATGTTTGACAAGCAGACAACGCCACTTCCAGTATTCTGTGGTATTAAATAAATACGAGAACTTAATAGAATCCAAAACACACACAGCGGCCGGCCAATTCTGATTGTTTACAACAAGCAAGATAATGAGCAGAGCCCAATGTATTCTTATGGGTAAATCACCCAGAAATAACACTGAGGCTGGTGTGCTAATAGGAACTCTAGTGATTCTCGACTAAATCAACTGCACCATAGGGTAGAAATAGGGTAGAAATAGAAATTACTATTGATTTAACTCTGTAGGGCCAGGAAGTATCCAGCGATACCCTTCCAGCATTCAAAGGGTTACATTGGATTTTTAACCCCTTGAATGCACTGTTTTGGAATGTGTTGGAAACCTCTTGCATTCAAGGGGTCGCCATTCAAGGATATTCATGGTTTAGGAAAGACCAAGGAAATGGAGGAGGAGGCATAATCATGTACTTAGAAGATTCTATTAAAGGGATAACAATATTATATTACAGTGATGCTCCGAGTCTTCTTTATTCTATTTGTAGCACATAGCCCTATATTTCAATAACAGCCTTGTAGTTCAACAGCAATTCAATCTTCAGTAAGAATAAGGAAAATCCTGTTCTCTTTCCTTATACTTACTGACTGAAGATTGTCCCTCGCTGCACGCTGTCTGGCCCCACAACCGGATTCCACAACTGATGGCAGGCGATCAGAAGGGGAGGGAGGGGGATCCTTCAGATTCAATTGCAGTTGAACTACAGCAGTGCTGGCCACACCCACAAGTCAGCAATCTCACTGTCCCTGTACCAGTTTATATACCCCTTTACGGGCTATTATTTAACTCCTTTGGTGCTACAAAGATCTTCAAAGCAATGCATTGGAGAGCTCTCTAGCAACCAAAGGAGTTAAAGCTTTTCTTTGTCCTTTCTTGTTACAGGAAAAAAGGTGTTGTCTGTGCCAGGAAACAGTGCATAGGACTGGGGGCAGAGTCATGTGAGGGTGGAGGTGTGTCCATGGGTGGAGCTAATGACACCTAGCGTTCCTCCCCAGGAGCTGGGATGCATACCTGGGAACTCTCCGGATTTGCCCTGAAGACTCCGATATTGAGAGTGCATTACCGGGTCTCCAGGTCAGAGGCTGATTCTCCGGATGTGGGGAGTTTCCTTTAAAGCTCTGCCCACTTCTGCTCCTTCCCACCCAGTTCCTCCTACTTTTCCTCCTTCCACACCCAGTTCCTCCCACTTCTTACCCACTTGTGTGATGCCCCAGAAAGCCCCTCCCCCAATGACAGGTAAACCCCACCCCCTTTTTGTAACAATTATACTCCCCCAGGGAGATCAGACTGTGTGATGTGTATAGAAATGTATCACCCTGGTGTCCCTGTGTTTAGGAGATCAGACTGTCTGGTGTGTGTATATAAGTGTATCACCCTGGTGTCCCTGTGTTTAGGAGATCAGACTGTGTGGTGTGTGTATATAAGTGTATCACCCTGGTGTCCCTGTGTTTAGGGGATCAGACTACGTGGTGTGTATATAAGTGTATCACCCTGGTGTCCCTGTGTTTAGGAGATCAGACTGTGTGGTGTGTATATAAGTGTATCACCCTGGTTTCCCTGTGTTTAGGAGATCAGACTGTGTGGTGTGTATAGAAGTGTATCACCCTGGTGTCCCTGTGTTTAGGAGATCAGACTGTCTGGTGTGTGTATATAAGTGTATCACCCTGGTGTCCCTGTGTTTAGGAGATCAGACTGTGTGGTGTGTGTGTATATAGGTGTATCACCCTGGTGTCCCTGTGTTTAGGGGATCAGACTGTGTGGTGTGTATATAAGTGTATCACCCTGGTGTCCCTGTGTTTAGGAGATCAGACTGTGTGGTGTGTATATAAGTGTATCACCCTGGTTTCCCTGTGTTTAGGAGATCAGACTGTGTGGTGTGTATAGAAGTGTATCACATTGCTCCAAAGCAATACAACTCACATTAATGTACATGCATTTATGCATTAGTATGTGTAAATAAAATACTTTGGTCTTGTTATAAATCATTTATAAAGTTACATAAATAGATGTCAGTGATCATGAAATAAGCAAAAAATTCTTGGTAATACCCTGCCCACCAACCACACCCCCAGTAACACCACTCTAGCCATTTAAGTGACAGAGTGGTATCCAACGTATTACTTTGCAATGAGTTGGATAACTCCTGGTACTCAAAGGGTTAAACTAAAGTGCCCCTCTTTGGCCATTTGAAATGTTGGGAGGTATGGTTCAGTGCCATATCCAGCGCATTGATTTGCAATGCACTGGATACCTCTCTGGAACTTAAAGGGTTAAAAAAAATTTGGCAAGAAGGTCCTAAAATCTTTAAAAATCAAAATGTAAATGCATTTGATCAAGCCTGTTAAAACTTGAATCTGCACCTCATTGCCCTGCAATACGTTGCACATCTCTGTGGCACTCCGAGGGTTAATAAAAACAATAAACAGCTATAATTGTTTTCAGATAAGTACGTCCCCCCCCTTTCAGCTCACTGAAATTCTTGTTGCTTATTTATTTGTCTACCTAAATCATGCCACACATTGCCCTTATCACTTGTATAAACAACGAAGGGTCAAATTGTCATGCATGGCTGCCTCCTGTTGAACAGGAAAAAGCACATTTATAGTATATTTTTGGAATTTATGCATTAAAAAATAATTTTTACACATGCAGACTAGGAGTAAATAATATTAAATGAGGTATTAACCTAAGCCTATTAGTTTTAAAGTGATAGTAATGTTTCACAAAAAAAGCAGCTCCTGTTGATCTTCATGATATTTGAGCCAGTATTTGAGACAGTATTTCAGTACTGTCAGAGTTGTAGTACAAGAGTAACTGAATGATAAAGTATCCCCCTCCCACCCCTTTTATCTAGTGTAACACTGCTCACCTCAGATGTGGAATCTGGTTTCTTGACCTGACAGGTCACAGCAAGGCACAATCTTCTTACTGTGAGCATAAAGAAAACCCTGCCTTGATAGGTTTTAAGGTTTTTCCCTTATGCTCACTGAAGATTGTCCCTCTCTGTGATCCTTCCGGACAGTCTTGCTGCTGTGTGATGATCAGTGTTACATCAGTAAAAGGGGCAGGAGGGGGATACTTTATCATTCAATTACTCTTGAACTACAACTCTGACAGTATTGAAATAACATTCACCATGGCTGAATTACTATGAAGATTAATTTGAAATGTTTTTATTGTGAAACATTTGTATTTGTTTAAATAATAATGTCCTTTTAATAAAACATTCCTATTTCTGGAAATATTTTATGCCCAACTTGAATTAATGAACTCTAACGAATACATCTGTCCCACGAGATGCGAGCTCTAGAAAACAGTCAACAGGAGGTAAATAAACTAGATTAAGTACATCAGGGTCCTGAGTTAGGCCAGTTTTAAAGGGATAGTAATGTTTCGTAATAAAAGCAACTCTAATTAATCTTCAGAGTATTTGGGCCTTGGAGAGTGTTATATCAATTCTGTCAGAGTTGTAGTTCAAGAGTAATTGAGTGATAAAGTATTCCCCTCCCACCTCTTTTTCTGATATAACACTGCTCAGCTCAGAGCAGCAGGGTGTATCCAGGTAGATTGCAGAGGTCCATTAAGACGTCCTGCAACAGGTGTGTCAGAAAAAAAGAAAAAAAAATAGCACTACACTATGAAGCTGAAGGCATCTACATGCCTTGGAACTTTTTCTTTTGGACTCCCCAGAGAGTGTAGTCCTGTGGTGCTGCTGGGGGAGATAAATAATATGATTCTTGTTAAAAACAGGGTGGGACGTAATCATAAGTGAGGACGAGGCTTATAAAACATAGAAAAAGTTTAAGGAATAGGCTGGGGAAGGAGGAGGAGTTCCCATCTATGGGCAACTAACATCAGGTATGTTTAAACTCCATAAACTGTTTACAGGAGACAAATATAGTCAAGTTGATACCTTTTTTGGCTAACTAAGCAGATTTACAGATGAGAGTTGCCCTGAAACTTATGGTAAAACAAACACCCAGCTTCCATTAAGACACCCCGGATCTCTTAAACAAACTAACTGACTTGGACCCCATTCCACTATGGATGTAGAATCCCTTTACACCAACATTCCACACACAGATTGCATAGCAGCATGCCAAGAATATCTGGAACAAAATAACACACCCATGGAACCGGTAACAAAACTCATACAGTTTATACTCACCCACAATTTTGGACAGGACCTCTACCTTCACAAAATGGGTACTGCAATTGGTACCCGAATGGCACCACAATATGCCAACCTGTTTATGGCAAAATTAGAAGAGGACTTCCTGTGCATCTGCCAGATAAAACCCTTGTCTATCTCTATTACATTGATGATATTCTTATCATCTGGATCGCCAATGAAGAGGAACTTCTCACTACAATACATTCGACCCCAATATCAAGCCTTACACTCAGTCACTCACGTACACACACACCCTCAATATCAAGCCTGACACTCAGTCACTCACGTACACACACACACACTCACGTACACACATTCACTTCCTAGACAAGACTATCAATATTCAGAACAACTCCATCCACACATCCCTGTACCACAAACCAACGGACAGACCAACCTACCTATTAAACAATAGCTTCCACCCAAAACACACAAGGAACTCCATCATATACAGCCAGGCCATCAGATACAATCGCATCTGTTCTGACATGGCGGACCATGACAAGCACCTCCACAAACTCAAAGGAGACTTTATAAAACACGGTTACAGTGCAAGGATTATTGCCAGTCAAATACAGAAGGCTACCCATATACCAAGAAAAGATCTGTTGAGCTACAAAAGAAAAGCATAAGGGAAACAGGGTGCCACTGGTGGTCACTTATCATCCCCAGGTTGAAGTTCTACGCAAAATATCAAGAGAACTTCAAACAACATTATATACGGATGAAAGACTTAAGCACATATTTCCACAACCTCCCTTACTTTCCTTCAGACAGCCTCCCAATTTAAAACAACTGATGGTAAGGAGTGCCCTGAACAAAAATACAAAAAATGGCACATCTCCCTGCCTACAAAAGAGGTGTGAAACCTGTGCACACATTTACACCACGGACAAAATACCAATTCCAAACACCCAGTTACACTATAAGATCAATGGTACCTTCACCTGCAAATCATCCAATGTAATATACCTCATCATGTGTGCAAAATGTCCAAGAACACTTTATGTGGGTGAAACTGGACAGCCATTACATAAAAGGTTTAATGTCCACAGATCCAGTGTTAAAAACAAAAAGTCACCAATGGGAGAACATTTTTGCCAAAGTTGACACAGTGTCAGGGACATTAAATTGACTTTACTGATGGGACTGTTCCATACTCAGAGAGAGACAAAATATGGGAGGTTAAATTAATGATCCAATTTAAAGCTTTGAATTATGGTTTGAATAGAGACAGATAATTCTTGTCAGATAATCACATTGTGGATTAAACTTTACAACAGTCCTGCTGGGATCGTAAACTTGGACCCCTCAGAGGAAGAATGCAATTTACAGCACTATCCTCTACCATTGACTGATCAAAGAATCTAGGTCTGGACTGAGCTTTCTTATCTGATTTCCATTCTAAACAATGTAATGTGTACTTATATATAAGAGATGTTTTCATATTTATCTGTATAACATGCCTGAGGAAGAGACCTAAGAAGTCTTGAAAGCTTGCATCCTAAATCTGTTTAGTTAGCCAATAAAGGTATCCACTTGACTACATTCACCTCCTGTACGCAGATTTAGGATGCAAGCTTTCAAGACCTCTTGCATCCTAAATCTGCCTAGTAAGCTAATAAAGGTATCATCTTGATTATATTTGCTTCCTGTATTTCTGCAGCTAACACGGTACCAACTCTCATCTGTTAGAAACTGTTTATAAAGACTTCCTTAACCCTGGCACTTAAAGGGATAGTAATACTTAAAAAGTAAAAATACATATGTTGTAGGGCTTTTCCCTCTGAGTAAAACAATGGTACTCCCACTGCTGAAAGGTGTTTCATTCAAAAGTTATTAATTTTCAAAGTTGAATTTTTTAGGTGCAATATCACAGTGGCCTGAAATTGTATAGTGGCACTGTTGCTACACCATCCTATGGAGATTTATGGTCCCGGGACCAGAGCTGCCCATAGGATCATGTAGCAACAGCGCCACTGTAAAATTTCAGGCCACTGTGATATTGCACCTAAAAAATTCAACTTTGAAAATTAATAACTTTTGAATGAAACACCTTTCAGCAGTGGGATTTACTCAGGGGGATAAAACCCTACAACATATTTTTTTTTTACATTTTAAGTATTACTATCCCCTTAAGGACCACGGAGCTTTTTTTGTTTGTTTCTGATTCCGTTTCAGGGCTCCCTGAGCTTCATGCAGCAGAAAAACAAACTCAGAAAGAGTGAAATGTTTTTGTGGCAAAATACTGTTTTTTTTCCATGGAATCTGTCCCTCCCACTGCAGGGTGAGAAACAAAGGAGAGAGCTATGGAAGATGGAGTCTGTCCCTCCCACTGCAGGGTGACACAGACAGGAGGGAGCTATGGAAGATGGAGTCTGTCCCTCCCACTGCAGGGTGACACAGACAGGAGGCAGCTATGGAAGATGGAGTCTGTCCCTCCCACTGCAGGGTGACACAGACAGGAGGGAGCTATGGGACATGGAGTCTATCCCTCCCACTGCAGGGTGACACAGGCAGGAGGGAGCTATGGGACATGGAGTCTGTCCCTCCCACTGCAGGGTGACACAGACAGGAGGGAACTATGGGACATGGAGTCTGTCCCTCCCACTGCAGGGTACACAGACTGGAGGGAGCTTTGGGACATGGAGTCTGTCCCTCCCACTGCAGGGTGACACAGACAGGAGGGAACTATGTGACATGGAGTCTGCTCCTCCCACTGCAGGGTGATACAGACAGGAGGCAGCTAAGAGACGTGCAGTCTGTCCCTCCCACTGCAGGTCGACACAAACAGGAGGGAGATAAGAGACATGCAGTTTGTCCCTCCCACTGCAGGGTGACATTGTCACACAGGATACTTTATCAAACACAGAGGTATGTAAAAGGCAGAGGCAGTCAATGTTAATTTCACATCCCATATAATCAGGAGCGTTGAGATAAGAGAATGTAATGTTCACTTAACGTCATTTACAGCTAAAAGCTTTTTTAATTGCTTTATTTTTGTTATTACAGTAAAATATTTTTGCAGCACATTACATAGTGGTGAGCCAAATTCAGATCTAATACATACAGAAGCTGATGCAATAAGAATCACTAGAGGTCAATGCACTGAGGTGTATTAAAGGCCTGAACATGAGGCGATAACTTCTTCCATGAGATCAGTTCACCAGTCCCTATGTTATTCTATGGAGCCATGTCCCATAGCTACCTCCTCTCTTTGTAACCCTGCAGTGGGAGGGACAGACTCCATGTCCCATAGCGCCCTCCTGTCTGTGTCACCCTGCAGTGGGACAAACAGACTTCATGTCCCATAGCTCCCTCCTGTCTGTGTCACCCTGCAGTGGGAGGGACAGACTCAGGGGAGGGCTGGCAACTTGTGGCCCAGGGGGTAAATTCAGTCAAATGGCCCATTTCTATATCGCTCAAGCTCATGTCCCAGTCCATCCCCTTTTGTTAATTTTAAAATTGGCATTAATGTTGTGAAGTAAGGCAAGTGATACCACAGAGCTTACAGCTGAAATGTGGCTACACTATTGCGCTCCTACAAAGCTTACAATTTAAGTAATGCTACACTAGTTATACTATAGCGCTTACAAGGGAATGGGTTATGCTACTAGTGTAGCTCCATTTGGATTGTTCCTCTATGGTGTCGTTTGTGTACCTCCATTTCAATTGTAAGCTCTATGTTATCACTAGTGTAGCTCCATTTCAATTGTAAGCTCTATGTTATCACTAGTGTAGCTTCATTTACAGCAGCAATTGGGAGATTTAGTGAGGAGCAGTGGCCCACCAGCCCAGACATATGACCGGCCCAGGGGGTAATTGCCCCCCTGCCCCCCAGGCCAGCCCTCCCCTGGACAGACTTCATGTCACATAGTTCCCTCCTGTCTGTGTCACCCTGCAGTGGGAGGGCCAGACTCCATGTCCCATTGCTCCATCATGTCTGTGTCACCCTGCAGTGGGAGGGACAGACTCCATGTGTCATAGCTCCTCCTGTCTGTGTCACCCCGCAGTGGGAGGGACAGACTCCATGTCCCATATCTCCCTCCTGTCTGTGTCACCCTGCAGTCGGAGGGACAGACTCCATGTCCCATGGTTCCCTCCTGTCTGTGTCACCCTGCTGTGGGAGGGACAGACTCCATGTCCCATAGTTCCCTCCTGTCTGTGTCACCCTGCAGTGGGAGGGACAGACTCCATGTCCCATAATTCCCTCCTGTCTGTGTCACCCTGCAGTGGGAGGGACAGACTCCATGTCCCATAATTCCCTCCTGTCTGTGTCACCCTGCAGTGGGAGGAACAGACTCCATGTCCCATAGCTCCCTCCTGTCTGTGTCACCCTGCAGTGGGAGGGCCAGACTCCATGTCCCATTGCTCCATCATGTCTGTGTCACCCTGCAGTGGGAGGGACAGACTCCATGTGTCATAGCTCCTCCTGTCTGTGTCACCCCGCAGTGGGAGGGACAGACTCCATGTCCCATATCTCCCTCCTGTCTGTGTCACCCTGCAGTCGGAGGGACAGACTCCATGTCCCATGGTTCCCTCCTGTCTGTGTCACCCTGCTGTGGGAGGGACAGACTCCATGTCCCATAGTTCCCTCCTGTCTGTGTCACCCTGCAGTGGGAGGGACAGACTCCATGTCCCATAATTCCCTCCTGTCTGTGTCACCCTGCAGTGGGAGGGACAGACTCCATGTCCCATAATTCCCTCCTGTCTGTGTCACCCTGCAGTGGGAGGAACAGACTCCATGTCCCATAGCTCCCTCCTGTCTGTGTCACCCTGCAGTGGGAGGGACAGACTCCATGTCCCATAGTTCCCTCCTGTCTGTGTCACCCTGCAGTGGGAGGGACAGACTCCATATCCCATAGTTCCCTCCTGTCTGTGTCACTCTGCAGTGGGAGGGACAGACTCCATGTCCCATAGGTCTGTCCTGTCTGTCACCCTGCAGTGGGAGGGACAGACTCCATGTCCCTTAGCTCCCTCCTGTCTGTGTCATCCTGCAGTGGCAGGGACAGACTCCATGTCCCATATCTCCCTCCTGTCTGTGTCACCCTGCAGTGGGAGGGACAGACTCCATGTCCCATGGTTCCCTCCTGTCTGTGTCACCCTGCTGTGGGAGGGACAGACTCCATGTCCCATAGTTCCCTCCTGTCTGTGTCACCCTGCAGTGGGAGGGACAGACTCCATGTCCCATAATTCCCTCCTGTCTGTGTCACCCTGCAGTGGGAGGGACAGACTCCATGTCCCATAGCTCCCTCCTGTCTGTGTCACCCTGCAGTGGGAGGGACAGACTCCATGTCCCATAGTTCCCTCCTGTCTGTGTCACCCTGCAGTGGGAGGGACAGACTCCATGTCCCATAGTTCCCTCCTGTCTGTGTCACCCTGCAGTGGGAGGGACAGACTCCATGTCCCATAGCTCCCTCCTGTCTGTGTCACCCTGCAGTGGGAGGGACAGACTCCATGTCCCATAGCTCCCTCCTGTCTGTGTCACCCTGATCTGAGAGTACATACTATATTCCATACACTTGTATCATTCATCCGCTTCACAGAAACAGAATATAATACTGAAGTCAGGTCTCTTTGGGATGCTAAACCTAGGATTTCCATGGAAACCCTCTTGGCTGCTCTCCCTGGCTCTGTATTTATTACCTGGCTGGCAGCAGGCGTTAATATTGATTTCCACTCTTTGTCGCGATAAGAGATAATGACCCAGACACAGGGCCAGGGGCCAGGAGCTCACTGACACCTAGAGAGATATGTATTGCCAGCCTCTGGGAGACAGGCACAGTTACTAACGTAGACCACCACTTCTCACACCCAGATGTACCTAATGGCAATCTGTCTCACTCATTAACAGGCAGTCTCAATCATTATCAGTCTCTCTCATTAGCAGTCTTCCACCCTCATTAGCAGTCTGCCTCACTCATTAGCAGTCTTCCACCCTCATTAGCAGTCTGCCTCACTCATTAGCAGTCTGCCTCACTCATTATCAGTTTTACTCACTCATTATCAGTCCTCACTCATTAGCAGTCTTCCTCACTCATTAGCAGTCTGCCTCACTCATTAGCAGTCTTCCACCCTCATTAGCAGTCTGCCTCACTCATTAGCAGTCTGCCTCACTCATTAGCAGTTTTACTCACTCATTATCAGTCCTCACTCATTAGCAGTCTTCCTCACTCATTAGCAGTCTGCCTCACTCATTAGCAGTCTTCCTCACTCATTAGCAGTCTGCCTCACTCATTAGCAGTCTTACTCATTAGCAGTCCTCACTCATTAGCAGGCTGTCTCACTATTATACTTCCCAACATTTACAGTTGCCAGAGAGGGACACTTTTCTGTTTTGTTTTGTTGTTTGTTTTTTTTTTTTGGGGGGGGGGGGGGTTGCTGAGGGTGTGGCAGGTGGGTGGGGTATTACTGAGAATTTTTAGATTATTTTATGACCTATTGACACCTCTGTATGGAACTTGAATAAATGATTTAGAAGAAGACCAAGGTATTTTTTTATACACAGACTAAATTATAATCACATATACTAAAGTTTATACAAACAATAATGTGAGTTTTATTGCTGTGGAGCAATGTGATACACTTATATATACCACTCACAGTCTGACTTCCTAAAAAGAGGGACAGCAGGGTGGGGAAGAGGGGCATTGGGATTTGGGCTCATATGGGGACTGTCCCTCCTAAAGAGGGACACTTGGGAGGTATGGAGACCTAATATCTCCTAAAGAGGGACACTTAGGAGGTATGGAGCCCTAATATCTCCTAAAGAGGGACACTTGGGAGGTATGGAGCCCTAATATCTCCTAAAGAGGGACACTTAGGAGGTATGGAGCCCTAATATCTCCTAAAGAGGGACACTTGGGAGGTATGGAGCCCTAATATCTCCTAAAGAGGAACGCTTGGGAGGTATGGATCCCTAACATCTCATAAAGAGGGACACTTGAGAGGTATGGAGCCCTAATATCTCCTAAAGAGGGACACTTAGGAGGTATGGAGCCCTAATATCTCCTAAAGAGGGACACTTGGGAGGAATGGAGCCCTAATATCTCCTAAAGAGGAACGCTTGGGAGGTATGGATTCCTAACATCTCCTAAAGAGAGACACTTGAGAGGTATGGAGCCCTAATATCTCCTAAAGAGGGACACTTAGGAGGTATGGACCCCTAATATCTCCTAAAGAGGGACACTTGGGAAGTATGGAACCCTAATATCTCCTAAAGAGGGACACTTGGGAGGTATGGAGCCCTAATATCTCCTCAAGAGGGACACTTGAGAGGTATGGAGCCCTAATATCTCCTAAAAAGGGACACTTGGGAGGTATGGAGACCTAATATCTCCTAAAGAGGGACACTTGGGAGGTATAGAGCCCTAATATCTCCTAAAGAGGGACACTTGGGAGGTATTGGCCCTAATATCTAAAGAGGAACACTCATGGCCGGTATTTTACTGGAACAGCCAGTAATTAGTACACAGGAGTTGGTGCCGGTATAACTACTATACCAGCAATTGAAAAGCCGGTATTACTGCGCATGTACTTACACTACATAATGAGTCCTCACACATGCACATGTGGGCACTGGGGGCATTTCATTTGTTATTTTAAGATCTACAAAATGCAGTTAAGTAAAATTTAAGTATTACTATCCCTTTAAAGAGTGACATTCAGGAGGTTTGGGGCCCTAATCATCTCATAAAGAGGTACAATTGGGAGGTATGGATCCCTAATATCTCCTAAAGAGGGAGACTTGGGAGGTATGGAGCCCTAATATCTCCTAAAGAGGGTCTCCTGTGAAGTATGGAGCCCTAATATATCCTAAGGAGGAAGACTTGGGAGGTATGGACCCTAATATCTCCTAATGAGATAGCAGGCTATCTCACTCACATACCTGGGAACTCTCTGGTTTTGCCAGGAGACTCTGGGTTTGGCAATGAATTACCAGGACTCCGGGGCAGAGTCAGATTCTACAGATGTGACAAAACCCTGCCCACTTGTGCTCAATCCCACCCTGTTCCTCCCACTCCGTGCCCTCTTGTACCCCTTCCCTAGTGCATTCTATGTGTTTTTTTATGTTTAGTAGTCCCGCCCCTCCTCATGATTAAGCCCCATCCCTTTTTAAGCAAATTGCGTCATTTCTCTACCTCCATCGGCACTAGAGGGCTGCCCAGCCCCAAGTAAGAAGTTCCCGGGTATGCTCACAACCATCTGTCTTACTCAAAGCAGTCTGTCTCATTCATTAGTAGTGTGACTCACTCAACAGCAGTCTGTCCCACTCATTAGTAATCTGCCTCATTCTCTGGCAGCCTGACTCAGTCATTAGTAGACTATCTTACGCAGCAGCAGCCTGTCTTACTCAAATCAGTCTGTCCCACTCATTAGTAGGCTGTCTCTCTCAATACTATGCTGTGTCACTCAATACCAGCATGTCTCACTCAATAGCAAGCTGTCTCACTCAGTAATTGTCTATTTCACTCATTAGCAGTCTGTCTCACTCATAAGAAGGCTACCTTACTTATTACAGGGCAGCTTCACAGGATGCCTCACATATCATTATCAGCCAGTCTCATCTAATTAGAAGACAGTCTTATCTCATTAGAAAAATGTTTCACCTTCTAGGAAGCAGTCTCTTTTCACTAGTAGACTGTCTCACTCATTAGAAGGCAGTCTCATTTCATTACCAGGATGCCTCACTCATTAGCACCCTGTTGTATATATTAAAAAGCTTTCTCCCTCATTACAATGTTGTCTCATCTTATTAACAGGCTCTCTCACTCATTTGCAGGATGTATCACATATTAGCAGACTGTCTCGCTCATTAGCAGCTTCTCACTTATTTCTAGGCTGTCCTGTGCATTAGTAATTGATTTCTATCAACTCAGATTCCTGAGGAAGGGATAACTAATACCCCGAAACGCGTAGAATTAACAGACGTTCTTTATAATATCATAAAATGCCCAAAATCCAGAAGTGAGGGAAGAACTGAGAATATATCGGCAACCACCATAAGGAGGAGACCGGGGCATTGTATACGAACGCGTGGATTACCCACTACGAGCCGCCACAGAGTATCTGGAGACCCGTCAAATTTGCAACAACTGATGTGCACAAATCCAAGAATTGTTCCGGTGAGCCCCATATCATACTTATGCTGTGATACCAAGTATTTATCTTGTAAGCATTTGGACTGAAGGGGGGAGTAATGCTATCTGTCCACTGTCATAGAATGACTGAAGAAATAAAGACACTTGACAAGTACAAATAAAATTAAATAAAATTTATTTAAACAGAATAGCAGCAGCAATGAATAATACACTTTCACGAGACCAGGGAAGAACAGTGCACACATTTTCTTCACCCTTCACTAGGCAAGTGTGATATGACCCACGTCTGTACCCTAACGCTAGGGTAAACCAAGGCAACAGGAGCGAGGAACTCCAGAACACTGGAGCAACACTGTAGTGACTCTAACTCCACAACGTGCCAGATGTGAGGACAGTGCAACACTTCCTCAACCTTTCACTAGGCAGGTGTAGTTAGTGTTCGAACGGCCCTTGGTAACCTTCACAAGACTAGATAGGTGGACAGTGCACGGCACTTCCACCAGGCAGAATAAGAATAGCGCAACTATACCCTACCCCTAAGGTACACCAGAGGCAAGGTAAAACGGCACCTAGAATGCTAGGTGAGGCACCAAACCAACCGGACTTAGACTAAAGGAGGTCAGTGACACCGACTGACCGACAAGCACTGCTACAGGGGTAGCGAGCGCAGTGAAAACGGTAGGCCCAGGCAACAAGGTTATCAATAGCCAGGGCTGGGTAGCCGAGGCTAGTAGTAACAAGCCAGAGCGCAACCGAGGGAGAATAGTCAGATGAAGCCAGGAGTCAGAGCTGGATCGGATAGTCATAGGAAGCCAGGAGTCAGAGCCGGATCTGTAGTCAGACGAAGCCAGGAGTCAGAGCTGAATCGGGTAGTCAGACGGAGCAGTAGTAATACACAGGAACAGAAATGGACCAACACAGCACTAGGCTCAGGTACACCACGAAAGGGCACTGGAAACTGGAAATGCTGAGGCCTTTAAGGCCTAGCAGGTGGGCGGAGAGATGACATCACAAACTAGTGACCTATAAGAACAGCAACTTGCATAGAGCGACAGCCAAGAAATAAAAAGGTCGCTGTTACAGCAACTAAACACTGGAGGCAATCACGGGCACCTTGATATCCACATTCACACATAGACGATAATTCTACCTTAATAACGGCCCTGTGGCCCCGGCTCTATACCTTACACACTTCACTTGTGAGGACTACTGTAACTTCACCTCATCAAGGGCGAGATATATCATTCTACAAGAGTCCATGATTTTTTCCTGAGTTTTTATATTTATTGCGATGCACAATACTATACCAGTGCCAGTTTATACTTGTACCTGTTCATTTATACTAACATTTGGTCTGAATAGGTGTATTGTTTTGTTACAGATATAATTTCTGTTTTTACTTCTTTGACACACTGACTGTCTCTTTTAAAGCTTTTATTGTGAGCATTTTTTAATAAACGTTATCTTGCTATACAGATTACACTTAGATCGCTTGTGCGCTGTCTTTTTTTTTTCTTTTTTTTTTTTTACCTGTGCTTTGTAGTCTGTCTTATCTCATTAACAGGCTGTCTCACTCAGTATTTGGCTTTTTCATCCATCAGTGGGCTGTCTCATTACTAGGCTGTATCACACATTATCAAGCTATCTAACTAATTAGTCAGGTTTCTCATGCATTAGTAGGCTGTCTCACTCATAAGTAGACTGTCTCACTCTTTACAAAGTTATCTCACTTGTTAGCTGGCTATCTCACTCAATAATAGACTGTCTCATTTATTATCAGGCCATCTTACAAGGCTGTCTCACTCATTATAAGGCTGCCTCACTCATTAGCAGACCATCTCACTCACTGGCAATCCATCTCACTAATTAGCAGGACATCTCACTCATCAGCAGACAATCTCACTCAATAGTAGTCTCTTTCACTATTAGTAGGACATCTCACTGATTATTAAGCTTCCTTACTCATTAGCAGGTTATCGGACACATTATCAGGCTGTCTCATCTCATTAGCAGGCTGTTTAACTGATTTCCAGGCCATCATACTCATTAGCAAGCAGTCTAATTAATTAGAATGTTGTCTCACATATTAGCAGGTTTCCCCACTCATTTGGGGACTGTCTCACTCATCAGCAGTGTGTCTAACTTATTCAGTCTGTCTCACTCATTTCCAGGACATCATATTCATTATTAAGCTGTCTCACTCATTGGCAGCCTGTCTCACTCATTACCAGGCCATCTCACTCATTAGCAGTCTGTTTTACTCATTACCAGACCATCTCACTCACTAGCAGTCTGTCTCACTCATTACCAGTCCATCTCACTCACTAGCAGTCTGTCTCCCTCTTTACCAGGCCATCTCACTCACTAGCAGTCTGTCTCACTCATTACCAGGTCATCTCACTTACTGGCAGTCTGTCTCACTCATTACCAGACCATCTCATTCATTGGCAGTCTGTCTCACTCATTACCAGGTCATCTCACTCAATAGCAGTCTGTCTCACTCATTACCAGGCCATCTCACTCACTAGCAGTCCGTCTCACTCATTACCAGATCATCTAACTCACTAGCAGTCCGTCTCACTCATTACCAGACCATCTCACTCACTAACAGTCTGTCTCACTCACGGCAGTCTGTCTCACTCATTACCAGTCCATCTCACTCACTAGCAGTCTGTCTCACTCATTACCAGGCATTCTCATTCACTAGCAGTCTGTCTTACTCATTACCTGGCCATCTCACTCCCTGGATGTCTGTCTCACTCATTACCAGTCCATCTCACTCACTAGCAGTCTGTCTGACTCATTACCAGGCCATCTCACTCACTAGCAGTCTGTCTCACTCATTACCAGTCCATCTCACTCACTGGATGTCTGTCTCACTCATTACCAGGCCATCTCACTCACTAGCAGTCTGTCTCACTCATTACCAGGCCCTCTCACTCACTAGCAGTCTGTCTCACTCATTACCAGTCCATCTCACTCACTGGATGTCTGTCTCACTCATTACCAGGCCATCTCACTCACTAGCAGTCTGTCTTACGCATTACCAAGCCATCTCACTCACTACCAGTCTGTCTCACTCATTACCAGGCCATCTAACTCACTAGCAGTCTGTCTCACTCATCACCAGGTCATCTCACTCACTAGCAGTCTGTCTCACTCATTACAAGACCATCTCACTCACTAGCAGTCTGTCTTACTCATTACCAGACAATCTCATTCACTAGCAGTCTGTCTCACTCATTACCAGATCATCTCACTCACTAGCAGTCTGTCTCACTCATTACCAATCCATCTCATTCACTGGCAGTCTATCTCACTCATTACCAGGCAATCTCACTCGCTGGCAGTATGCCTCACTCATTACCAGGCGATCTCACTCAGTGGCAGTCTGTCTCACTCATTACCAGGTCATCTCACTCACTAGCAGTCTGTCTCACTCATTACAAGACCATCTCACTCACTAGCAGTCTGTCTTACTCATTACCAGACAATCTCATTCACTAGCAGTCTGTCTCACTCATTACCAGATCATCTCACTCACTAGCAGTCTGTCTCACTCATTACCAATCCATCTCATTCACTGGCAGTCTGTCTCACTCATTACCAGGCAATCTCACTCGCTGGCAGTATGCCTCACTCATTATCAGGCGATCTCACTCACTGGCAGTCTGTCTCACTCATTACCAGGCCATCTCATTCACTAGAAGTCTGTTTCACTCATTACCAGACCATCTTTCTCACTAGCAGTCTATCTTACTCATTACCAGACCATCTCACTCACTGGAAGTGTGTCTTACTCATTAATATGATGTCTCAGTAATTAACAGACTGTTCATCTGATTAAGTGGCTTCTCATTCATTAGTAGGCTATCTCTTTCATTATCAAGATGTCTCTCTCATTAAGAGGCTTCTCACTCATTAGCAGGCTATCTCACTTGTAGCAGCCTGTCTCACTAACTAAAACAATGTCTCCCTCATTAGCAGGCTGTCTCACTCATTAGCAAGCTGTCTCTCTCATTAAGAGGCGTCTCACTCATTAGTACACTCCTCACTCATTAGCATGTTGTCTTCCTGATCTGAAGGGAATTCTGTGGTCTCAGGAGATGCAGTCTAATGCATTGGACTGCTGTCTCATTACAAACCAAAAATATGACAGCATAAAAGGACCGCTGCCCTTTGCCTTACTGTTTATAATAAACATACCTTTTATATTACATAGAGGTCTCCAACACATTGCTGCACAATCTCTAAGAGAGCTCTCTGTTATTGTAAACCAACCTCATTAGCAGGCAGCCTCACTGAATGATCAATAAAGTTTCATTATGAAAAGAAACGTATACTGTGAGCTAAAAATGGGCAACCTGAGGCCTTCCAGCTGTGGAGAATGCAGAATGCATGAGTCTTCTTAACTCTTTATGAGCCAGCGAGGTGCAGGATAATTTGCAAAGCAATCCATTGCACACACCTCTGGTTTTTAAAGAGTTAAGCTTTTGAGCGCCAGAGTGGTATGCAACGCATTGCCTTGCATACCTCTCTGGAACTCAAAGGGTTAAGGTTAATGTGGGAAGAGAGTAAAGTATGAGCAAGATCACCACTGTCATTTCCATAACTGGGAACGTTCAAACTAAGCTGACCCTGAGATCTATGAAATATTAACCCTTAAAGTTTCCATAATATAGATCGTCTGCAACATGTCCCTGATCGCTGTAATCGAGAGGCGCTCCCATCAGTCCTCAAGGGACCATTAATATACAAAAAATTAAAGGGACACTAATAGTTCAGATTACACATAGCTCAGAATGTTGAGCATATGTAATAGTTGTGCTCCGCAATGTACATTTTCAGCACAACTTGCTAGTTAAAGAGATAGTAATGTTTCATAATAAAATCAGCTCTAATTAATCTTCATAGTATTTGGACTTTGGAGAGTGTTATATCAATACTGTCAGAGTTGTAGTTCAAGAGTAATTCAATGATAAAGTATCCCCTCCCGCCCCTTTTACTGATGTAACACTGTTCAGCCAGATCAGAAGGGAGGTACCCAGTTAGACTGCAGAGAGGGACAATCTTCAATTAAGATAAGGGAAAAAGCTGAAAAACTTGTCAAGGGGGGCAGGGCTTTCATTGTTCTCATAGGAAGAAGATTGTCCCCTGCTGTTATCTGTCTGGTCTATGGACTGGATTCCACATCTGAGAAGAGATGGCTTACACTAGGTAAAAGGGGCGGGAGGGGAAACTTTGCTTGTGAATATCTCTTAAACCATAAAGGATTGAGAGATAAGACTTATATCATTCTTCATATTTTTTCAATTCCTACAAAATAAAACAAAGATAAAACGAAGTATTACTATCCCTTTAAATGATTTCATTTAAGACGATCTTTGTGAGATATCCTGGTTTCTTCAAATGTGTTTGTATATTATTATACAACTTTGTGATTTGCTAATAACACATTGTATTGTTTTTATCATTTTTTCACATTTATATATATTTATTATTTTTTATTTATATAGTTTCTGCGTATCTGATTTGGGTTCGCAGAGGAGAAGCTTAGGGTTTAAAAACACACCTGTCTATCAGGTGAATTCACCTATGATTAAGGACTACGGTCCAAAACACGTTAGGTGGTTAAACTGTGTTTTTACTTGTCACCTTTGCATGTTCTCAGACAATTTTTATACCTCATGTTTAAATAATCTTGAAGATTTATTATACTTGGATGGAGCTGTGTTGATGTTCAGATGTGTTATCTTGGAATCTATTGGAGGTGGATTGTCCGCTGAATGCGCACCTGCTCTATTCAAGATACCGCTTACACATATCTGTGTATTTCTGGTGTTTTAATTCCGGCACCAGTGAGTGAAGTCTCTGTGAATGTTCTTTTGACTCTTGATATAGTGGGACTTTGTTACATTTCCAAATACGCCACATTCATCTTATATATTCTACCTGAGCAGCTTCATCTCTATATATATTACAGACAGTTCATGCCAATCCAGTGACCCAGTACCTTTTGTCAGTGACTGTACATTTTTGTTGCCACTTTGTCCATCGAGAATAAGGTGACCTGGTACCTGTCTTTTTTTCGAAAATCACCCTTAACTGCATCATTATTCCCTTGTATGGCAGAGAGTTCAGTGTTTTACAATGCACTGGAGATACCCATCATATAATGGGTTAAAAAAACTTGCTTATTAGAAGGCAGCAACCCTTACTAGTGTGCAGTCGCATGAGGGAGGGGGCAAGATGCACTGAAAAAGTCAATTGTCTCTTTTCTGCATACAAAGTCACACACCAATTGCAAACCATAAATATCCAGAGATTTAGCAGGGATTAACCCTTTGAGTGCCAGAGTGGCACGGAATGCATTGCAAAGCAATGCATTCCGTACCACTCTGGCACTCAAAGGGTTAAAGTAACAATATAGAGATCTGACAATGCTAAATCACAGTTCAAGAATCACATACTGTAACAGTAACTCAAAAAACACATTACATTCATCACAGAGCTCCCTATGCATCAAACTATTGGGTGGGATCCCAGTAATATATGTGTTTTTAACAAGCTCATTTCTATTACAGTGAGATACAGTGTAGTCTCCTCTGGGGAGGGATCCCAGTAATATCTGTATTTATACGTCTCCTCTCTATTACAGTTATACACTGTGCAGTCTCCTCTGGGGAGGGATCCCACTAATATCTGTATTTATACATCTCCTCTCTATTACAGTTATACACTGTGCAGTCTCCTCTGGGGAGGGATCCCAGTAATATCTGTATTTATACACCTCCTCTCTATTACAGTTATACACTGTGCAGTCTCCTCTGGGGAGGGATCCCAGTAATATATGTATTTATACATCTCCTCTCTATTACAGTTATACACCGTGCAGTCTCCTCTGGGGAGGGATCCCAGTAATATCTGTATTTATACATCTCCTCTCTATTACAGTTATACACTGTGCAGTCTCCTCTGGGGAGGGATCCCAGTAATATCTGTATTTATACATCTCCTCTCTATTACAGTTATACACTGTGCAGTCTCCTCTGGGGAGGGATCCCAGTAATATCTGTATTTATACATCTCCTCTCTATTACAGTTATACACTGTGCAGTCTCCTCTGGGGAGGGATCCCAGTAATATCTATATTATACATCTCCTCTCTATTACAGTTATACACTGTGCAGTCTCCTCTGGGCAGGGATCCCAGTAATATCTGTATTTATACATCTCCTCTCTATTACAGTTATACACTGTGCAGTCTCCTCTGGGGAGGGATCCCAGTAATATCTGTATTTATACATCTCCTCTCTATTACAGTTATACACTGTGCAGTCTCCTCTGGGGAGGGATCCCAGTAATATCTATATTATACATCTCCTCTCTATTACAGTTATACACTGTGCAGTCTCCTCTGGGCAGGGATCCCAGTAATATCTGTATTTATACATCTCCTCTCTATTACAGTTATACACTGTGCGGTCTCCTCTGGGGAGGGATCCCAGTAATATCTGTACTTATACATCTCCTCTCTATTACACTTATACACAGTGCGGTCTCCTCTGGGGAGGGATCCCAGTAATATCTGTATTTATACATCTCCTCGCTATTACACTTATACACTGTGCAGTCTCCTCTGGGGAGGGATCCCAGTAATATCTGTGTATTTATACATCTCCTCTCTATTACAGTTATACACTGTGCACTCTCCTCTGGGGAGGGATCCCAGTAATATCTGTACTTATACATCTCCTCTCTATTACACTTATACACCGTGCGGTCTCCTCTGGGGAGGGATCCCAGTAATATCTGTACTTATACATCTCCTCTCTATTACACTTATACACCGTGCGGTCTCCTCTGGGGAGGGATCCCAGTAATATCTGTATTTATACATCTCCTCTCTATTACACTTATACACCGTGCGGTCTCCTCTGGGGAGGGATCCCAGTAATATTTGTATTTATACATCTCCTCTCTATTACACTTATACACCGTGCGGTCTCCTCTGGGGAGGGATCCCAGTCATATCTGTATTTATACATCTCCTCTCTATTACAGTTATACACCGTGCAGTCTCCTCTGGGGAGGGACCCCAGTAATATCTGTATTTATACATCTCCTCTCTATTACAGTTATACTCTGTTCACTCTCCTCTGGGGAGGGATCCCAGTAATATCTGTATTTATACATCTCCTCTCTATTACAGTTATACACTGTGCGGTCTCCTCTGGGGAGGGATCCCAGTAATATCTGTACTTATACATCTCCTCTCTATTACACTTATACACCGTGCGGTCTCCTCTGGGGAGGGATCCCAGTAATATCTGTATTTATACATCTCCTCGCTATTACACTTATACACTGTGCAGTCTCCTCTGGGGAGGGATCCCAGTAATATCTGTATTTATACATCTCCTCTCTATTACACTTATACACCGTGCGGTCTCCTCTGGGGAGGGATCCCAGTAATATTTGTATTTATACATCTCCTCTCTATTACACTTATACACCGTGCGGTCTCCTCTGGGGAGGGATCCCAGTAATATCTGTATTTATACATCTCCTCTCTATTACAGTTATACACCGTGCAGTCTCCTCTGGGGAGGGACCCCAGTAATATCTGTATTTATACATCTCCTCTCTATTACAGTTATACACTGTTCACTCTCCTCTGGGGAGGGATCCCAGTAATATCTGTATTTATACACCTCCTCTCTATTACAGTTATATACTGTGCGGTCTCCTCTGGGGAGGGATCCCAGTAATATCTGTACTTATACATCTCTTCTCTATTACACTTATACACCATGCGGTCTCCTCTGGGGAGGGATCCCAGTAATATCTGTATTTATACGTCTCCTCTCTATTACACTTATACACTGTGCAGTCTCCTCTGGGGAGGGATCCCAGTAATATCTGTGTATTTATACATCTCCTCTCTATTACAGATATACACTGTGCAGTCTCCTCTGGGGAGGGATCCCAGTAATGTCTGTATTTATACAACTCCTCTCTATTACACTTATACACAGTGCAGTCTCCTCTGGGGAGGGATCCCACTAATATCTGTATTTATACATCTCCTCTCTATTACAGTTATACACTGTGCAGTCTCCTCTGGGGAGGGATCCCAGTAATATCTGTATTTATACATCTCCTCTCTATTACAGTTATACACACTGTGCAGTCTCCTCTGGGGAGGGATCCCAGTAATATCTGTATATATACATCTCCTCTCTATTACAGTTATACACTGTGCAGTCTCCTCTGGGGAGGGATCCCGGTAATATCTGTATTTATACATCTCCTCTCTATTACAGTTATACACCGTGCAGTCTCCTCTGGGGAGGGATCCCAGTAATATCTGTATTTATACGTCTCCTTTCTATTACAGTTATACACCGTGCAGTCTCCTCTGGGGAGGGATCCCAGTAATATCTGTATTTATACATCTCCCTTCTATTACAGTTATACACAGTGCAGTCTCCTCTGGGGAGGGATCCCAGTAATATCTGTATTTATACATCTCCTCTCTATTACAGTTATACACTTTGCAGTCTCCTCTGGGGAGGGATCCCAGTAATATCTGTATTTATACATCTCCTCTCTATTACAGTTATACACTGTGCGGTCTCCTCTGGGGAGGGATCCCGGTAATATCTGTATTTATACATCCCCTCTCTATTACAGTTATACACTGTGCAGTCTCCTCTGGGGAGGGATCCCAGTAATATCTGTATTTATACATCTCCTCTCTATTACAGTTACACACAGTGCAGTCTCCTCTGGGGAGGGATCCCAGTAATATCTGTACTTATACATCTCCTCTCTATTACACTTATACACCGTGTGGTCTCCTCTGGGGAGGGATCCCAGTAATATCTGTATTTATACATCTCCTCTCTATTACACTTATACACCGTGCGGTCTCCTCTGGGGAGGGATCCCAGTAATATTTGTATTTATACATCTCCTCTCTATTACACTTATACACCGTGCGGTCTCCTCTGGGGAGGGATCCCAGTAATATCTGTATTTATACATCTCCTCTCTATTACAGTTATACACCGTGCGGTCTCCTCTGGGGAGGGATCCCAGTAATATTTGTATTTATACATCTCCTCTCTATTACACTTATACACCGTGCGGTCTCCTCTGGGGAGGGATCCCAGTAATATCTGTATTTATACATCTCCTCTCTATTACACTTATACACCGTGCGGTCTCCTCTGGGGAGGGATCCCAGTAATATTTGTATTTATACATCTCCTCTCTATTACACTTATACACCGTGCGGTCTCCTCTGGGGAGGGATCCCAGTAATATCTGTATTTATACATCTCCTCTCTATTACAGTTATACACCGTGCAGTCTCCTCTGGGGAGGGACCCCAGTAATATCTGTATTTATACATCTCCTCTCTATTACAGTTATACACTGTTCACTCTCCTCTGGGGAGGGATCCCAGTAATATCTGTATTTATACACCTCCTCTCTATTACAGTTATATACTGTGCGGTCTCCTCTGGGGAGGGATCCCAGTAATATCTGTACTTATACATCTCCTCTCTATTACACTTATACACCATGCGGTCTCCTCTGGGGAGGGATCCCAGTAATATCTGTATTTATACGTCTCCTCTCTATTACACTTATACACTGTGCAGTCTCCTCTGGGGAGGGATCCCAGTAATATCTGTGTATTTATACATCTCCTCTCTATTACAGATATACACTGTGCAGTCTCCTCTGGGGAGGGATCCCAGTAATGTCTGTATTTATACAACTCCTCTCTATTACACTTATACACAGTGCAGTCTCCTCTGGGGAGGGATCCCACTAATATCTGTATTTATACATCTCCTCTCTATTACAGTTATACACTGTGCAGTCTCCTCTGGGGAGGGATCCCAGTAATATCTGTATTTATACATCTCCTCTCTATTACAGTTATACACACTGTGCAGTCTCCTCTGGGGAGGGATCCCAGTAATATCTGTATATATACATCTCCTCTCTATTACAGTTATACACTGTGCAGTCTCCTCTGGGGAGGGATCCCGGTAATATCTGTATTTATACATCTCCTCTCTATTACAGTTATACACCGTGCAGTCTCCTCTGGGGAGGGATCCCAGTAATATCTGTATTTATATGTCTCCTTTCTATTACAGTTATACACCGTGCAGTCTCCTCTGGGGAGGGATCCCAGTAATATCTGTATTTATACATCTCCCTTCTATTACAGTTATACACACTGTGCAGTCTCCTCTGGGGAGGGATCCCAGTAATATCTGTATTTATACATCTCCTCTCTATTACAGTTATACACTTTGCAGTCTCCTCTGGGGAGGGATCCCAGTAATATCTGTATTTATACATCTCCTCTCTATTACAGTTATACACTGTGCGGTCTCCTCTGGGGAGGGATCCCGGTAATATCTGTATTTATACATCCCCTCTCTATTACAGTTATACACTGTGCAGTCTCCTCTGGGGAGGGATCCCAGTAATATCTGTATTTATACATCTCCTCTCTATTACAGTTACACACAGTGCAGTCTCCTCTGGGGAGGGATCCCAGTAATATCTGTATTTATACATCTCCTCTCTATTACAGTTATACACTGTGCAGTCTCCTCTGGGGAGGGATCCCAGTAATATCTGTGTATTTATACATCTCCTCTCTATTACAGTTATATACAGTGCAGTCTCCTCTGGGGAGGGATCCCAGTAATATCTGTATTTATACATCTCCTCTCTATTACAGTTATACACTGTGCGGTCTCCTCTGGGGAGGGATCCCAGTAATATCTGTATTTATACGTCTCCTCTCTATTACAGTTATACACTGTGCAGTCTCCTCTGGGGAGGGAACCCAGTAATATCTGTATTTATACATCTCCTCTCTATTACAGTTATACACTGTGAGTCTCCTCTGGGGAGGGATCCCAGTAATATCTGTATTTATATACCTCCTCTCTATTACAGTTATACACTGTGCAGTCTCCTCTGGGGAGGGATCCCAGTAATATCTGTATTTATACGTCTCCTCTCTATTACAGTTATACACTGTGCAGTCTCCTCTGGGGAGGGATCCCAGTAATATCTGTATTTATACATCTCCTCTCTATTACAGTTATACACTGTGCAGTCTCCTCTGGGGAGGGATCCCAGTAATATCTGTATTTATACACCTCCTCTCTATTACAGTTATACACTGTGCAGTCTCCTCTGGGGAGGGATCCCAGTAATATATGTATTTATACATCTCCTCTCTATTACAGTTATACACACTGTGCAGTCTCCTCTGGGGAGGGATCCCAGTAATATCTGTATTTATACATCTCCTCTCTATTACAGTTATACACTGTGCAGTCTCCTCTGGGGAGGGATCCCAGTAATATCTGTATTTATACATCTCCTCTCTATTACAGTTATACACCGTGCAGTCTCCTCTGGGGAGGGATCCCAGTAATATCTGTATTTATACATCTCCTCTCTATTACAGTTATACACACTGTGCAGTCTCCTCTGGGGAGGGATCCCAGTAATATCTGTATTTATACATCTCCTCTCTATTACAGTTATACACTGTGCAGTCTCCTCTGGGGAGGGACCCCAGTAATATCTGTATTTATACATCTCCTCTCTATTACAGTTATACACTGTGCAGTCTCCTCTGGGGAGGGATCCCAGTAATATCTGTGTATTTATACATCTCCTCTCTATTACAGTTATACACTGTGCAGTCTCCTCTGGGGAGGGACCCCAGTAATATCTGTATTTATACATCTCTTCTCTATTACAGTTATACACTGTTCATCTACCTTAGAGTGGGATCCCAGTAATATTGTATTGTATTTATACAGCTCCTATTACAGTCTCAGTGCAACCACCTGTGGAGTGCAGTGCTATCATTACCCCACTCTCTACTTCCCTTACTTATACAGAATGAGAATTTCATGAACCTCCGACACAAACCACTCTCCCTTTACCTGTCATCCAGCTGCCAGTCTCCCATCAGCAAGTCCCGGAATCTATAACGTGGAGGCAGCGGCTGAACATCGGTCTCTGCTTCCATCCTGACCACTTGTCACAATCCTCTTTATGCTGCAGAAACTGCTTCCAAGCTCAAATAACAAGGCTGATCATCCAATGGCTCTCCAGCTGCTGTTGAACTACAACTCGCATCATCCTCAGCTGACCTGAGGCTGGCTGAGGTTGATGCGAGTTGTAGTTCAAGAGTAGCTGGAGAGCCACTGATTGTCCACTCCTGCAAACGTTAGGATTCAGCTGACACCATTAATTCCATCCAGAAGCATCAGGGAAAGCTCTTATAACAGTGCCTCTCTGTTGCTATATCCCAGGCAATACTGACATCTCAGTGATTTCAGCTTAATAAAAGAATTCCTGTAAGGAGGGGGCCTCTCTCCCCACCAGTCTGAATATCTGGTTTAGAGGAGGAGGGGTTCAGTAGACCTATACTTGCAGTAGCTTAACCCTTAGAGTGGGCTGTGCAATGCATTGCAGCTCAGGTTGATCCTTGCACCCTTTGGCACTCACAAGGTTAATGGCTCATGCCGTGTTCTCCAGACTGGGAGGACAAATCTACATGAAAACATCTGGAGATCACAGACGTATCCCGCAGTGTAAATGAGTTGGTCTGGGTTCTCCTAATCTCATTGCCAATTAACCTGATTCGGGGGAAAATCCAGGATTTCACGACAAGGGTTTCTACAAATAGAAAAGTATGGAATAAAATGATCTGGAATATGTAAAACGGAGCAATTCTGGAGCACACCAGCTGCACCATAGGGGAAAACCCCTCCTCCCTGAATTCCTGTTGATTTAACCCTTTGAGTGCCAGAGGTAAAAAAAAAACAGCAAACGTTGCTCATTACTGAGTGGGGGATGAAATAAATCACTTCTGCACCAAATTAAGTGCAAAGAACTGTTCATGTGTACTGACTGTTCCATGGGTGCTTAACACCTGTGTACAGACATGTCTGAGCATTTAAATGGAAATCATCAACCTCTTATAATAACGCACACTGCATACACACACACTTACTGCATACACACGCACAGACTACATACATACACACTGTATACATACATACACACACACTGCACACACATGCACAGACTACATACATACACACTGTATACATACACACACACACACTTACTGCATACACACACACAGACTACATACATACACACTGTATACATACATACACACACTTACTGCATACACAGACACACACTACATATATATATATATATATATATATATATACACTGTATACACACACACACGGCATACAAAAAAAGCACACTACATACACAAACACACATACAAACTGCATACATACACACGCACACACTGCACACACACATAAGCACACACTACGTGCATACACACACACTGTAAACACACAGTACATACATACACACACTGTATACACACACATGCACACAGACACACACTTACTGCATGCACACACACACACGATTGCATGCTTATGTGTTTGTGCCTGTGTGCTTGGACATATAATCAGATCTCACACAGGGTGCCAGTAAACCTATCGCTGGCTCTGGAAAGACATGTGGATCTGTATTAAAGTGGAGGGGGGGCGTAGAGAGAGACCTGGTGGAGGGTATGTCTGGAGATAGAGATGGGGAAGAATCTCTGTTGAAGGAGGGATAAGGTATGGAATAAAATTATACGAAATATACAAAATGAATCAATTCTGGAGCAAACCAACTGCACCATAGGGGGGAAATACCCCCCCCAAAAAAAAAACAAATTGCAGTGGGATTTTTTACCCATTCAATGCTAGAAGGTATCACGCACACACACATGCATGTATCTATACACACTCCCATATACACTAGTCTTGCAAGATCATGTGTATATATGTGTTTATATTAGGGTTGAGCCAGATCATCATACCTGGGAACTTCCAATTGAGGTCTACCCAGGGGGAGCCCTCTGGTGCAGCAGGGGGTGACAACAATTACGTGAATCGTGTCAAAAAGGGGCGGAGCTTGACGCGAGTTGGGGGGCAGGGCTTAAAGGTGTCACACAGAAGGCTGAGGAAGGAGGAACACCGGGAGAAACAGCAGAGTTTCAATAGAAACTCCCCACATCCGGAGGAATCAGCTTCTACCCCGGAGACCCGGTAAAGCTCTGTCGAAACTGGAGTCTCCGGGGCAAATCCGGAGAGTTCCCAGGTATGCAGATCATCCTTTAAATAGGAACACGTATGAAACATGCTTGCTGTATGGCTACATGGGAACCATTGTAGTATAACAGCAGGGGAGGGCTGGCAACCTGTGGCCTGGAGGGCAACTACAATCAAGTGGCCCGATTCTACTGTTGTTCCAGCCCACTGTCCCAGCCCACCCTCTTTTGTTAATATTATAACTGCCATTAACCCTTTGAGTGCCAGAGGGGTATGCCACGCATTGCAAAGCAATGTGTGGAGTACCCCTCTGGCACTCAAAAGTTAGTGTTGTGAAGTAAGGCAAGTAATACCACAAAGCATACAACTGAAACGGGGAACACTGGTGCAACTACAGAGCTTACAATTTAAGTAGAGCTACACTAGTGATACCATCTAATAGAATATGCTACTATTGTAGATCTACTTGGATTGTAGCTCCCTGTCAGTTGTAAGCTCTGTGGTATCACTACTGTAGTTACATTTGCAGCAACAAGCTGGAGTGGCCCACCAGCCCAGACATATGACTGGTCCAGGGGGCAATTGCCCCACTGCCCCCCAGGCCAGCCCTCCCCTGTATAACAGTATTCAACGCAGCATGCTGTTATCACATGTCCCTATTTACAATGATGATCTGGTAACCCTAATTTACACAGTATAGGTAAAAGGTGCTACCGTAGAAAAGGCAGGAGATGCACACATACACACACACACATGTATATATATATATATATTCATAGATAGATAGATAGATATACTATGTGATAATACCTTTTTTTATTGGACTAATGTTCAATTTTCAGGACAAGCTTTCACAAGTAACAACCTCCTTTTATCAAGTCAAAAGCAATACGAATCATCAATACATAGAGTCAGAAGAGAGACAATACACTGGGTAAGAAAACACAAACTGATAAGCTACAGACCATAAAATTCCTTTATCAGTGTGAAACAAACGTGAAGGGGGGGACTTATTACAGGCAAACAGAGGGAGAGAGTGATAAATTGATTATACACAGATACATATATATTTTAAATAAAAATCACATACACAAGGCAGGCCAATACAACACACATACACACACAAAAAGGCACATTGGGGGAGATGAACTAAGGTGTAGTAAAGAGGTGATAATGTGGGGATGACTTCTCCAGTGTGCTAAACTCTCCAATTCCTATGTTATTGTATGGAGCCAATGCATGATGTCCAACTTTGGACATCTTAGTGTATATACTCTATAAAATAACATAGGAACCGGAGAATAGATATCACTGGAGTAGTCGTCTCTGCTTTATCACCTCTTTATCATACCTTAGTGCATAACCCCCATTGCATACACACACATGCATAGACACACATGCACACACTCATGTACAGACATAATGCATGCACACAGTGCATACTCACACATACCGCATAGACACACAAATACATGCACAGACACACACACCCACATATACATACACGCACTCATACATATATACACACAGACACACACTTTTCTTAAGCTCTTGAAGACTAGAGTGCTTCACGAGGGCTTAATAATGGCCCATGTTCCTTTGTTCAAGAGATAACATACATGGAGGCAGACATGACAGTTACCTGCAGGACTACAGGACCTAAAATTCTGCTTACTGCACATAGTAATCTTAACCATTTAAGAGCCGGGGGGGGGGGGTAATGTAAGGCTTCACAATGCATGGGTAACTATCTGGTCCTGAAAAAGCAATTATCATGTTAAAGAGCCTGGGGGTTCACTGTGTATCCCCAAAACAGCTCCTATTGGCTGTTCGGGGAGCACTGAAGACTGACACCCTGGTCTGGGAGTCAGATTGGAGATCTGTGGCTCACAGCCTCCACCAGTGTTCATTCCCCACAGATGCGTAGTGTCAGGCTTTCAGGCCTAATACAGGGGATCTATAGGGACCTGCACTGGGCAGGACAGGAAATCCAACTACTCAGTGCAGCTCAGAGGAGCATTAGATGTCCCATGTCCTAATCCTGGTCTGTCCCAGACTCCTTTGCAACCCCTGGTCTGTCCCAGATGTCCCATTTCTTACCCGTGATGTCTCATTTCTTACCCCTGGTCTGTCTCAGATGTCTCCTTTCATACCCCTGGTCTGTCCCAGATGTTTCCTTTCCTTCCCTGGGTCCGCTTCTCTGTTAGTGCCAGGGTGGTCACAATGCAGCCCCATCTTCATCGGCAGGTTTGTACCCAGAGAAGTAGATCTGCCAGTAAAGTAACTATCTGATGATACTTGCCCTTTAAAAGGTTAAAGAGATAGCAATGTTTCAAAATAAAAGCAATTAATCTCCGCAGTATTTAGGCCATGAAGAGTGTTATTTCAATACTGTCAGAGTTGTAGTACAAGAGTAATTGAATGATAAAGTATCCCCCCTCCCACACCTTTTACAGATGTAACACTGCTCACCTCAGAACAGAAAGGTGGTGTCCAGATGGCTTGCAGAGAGGGACAATCTTCAATTAGCATAAGGGAAAAACCTGAAAAACCTGTCAAGGGCGGCAGGGCTTTCATTGTTCTCACAGTAAGAAGATTGTCCCTTGCTGTGACCTGTCCGGTCTTAAGACCAGATTCCATATCATGAGGGGAGGTGACTTACACTAGGCAAAAGGGGAGGGAGAGGGAACCTTTATCATTCAATTACTCTTGTACTACAACTCTAGCAGAATTGAAATAACACTCTCCATGGCCTAAATACTATGAAGATTAATTGGAGCTGCTTTTATTTTGAAACATTACTATCCCTTTAAGTAATCTCATGCACTCTGCCCCCTTCAGTCTGAAAAACTATTCCAGCAACGGTCATGTCCGCCCCCATGGACAGGACATGCAGGACTGGCTGAAGATGTTATCTCTTGAACTAAGATATGAAGGCAGTATTCTTAGGGGCCATTAGGTTTTTCTGTCCACAGCAGGTAAGTGTGTGTGGGGGGGTATTATTAGTAGTATATTAGTATCTGTCTGTCTGTCTGTCTTTCTAGCTATATGTATGTCTGTCCTATCCATCTCACTATCTTTGTCTGTCTCTGTCTGTCTGCCCATCTGTCTGTCTTCATTTGGAAGATGCAGACATGATATAAAAGTGCAATTTCCTCAAGGTTTCAGCTCCCTGGGTAACCTCTGTCTTCTATTACTGGACAAAAGCCCTCTGAGAGGTGGGACAAGGAAACAATGAAGTTCACTTGCATGTCAAGGATCCCTACATCTTGTCTCTTGTGTATATCGTGTGCCAATCTCTCCAGCAGGAGATGTGGAGAACTGCAATTATTGACCCCCAGCACTGAGATGCCTCAATTATTCTGTACATATATCTATTTGTCTCTCTATAGCTATATATATGGGAAACATTGCAGTCCAGTAATATTCACTGCAACATACATTTATCATGTGTACCTATTTAAAATTTTGATGATCTGGCAACCCTAATATATTCACTCACACTACATTTAGTTTTATATATATATATATATATATATATATATATATACAGGGCTTAAATGTTGAAGTCCTTTGCTACTAGCCAGACATGAAAAGTTACTGTCCACTGCAAGCCATTACATACCCACCAGGGCTGAATTTCTACTCGCCAGGGCTAAATTTTCACTCGCTAGTGGCGAGTGGAAATTTTGAGCCCTGTATATATATGTATATATATATATATATATATATATATATATATATATATATATATATGTATTGCACTATGTGATAATAGCTTTTTTTGAGTAACAAGCCAGGCACGCGCCATTTCTTTGACTTATTGATCACTTGGATGTGGATGATTTCATCAACAGAACAATGATGCTCAGATGAGGTGTCACTCATCGATAGTCACCAGTCGATTATCCAGGATCATAGCACAGACTCATTCAATGTTTTCCTCTGTGGTGGATATGGATGGGAGTCCTGAATACATTTCTGAACATGGTAATCCATTTGTGAACATTCTACTGCTCTCTGTTTTCATATTGAGCTAAAAATGTGCCCCTGGTACGCCTTCAGCACACAAAAATCGTACCACTGCACTCTGCGCTTCTTTGGTGCATATGAAAAGCGTAGAGGCACAAAATATGAAGTGCAGCCAACATAATCAGTTTTAAAATAAATTATTGTGGATACTTTCTGACTCATGCTCGTATATACACGCACAGTCACACACATATAGACTCACTCATATATATGTACTAGCAAGTGATGCATGATGTTGCCCATGGGAGTTGTTTTTAATGGATAGCTTAGTAAACTAAACTAGGGAATGTTTTTGTATGTGGTGTGTTATTGGCTAAATAAGTTGAAGCCTGATTACCAGGTCAAGGTGTAGCTGTAGCTCCAATTCTGGCATCTGGACATAGAGCTTGGTGCTGCCGCTAGTGCTCAGGACTTGGTATTCAAATGTCTGGCAATGTATACCTGGGCCCTCACTTCCGCCTGAGGTCAGCCACTGCTGGTGCATGCTAAGTAAAGGCGCAAGCAATTGGTCTTTCTGTGGAATTGACGCTTAATCCTGTGGTTTCACTTCACTTCCAGTGAGTGTTAAGGCTTGTGTTGTGTTAATTGTGTGTAAAAAATATCTGTTTTTGTAGATCTGAGTGTTATGTACACTGACTTCAGTGTAATGTGTGATATGCATACCTGGGAACTCTCCGGTTTTGCCCCAGAGACTCCGGATTTCAAAGTGAATTACCGGGTCTCCGGGGCAATGTGTGAATCACCGGGTGGGCAGAGTTTAAGTAGAAACTCTGCCCACTTGTGCTCCATCCCGCCCGGTTCCTCCCACTCCCTGCCCTCTTACGTCCATTGTGCAGGGGGGGGTTTGTGTTTTTTTCTTTTGTCCCACCTCCACGACTAAGCCCCGCCCCTTTTATGACATGATTCGTGTCATTTTCCTCCCCCTGGGCACTGACAGGGTTACCCTCCGGGTAGCCCTGTTTCAAAAGTTCCCAGGTATGGTGATATGCACTTGCTTATCTATAGTGGGTTAGGTACATCTGCCTGTCTAGTGTGTGTAATATAAATCTACCTCTGAATAGTATGCGTGTGTGTGTAATGTTATATGTACCTGCCTCTGTATAGTGTGTGTTATGTGATATGCAACTATTTATGTACATGTGTATATAGTGCGTGATATCCACATGTGACGTGTGTGTGCATAATAAGTGTGTGAATGTGTGTATGTGTATGTGCTAGTTCTACTTATGGTCCATACCGTGTTTACTGTGATTTGACCCTCATGGTGGCCAAGACGGTGAAAGAGCTATGTGCATACTCACCACCCTCAGCAATCCCATTGGACATGGAATGGAGAGTTTTGCATAAATCCTCCTTTCTGCTGCTCCTGGTATAGATAGATATAGATATATATATATATATATATATATATATATATATATATATATATATATATATATTGTCAGGGGAACCGGACTGACTCGGCATTGTTTCACTGCCCACCATCATTAGGTACGGCTGAAAACCCACTACCGCCTCCTGAAGGACTGGAATTCATTATACCACAGACTATGAAAAGGAAGTCCCGCGGTTTGTAGCGTCGGCCGGATTCCTATTGGCCGACCGGGTTGAAAGGGCCGCCATTGCTTTACTATGGGGAAATGTCAGCCGGTCCCTGATTGGCCGATCGGGTTTAAAGGGCCTCCATTGTTTTACTATGAGAAAATGCCAGCGGCCACATGATTAGTTGCTTGGATCTGGGCGCTCGCTCTCCTATTGGTCGAGACGGCGAAGCGGCTAAAATCAAGAGGCAACTTGAAGTCTACGGGCCCTTTGTTCCCCTGTTCATCCTTCTCATTGTCCCCACAAGCTGAGCCCAGCCCTGGCCTTTGTGTTATTGTGTGCCCTAATCAGTCCCATTGTCCCTTAATTCGATCATGTCTGACCCTTTGTTCACAGACCCCAGCCCACCATTGTACTCCCCCCACCACTCTTTGTCCCTTTTGTTCCACACTGTATAAAAATATGTGTGTCACTGTCAATAAAACAGCTCTGGTTATCCTGACACTAGTCTTGCCTGGTGATTGGGGTATTTGGCCTCATCACCAAACTACCAAGAGCCAGCAGAAAAGGTGGTACGATCAGACTGCCCAAACACGCACATTGCTTGTAGGTCAGCAAGTATTGGCCCTCAAGCCAGTAAAACAGGAAAAGCTACAGGCCGCCTGGCAGAGACCCTATTGGGTAATCAAGCAATTGTGCGACACCACATACCTAGTCTCCAAATGTTCAGATGAGAGGATTCAAAAAACCTTTCATGTGAACATGCTGAAAGCGTATCAAGCCAGGCCAGAAGAGATAGCTGCTATTTCTGCCCTAGCTGTGGAAGACACTGAGGGTCTTCCACTGCCTGCACTGCATGGGTTAAGAGAGGAAAAGGCAAGGGGGAGGCTGTTTGGATAGCTGAGCAACTAGGGCCAGCACAGATAGCACAGGCTAAACAAGTGCTCTGTCAGCGTCAGGAGATGTTTTCCCCCCTCTCAGGGTACACCACTGTAGCTCTTCACTGAGTGGAGACCACAGGGCAGCGACCCCTGAGGCAGGCAGCATACAGGGTACCCGAGGCGGTCAGAGGAGGGATGCTCCAGGAAATCCAGGAAATGCTAGACCTGGGAGTCATAGAGCCTTCTAACAGCTCCTGGGCCTCCCCAGTTGTCCTAGTCCCCAAGAAAGAAGGGACAACACGGTTTTGAGTAGATTACCATAAACTAAACAACCATACCACCACAGATGCGTACCCTATGCCCCGAGTTGTTGAGCTACTAGATTGCATTGCCAGGGCTAACTTCTTGACTACCCTTGACCTGTGCAAAGGATATTGGCAGATCCCAATGCACTAGGAAGCCATTCCCAAGTCAGCATTCATCACTCCATTTGGCCTGTACCAGTTCAAGGTCATGCTATTTAGAATGAAGAATGCTCCAGCGGATGATTGACCAGATTGTAGACGGCCTCCAGGAGTATGCCTGCGCATACCTGGACGACGTAGCAATTTTCACTAACACCTGGGAGGAGCACCTGCTCCAGCTGCCTGTTGTGCTGGACTGCATCCGGACAGCCGGACTGACCCTAAAACCTGGCAAGTGTATTGTAGGAATGTCCGAGGTTCAGTACTTGGGTCACCGGGTGGGCAGCGGGCGACAACGACCAGAACCTGCCAAGATCGAAGCTGTGGCCAACTGGCCCACCCCCGAACAAAAACCCAGGTCATGGCCTTTCTAGGCATGGCTGGGTACTACCACCGGTTCGTACCTGACTATAGCACCATCTCCAAGCCCCTGACTGACCTGGCCAAGAAAAATCTCCCTCGACAGGTCCTGTGGTCCCCGGAATGTGACGCTGCCTTTCACAACCTAAAATGTGCATTGATTTCTGGCCCTGTGTTGGCTGCTCCTGACCCCGCCAAACGTTTTTGTGTCCATACAGATGCCTCCATGTTCTGGTTGGGAGCAGTATTGAGCCAGGTGGGACCTGATGGCAGCCAGCACCCCGTGGTATACATCAACAGGAAGCTCCTGCCCCGGGAAGCGGGGTACGAGGCCGTAGAGAAGGAGTGCCTGGCGCTGGTATGGCCCCTGAAGAAATTACAGACTTACTTATATGGTCGCTCCTTCACAGTGCTGACGGACCACAACCCCCTCATCTGGCTCAACAGGGTTTCAGGGGACAATGGCCGGATACTCCAGTGAAGCCTAGCACTGCAGCCCTTTAACTTTACGATTCAATACCGCCCAGGAAAACAGAACGGCAATGCCGATGGCCTGTCCAGACAGGCAGACCTGAAACACTGAACCAAAGACAGCCCCAGGCCGACCCGTAAGGCTCTAGCCGAGTCTGGCGGACTATGTGTCAGGGGGGAGCTCACAGGAACCGGACTGACTCGGCATTGTCCCACTGTCCGCCATCATTGGATACGGCTGAAAACCCACTACTGCCTCCCGATGGACTGGAATTCACTATACCGCGGACTATGAATAGGAAGTCCAGGGGTTTTTGGTTATGGGAATTTCAGATGCCCACACACCAGTGTCTACAGTTAAGGCATTTGACAAAAAGTATAAATATTCAGATCCCACTTCTGTTGCCGTAGTGTTGGATAAAAAAATGTAGAAGATGCAGCTGCTTTTATTGATAAACTCAAAAGGCAGCTAGTATACAAAATAATAATCTTAATCCCAAAGCTAAAGTTTTTATAGTTATGTTCAAGGATGGTAACATCCCATTGTACTCATAGTTAAAGGCACTAGTAGAAATCTTATTCCTTCAGCTGGAAATAGTCCCAAAGCTTGAAATCCTTGAGATGTATCGCCTCTCTGAAGGAATATATGAGACCCTTGAGAAAGGATTGTAATGAATTCTTACAGAAAATACAAACTAGGAAGTCTGAAAATGAAAATGGGTTTATCCATCCCTAGGCTCCAATTGTACCTATCCAATCCCCATGCACACATCTAATTAAAGGGATAGTAATGTTTCACAAATACAGCTACTACAATTAATCTTCATAGTATTTGGGCCAAGGAGAGAGTTACTTCAGTACTGTCAGAGTTGTAGTTCAAGAGTAATTGAATGATAAAGTATCCCCTCCCGCCCCTTTTATCTAATGTAAGCCGCCTCTCCTCAGATGTGGAATCTGGTCCACAGACCAGACAGATCACAGGAAGGGACAATCTTCTTACTGTGATCATAAGGACAGGTTTTTCAGGTTTTTCCTTATGCTCACTGAAGATTGTCCCTCTCTGTGATCCATCTGGACAGTCTTGCTGCTCTGAGGTGAGCAGTATTATATCAGTAAAAGGGGCAGGAGGGGGATACTTTATAATACAATTACTCTTGAACTACAACTCTGACAGTATTGAAATAACACTCTCCACGGCCCAAATACTATGAAGATTAATTGGAGTTTCTTTTACTATGAAACATTACTATCCCTTTAAGCAGGACAGGGTATTAACCCCTTAAGGACAAGTGGTCCATGAAAAGCGTGCAGCCACGCTGGACATCTGAATTCCATGATGTACCTATACGTCATGGCTCCTTAACGCAAGTTTTCCCATGACGTGTGTGTAGTCCTGGGATTCTTAAGGGGTTAATGAACACTACACACGCAAATAATTTGACACACAGAGAAGGTTCTGTTAATAACAAAAACAAATCATCTATTTAACAATGACAGTTTGAGGTGCCAACATCTTGTTCCTTTGATCTGTCAGCTCCAAAATTCTTGGGCAGGAACGGCAGACCCTTTATTAGGTGTCTCCTAGGGGGCCAGAACACATAATTTCTTATTAATACAGGAGCACAATTGACTGTGACAAGTCATAAGTGACCTTCATCACCTGGTTCACCTCTCTGTATGATTGCAGGATTTGATGGACAGAGAGAGACAACGGAAACATTGGTATCTAATGCATCTCTAGAAATACCAGGATGTTTGCACACTAAAATTGACATTTGGTACTGTGATTAATGAAAAAAATATATAATTGGTACTGATCTAATACAAAAAGCTGAATGGATTGTTGGTATTAGGAACACGGCTATTTGAGAGGATATTTGTCCTAGGGTTCCAATACACCAGGGAGGTGAGGAATGTTTTATCAAAGGGCAAGTTGAAACTGATTCCTTGGATAAGGAATCTGCTTTAACAAGTGGATATCATCATTTAAACAGGCAGACACATCTTCTTTAGAGAAAAAAGTAAAATGTATTCTTATTGCTACTTCTTAAAGGGATAGTAATATTCAAATATTACTAAACACCCCCCCCCCCCCCCCCCCCTTGTAGCCCTTCAAAAACTGAGTACAATGAGCCCAGCGGCATCTCTCAAACCTTTATGGTTTGAGAGATATCCGCTTTCAAAGTTTCCTCTTTTTGCCTTTCCCCTGACTTTACCATTCTAGCTGAGAGCAGGGGAATCCTCTCCTGCGATCCGCCGGAGGCTTTGCAGCAATGCCGAGATCGCGGCAATAAAAAAGAAATCCTCCACTAAAAAGGTCTTCTACGTGTGCTTGGTTTGCAAGAACACATAGAAGACCTTTTACGTTAAGGATTTCTTTTTTATTACCGCAATCTCGGCTCTGCTGCAGAGCCTCTGCTGGTCCTGGAACCGGATTCCCCTGCTGTCAGCTACAATGGAAATATAGCACATTCGCCATTACTAGCATAACAGAGCGATTGCACACATTATAAGGAGGGATCGTGGCTGCAGTCTAACTGAAACATTACAAACCCTTTAACAAATATTAGTACTCGTACTGCATTTATTTATTCATGTCACAGTGGAATTCAGATGGTATTGATTAATCAAGAAGACTGAGAAGACTACTTAGAGATGGCACATTTCCATCTACATCTTGTGGTTTTCACATGATTGACATCACCTGTAGGATTATGCAATATTCAAGTTGACAAAAGAAAGAAGGATAATATGACTTACTAGTAGGGTTGCCACCTTCTGTTCAAAAAAATACCGGCCAAGGCATTCCCTCCATAGACTTAACATTGGAAAGAAGCCAATTTTTTTACCGGCCTGCCGGTAAAATACCGGCTGGGTGGCAACCCTACTTACTAGTTGAAAAGCCCGTTACAAGGGCCACAGTGCCACTGGCAGCCGGTCACGGGGCAGTCATGCTCAGTAGAGACTGCCCGTGCCACTGCTGATAAGAGTGGGACGCTCCTTTAGAGCGTCCCGCTCTGTATCAGCCTCGTCATTGGCAGTCTCTACTGTGCATGACTGCAGCACACTCAGCAGTGTCTATTGCGCATGACTGTGGCGTTACACACGTTTTAGCGAATTATTATACAGGATGGTACTTACAAGCAATACAAGAGACAATGAAAGGAAAAAGGAATGTTATGGGTTTACATCATCATGTTTGATCTGGTACATTAGAAAATACCAGTTGAAGAGCCCGTTACACGGGCCACAGTGCCACTGCCAGCCGGTCGCGGGGCAGTCATGAGCAGTAGAGACTGCCTGCGCCGCAGCTGATACAGAGCTGGATGCTCTACTGCGCATGACTGCATTGTTACACACTTTTTAGCTAATTATTATGTAGGACTTGGTACTAGGTATGCTTTCTATGACAAAGTCCATAACATAGTTTTACAGCTTTTGAAGAACCTTTCCCATCAGCAGTACTGAAGCATCACATAGTCAGCCTGCTTGGAAGTACATACAGAATATTACACAGATTTCGGGATAATGGCACAAGCCTTATAGGGTGGAATAACTACTCTAAGGGCCATATTTTCAAAGGGATAATGTAACGGTTTTTCAGACAAGCCGGATCAGCAACGAGCAGGAACACAGAAGAGTCGTCAATACAGGCCAAATCGGTACACCGGAAATCAGGAACACAGCGAACAGCAACTCAGGCTCTGGAACACCACGAAAGGGCACCTGACAGGTGCCAATGGCCAGAATAAAAAGGTCACCAGGGGCGTGCCAACACAGCTCAACCAATAAGGGAGCAGCACAAGTGAGAGTGACAGAACTGTTCACGGGAAACGTGATAGATAACGACAAAAAATGTAGTAAGAAAGACAAAAATAAGTAATTGTATGCATGAACGACATATTTTCTATAGAGTATACGACAAAAAACTAGTAATGTCCGTAGTGTATGACACAACTCCAGAATTGATGGGCAAAGGGGCGGGGCAAGGGCGGGGCTAAACTATTCTCCAGTGTCGTATAGAGGAAAAGAAAATTTGTCGTAACTAACGACAAAAAAATGTTTTTCAAAAGACAAAATTTGTACATTAAGAAAAAAGTGGAGGGAATGTGAAGTTCTGAATGTGAGAATTTTTGTCTTTAGTTAAGACATTGTTTAAGACTTTTTTTGTCGTTAGTTAAAACATTTTTAGGACATTTTTTGTTGTTGGTTAAGACATTTGTTAAGATATTTTTGTCGTTAGGTAAGACATTTTTTTGTTGTTACATACGACAATTTCAGTCAGGACAAACGACATATTTCTGATCACAACCGACACTCTGAAAATATTAATGATTCCAACGACACTGTACTTTGAAAAGTCGTTACAGACGACAAAAGCTATTTCGCTACTTCTTGGAACATATGGCCCTAAGAGTAAACTATAGTTTGCCAAAACAGTTTGCTTTTGCTGGTCTATGGATAAACTAATAGTTAGGATGTAAAATGGCATGTTTAAAGGGATAGTAGTGTTTTCTAAACACATCAGCTCCCATTAATCTTCATACATACCTCCCAACATTTCAGATTGCCAAAGAGGGACACTTGTGTTTTATGGGGTGTTGCTGTGGGCGTGACTGGTGGGCGGGACATTATCAATCATTTTCAGGCTATTTCACTACCTATTGACACCTCCTTGTGTAACCTAATAAATGATTTCTAATAAGACCAAAGTATTTTATTTACACAGACTAATTTATAAACACATATACTGATGTTTAAACAAATATTGATGTGAGTTTTGTTGATGTAGAGCAATGTGATACACTTATATACACCACTCACAGTCTGATCTCCTAAAAAGAGGGACATCAGGGTGGGAAAGAGGGACAGAGGGATTTGGGTGTAAAAGAGAGACTGTCCCTCCTAAAGAGGGACACTTGGGAGGAATGGGCCATTATATCTCCTAAAGAGGGACACTTGGGAGGCATGTTCATAATATGTGGGCATTTAGCTCTTTATTTCTGTAACGTCCATGCAGTGGTGTCCGTAGACATTTTTCCAGGGGGGGGCAAAGCCATAATATGACCCCCAGGCCAGCCCATCTAGTCCCTTTATTTATATGGAGGGGGGTAATTGTGTGTGTGTGTGTGGGGGGGGGGGGGGTAAGTGCCCCCCTTGCCCCCCCTCCGGACGCCCATGCGTCCGTGTAGTAGTTCTAGAGTGATTCAGTTCTAAAGGATACCCCGTCCACTCATTTTACCTTTCTCTAGCCTCCTCCCCTCAGTGGTGGAATCCAGTCCTGGGCAGCACGCAGCGAGGGACAATCCTCATACAAAGAGTATAAGGAAAACCCTGCACCTCTTGATGAAGGTGGTCAGGATTTTCCTTCTGCTCTATGAAGATTGTCTCTCAATGCACTCCATCCGGTAGGCTCAGAGAGGCAGCGTGACAGTGGTGAAAGGGGAGGGATTCTTTAGAATTGAATTAATCTTGAACTACTACATGAACATTATTGAAATACAGCGCTACATGGTCCACATACTATGAAGATTAATCAGAGCTGCAGTATGTGGTAATCATTACTATTGCTTTAAGTTTATTTTTCTAATATCCAGTGCAGAACACGTGTTGTTTCCTTTGATATCTGGAAAATCTACATTTTTAAATAATTGTTGTGTTATTATTTTATTATTACCACACTTCATTTCTGCATGTTTACATTTTAAACTATTTATATACTCTGTTGAAATATTAAAAACAGCCCATGATTTTATCACGCCTGCATAAAAAGGAAAGGTATGTGGGTATGTGTACAGGGATGTTAAAGTTTGGTTTTATGTACATATTCTCCTGGAGGGGAGGCCTGTGGTGCTGCTGGGTGGAGAAAAATGCAGCAATTAGTGTAAAAAGGGGGTGGAGCTTAATCACGAGTGAGTGCGGGGTTTAGTGGGAGGAACAGGGTAGGAAAGAGCAGAAGTGGGCAGAGTTTTCTGTAGAAACTCCCAACATCCGGAGAATCCAGAGAATGTATATGTGTTGATATGTGTGTCTCTGTGTTTGAAAATGTATATATGTTATTGTTACCGTGTGTATATATGAGTCAGAGTGTGTGTGTGTGTGTGTATAATAATAATGTTATTGTGTATGTATGTAGGGTAGAAGTAACTCCTCCCACACCTTACCAAGGAAAGGAATTCGCCTACCACTCATTAGGTAACCATGGCAGATAAGTGGCCCGTGCAAGCACAGCTACTGTACCGCAGCATACAAATACAACATTTCCGCCCTTGATTTCCATAACTGCACTACTTTTACAGCAGCCCCCTTTACCTGGTATAGGTCTGCCTCCTTGAACTGGTAGTCTTGTGTCTGTATTGGTGGCAAGGAAGAGGCAGGCGAATACTAGGGATGGACCATCTCCCTGCAGTGATTTTCACAGGAGTAGCAGAAGCCTTCAGCCCCTGCTACTCCTGTGTAAGGGATGGTTTTTGGTGATCTCCTCACGGTTAGTTGGGGGTTAATGCTCTGCAGTCATGTAGCAAGCTAAACAACAGAGAGGCAGGTAGTGCCATCTTCAGTTACGTAGTGTTTATGAGAAGCAGGTGGTGCCGTCTCCAGTTGCGCATATTTAATAAACTGTAGTTATAGTTTCACTACCACTGTGTGTATGTTTTATCTTTTTCTGGAATTCCAGACCTCTAATGTAACATCCTGTGAAAATCACGTGCCCATTGGATCACCCAATGGGAGCAGTAACTCCTCCTTTCTGCCACCCCTGGGTGAGGAAATATACTTTCATAAGTCTCTGATAATTTTTTTTTTTTTATAGATTCTCGCTCAAGACGCAAGTATTCTTCCATTACAATTCAGTATACCTCATATAGATTACTTTACTTTGTAGAAGTGGGCTGGATAAATTTACAAAGATAAAGATTTCAGAAAGTTATTTTTTCAACAATTAAAATGAGCTGTAAGTAACTAAATTCTTTTCTGGGTCTTCATGGTATGCAAAGTTTAAAAAGTCTTGAAGATTATTCTCAGAATTTGCTGTTGGTATGCGTTGCGTACCCCTCTGGCACTCAAAGGATTCAGAAGCCGTTACCTTACTGCTCCACATGATGCAGTCTTGTATCGCCTCACTCATGCAATGCAGTCATGCTCAGTAGAGCCTGCCCGAACGCGGGCAGTCTGTACTGCACATGACTGCATAGTGACAAACATCCTAGCGAATTTGTTGTAGGATTTTGTTATATAAACTAAAACAAGACTTAGTACAGGAATAAAAATGTAATGGAGAGTTCAATAAAAAAATGAATTCTCTGTTAAGAGACCGCTCCTCCAGTGACTGTCGGGTACACTTCCTGGATAATGTTTGAATGTGACACAAATGGGAAGTAAAAGAGGAAATGTATAGGTTTTAAACCATAAAAAGGGGGTCATGTTAGAGTTCATTTCTGTAACTTTAAAATGAACCTTGCTATTTCACTAACCATCTGTAACTCTGTTGTAACATATTGTGTATTCCTTATTCATAGTTCTAGCTACTTATATTCATATGACATAATGGGGGGAGATTCATTAAGCAGTGATAAAGAGGTGATAAAGCAGAGATGACTTCTCCAGTTTATCACTTCTCCAGTCCCTATGTTATTCTATAGAGCCTATTCTTAGTGAATAGGCTCCAGAGAATAACGTAGGAACTTGAGAAGTGATATCACTGAAGAAGCCATCTCCACTTCATCACAGTTTAGTGAATCTGCAATGTGTCTTTTAATTAATTTTTGCATATATTTATTCCATTTTCTCCACATTCTGTCCACATTGGTAGCAGGTTAAACCGTATATAAAGCTAAACCACAGGCAGTGTAAAGTTAGGGAAAGGGGTCAGCTAAAAAACATCAGCTTAAAGGGATAGTAATACCTCGTTTTAACTTTATTTTATTTTGTAGGCATTAAAAAAACATGAATAATGATATAAGTCTTATCTCTCAAACCTTTATGGTTTAAGAGATATTCACAAGCAAAATGTACCCCTCCCGCCCCTTTTACTGATGTAACACTGTTCAGCCAGATCAGAAGGGAGGTGCCCAGGTAGACTGCAGAGAGGGACAATCTTCAATTAAGATAAGGGAAAAACCTGAAAAGCTTGTCAAGGGGGACAGGGATTTCAATGTTCTCATAGGAAGAAGATTGTCCCCTGCTGTTATCTGTCTGGTCTATGGACTGCATTCCACATCTGAGAAGAGATTGTTTACAGTAGGTAAAAGGGGCGGGAGGGGGAAACTTTGCTTGTGAATATCTCATAAACCATAAAGGGTTGAGAGATAAGACTTATATCATTCTTCATGTTTTTTTAATGCCTACAAAATAAAATAAAGTTAAAACGAAGTATTACTATCCCTTTAAATATCTTTGTAACCATCAAGAACCTTTGAAAGATGTAACCATCTAAACCAGTGTTTCTCAACTCCTGTCCTCAGGACCCACTAACAGGCCAGTATTTGATGATTTCCTTGTTAGAGCACAGGTGAGTTAATCAATGTGAATGCGCCTCTGATCACCACACCTGTGTTCTAGCAGAGAAATCCCTAAGTCCTGGCCTGTTAGTGGGTAATAAATAGTGATAAATAAATTCTATGCTACCAGAACCTGAGTTGCTTTATCCACAATTGCTAAAAAAGAAACCATTACTACAAAGATTTAATGAGGAGAAAGAGGATACAATATTTAGAGGAAGAGAAACAATATTGATAAGAAAAGAAAGAGGAATCGATTGTATCAAAAAGAGACAGGGGAAACAGCAGTGAAAAGAAGAGAAAGGAAACAATATTGACATGAAGAAAAAGAAAACAATAGGAACAAAAAATAATAGAGAGTAAAAGGGAAAGTGGAAACAATAGGGAGAAGAAGAGGACTAGGACAATATAGTGAATGAATGAGGAAATGATAGTGAGAAGATAAGAAGAGACAATGGAAACAATAGTAAAAAGAAGACAAAGGGAAAGACCAGTGAGGAAAAGAGGAAACAATAGTAAAGAGATAGTGAGAAGAATAAAGGGAAAATAGTAAGAAGTAGAGGAAGGAAATTATAGTGAGAAGAAAAGAAAAAGAACATTATGGTGGAAAAGAATAAAAGGGAAAATAATAGAGAGAAGAGAAAGAGATAGTGAGAAAGAGGAAACTGTAGTGATAGAAGAAAGAAGAAATTATAGAGAAAGAAGAGTTAGAGAAGATAATAGTGACAAGTGAAAGAGGAAATGATAGTGAGAAGAACACAGAGGAATTGATAGTGGGAAGAACACAGAGGAAATGATAGTGAGAAGAACACAGAGGAATTGATAGTGGGAAGAACACAGAGGAAATGATACTGAGAAGAACACAGAGGAATTGATAGTGGGAATAACAAAGAGGAATTGATAGTGGAAAGAATAATAGGGTGGAAGATATAGATTATATGAGAGAACAGAAAAGACTAGAGAGCCACGGGTTTCCTATCCCGAGAGAGGTGATGATCATTATGTACCATGAGAGAGAGATTAAAGGAGAGGAATGATTGGGATAAGAAATGAAAAATGAAAAAAGAATTGAAGGAATATAGAGCAGAACAAAGGGTTTTCAGAGAGGGGTTTTCAAAAAATCGTAAGTATAGTATAAAAATATCTAGAATTGGTTCTGTCCAATTATTTACCCAGAACCCTTTGCGATTGTCTTTGCCAAGGCCAGGAGTGAGAATCTTGCACCCCCTCCCCAACTGTTGTTGTACTACAAACCCCATAATAAGTAGCTGATGATGATGGGAACAACTGGAGGGAATCAGGTTACCCCCTACTTAGTGTAGCCACATGACCATCATTTCTCATTATAAGTTTACTAAAGCTTGGTATCTCTCTGATCTGACAGAGGTAAGCGAATGTGTCGGGGGTTCTGAGCATCTGGAGAGATTAAATGAGTGAGTCAGGGAAATATTCTGATGGTGCTGAATTAAGCCCGAGGTGCTGTGAAGATTTGTGCTGTACGTCCTGTGCTTCTTCCTTTCCCATCATTCTCTGTGTCTATGCAGCAGTGCAGTCCAAGCGGCCAGGTCAGCCTTCAGCGCCTCTCACCTTTAAAAAGCTTGGGGGCCCCTTAACTTCTCCTCCTGTCCCCAGAGAAAAGAGGAGGGCATTCACTCTGGGGTCTTCGGCGTCCGCTTCTCTATCCAGGGCTTCTGTCTTCCACTCCTTGTGAGGAGAGAAGCTTCTGATACTTCAGGGGAAGGTGGTAGCCAAAAGGCACGTTAACCCACCTCCCCCACCAAAAACACAAGTTTTCTTACCTGAATGGGAAGGAGGGATGGGGAGAGATGAAGGAAGTGAGGACAGATAAAGAGGGACAAAGAGATGGAGAAAGAGGTTAAGGAAAAGAGAACAGGTAGACAGGGAAGGAGAAAAGATGAAAAGAAGAGGGTAGAGGGGGGAAGGAGCAGGATAGAGAAAGGTGAAGAGACTTATATGGAAATCTCTGGTGTGCAGGGTCCACTCCATCATTTGTATCTATTTGTTTATGTGTGGCATGTGTTTGTAATGAGTTTCTAATGAGTTCCCTAATTGTACAGCTTTGTACTTTATAGATTAATAGTAATAACAATAATAGTAATATATTAGTTAATTGGTGGATATTTGGTAGAGATGAAGGAGAGGGGAAGAGAGAGATGGAGAGAAGTTATGAAAGGGAGCACAGATACAGAGGAAGGGGGAAAAGAGATGGGGATACTTGATGAAGTGCAGATACAGAGGGAAGGGGGAGAGAAAGGGAGAGATGGAAGGAAGGACAGGAAGAGAGGTAAGGAGAGACATGTATAGATATGTAAATGAAGAGAGAACAGGAAGACGGATAGAGAGAGAATGGTTCAGGTGTTAAAGAAGAGAGAACAGGTGGTGAGAGGAAAGGGAGGGAGGGAGGAAGAAAAAAGAGAGGATCAGTAAAGAGGGAAGGAGAAATACAGAGAGAGGTGATGGAAGGCAGATGTGGAAAAGTGAAGGTGGGGAGGACAGGTAGAGGGAAGTATGTAGAGATGGGGAGAGGTGATAGAATGGAGGACAGATTCAGAGGGAACGGGGAGAGAGATGGGGAGAGGTGATGGAAGAGAAGACAAATACAGAGGGAGAGAGATGGGGAGAAGTGATGGAAGGGAGATGAGGTCAGGTATGAAGGTAAGGGGTGAGATATTGGAGAGAGGTGATGGAAGGGAGGCCAGATATGGAGGTAAGTGGGGGGGGATATTAGGGTGAGGTGATGGAAAGGATGCCAGATATGGAGGTAAGTTGGGGGGGAGATATTGGGGAGAAGTGATGGAAGGGAGGCCAGATATGGAGGTAAGGCGGGAGGCGATATTAGGGTGAGGTGATGGAAAGGATGCCAGATATGGAGGTAAGTTGGGGGGGAGATATTGGGGAGAAGTGATGGAAGGGAGGCCAGATATGGAGGTAAGGCGGGAGGCGATATTAGGGTGAGGTGATGGAAGGGAGGCCAGATATGGTGGTAAATGGGCGGGGAGATATTGGGGAGAGGTGATGAAAGGGAGGCCAGATATGGAGGTAAATGGGCGGGGAGATATTGGGGAGAGGTGATGGAAGGGAGGCCAGATATGGAGGTAAGTGGGCGGGGAGATATTGGGGAGAGGTGATGGAAGGGAGGCCAGATATGGAGGTAAGTGGGCGGGGAGATATTGGGGAGAGGTGATGGAAGGGAGGCCAGATATGGAGGTAAGTGGGCGGGGAGATATTGGGGAGAAATGATGGAAGGGAGGCCAGATATAGAGGAGAGATGACTCAGTTGGTTAAGGCACCAGCTGTAGAATCTGCGGAGACCGTGAGGTTGCAGGTTCTAGTCCCAGCAAGGTCAGCTCAGCCTTTCACCTTTCTAAAGTAGATAAAATGAGTCCAGGACTTACTTCAAAATGAAAGACCATCTCAATGTATTCTTCCTGGTAAAATACTTTCACAAAAAAACAAAAAGTGGGGAGAGAGGTGATGAAAGGGAGGCCAGGTATGAAGATATGGAGGGAAGAGATATTGGGGAGAGGTGATGGAAGAGAGGCCAGATACCAAGGTAAGGGGGAAGAGATCTTGAGGCGAGGTGATGGAAGAGGAGAGAGGTAAAGAAGGAAGGATAAGGAGAGATAATGGGGGAGGGAGAAGTGAAAATAAAAGAGAGAAAGCAAGAAAAGGTTGATATTCTGTGGCTATGAGAGACAGATTCATAGAGCAGAAGAATGAGAGAAATACAGATTAGAATTCAGAGAGGAGGAGGGAGCACTGAGGGTGAAGGAGCGTGGTTAGATGCACGGACTGTTATAAAATGCGCCTCAGTCAGATTACTGAGAACGCTTCTCACAGAGAAAGAGGACTGCTGACAGATAGACAGACAGACAGGCAAGCGTTCACAATGACAGACAGACAGAGAAAGAGCAACATCATCCCTCAGAGGTTGTTTCTTGGAGACAGCTTCTGGAAGGCATAATTCTGAGAGGTTCTTGACAATGAATGGGGGGTGAGAATGCAGCACTGAGAATGACATTCTAATTGAGAGATTACAAAGAGTGAGGAGTGTTAGAGAGAGGGAGGGGGAGAGATAAGAGACAGAGCACAGAGTCAGACAATCAACAGCTCAAATTACATCCTCTATATCCACCGCATGAGCCGCTGAATTGGTCCTTGGACTCCAATGATTGTGAACAGGGAGAGAAAGATTGTGGGGGGTGATATTTGCTAGGTGACAAAGCCATAGATGGAGAGGTAAAGATGAAATTAACCCTTTAAGCTCACTATTAACCCTTTGAGTGCCAGAGAGGTATCCAACGCATTGCATTGGATACCTCTCTGGCAATCAAAGAGTTAAATGGGGAGTGCAGTAAAGTATAATTATAAATAGGAATACATGTATACATGTAGGGTTTTTCTTATTAAGTAAAATAAAGTCACTACCAATGCTTCCTTCAACAATAATTGCCATTTTTCTGACTTCAAGATGTTTTTGCTGTTAATTGGAGTTGGAATGGAAGGTTTGTGTCTAGAACACTCAACTGTTCAAAGGCAGTGGCAGAAATAGCGCCACCTGGCTGCAAAAATAAATAAATAAATAAATAAATACAAATATTGATCTCAACATCTCATAAAAAAAAATTGCAGGTTTGCTCTGTAATAACCTTTGACTAGAGCATCTCCCAGCACTAGAAGTACCTGTGTTTGACTTAACAGGACAAGACCTACAATGTACATAATAGTTTCATAGTAAGGCTTTACTACAAATCTTAAATTGGGCTTTAAAGTGTTAGTAATGTTCCCTAAACATTTTTTATAGATTTGAAGAGGGTAAAAAAAGAATCTCATTGTCACAAACCCCATCTCTCAAACTGCTATGAGTTGAGAGATATTGGCAATTTCCCCCCTCCCTCCCATTCTCTTGATGTCAACTGTAAAGCTGACAGAAGGAGATCCGTGTCGGCCGACACAATGAGGCTCTTCAGCAGAGTCGAAATCCCGTTATTAGAAAATAACTACTTCATGGGAACGTTCTACAAAGTGTGCTTGCAAACCAGGCACACTTTGTAGACCTTTCCAATTAAGTAATTATTTTCTAATAACGGGATTTAGGCTCTGCTGCAGAGCCACGCTATCGTCAGGAGTATGCAAATATCTCTCAAACCATAGCGGTTTGAGAGATGGGGTTTGTGGCAATGAGATTCTTTTTTTACCCTCTACAAATCTATAAAAAAATGTATGGGACATTACTAACACTTTAAAGGAATTTCTGCCCAGATTAAGGCAAGTGGGGTTTATTAGTAGAAGGAGCGATCCCAGTTGGCTAATTGACTGACTCTTAAGCCGAAACAATGGCTATGAAGATGTGGAAGAACTGGTTCAATTCCCAGAGCCAGCTCCCTCTTCTTCAGGCAGCTAAAAAAAAAAAAAAAAGGTAAACCCTACAGAGAAAGGACTCAGTGCCTGAAAAATTCTGTGCACATCATTAATTACAAATTGGTATACCCTATATAAGATTAAAGATAGAATTGTTAAGAATCTTATACTGCATCATTCCAGATAATTGACTACATAGGGTATCAGTGCAAATATTCAGGTTTGACACCTGCAAGTGTACCTCTTTAGGAGATATTAAGGTTCCATACCTCTCAAGTGTCCCTCTTTAGGAGATATTAGGGGTCCATACCTCCCAAGTATCCCTCTTTATTAAATATTAGGGGTCCATAACTTGCAAGTATCCCTTTTTAGGAGATATTAGGGCTCTATTCCTCAGAAGTGTACGTCTTTGGGAGATATTAGGGGTACATACTTCCCAATTGTCCCTCTTTAGGAGATATTAGGGGTCCATACATCCCAAGTGTCCCTCTTTAGGAGATATTAGGGGTCCATACTTCCCAAGTGTCCCTCTTTAGGATATATTAGGGGTCCATACATTCCAAGTGTCCCTCTTTAGGATATATTTGGGTCCCATACCTCCCAAGTGTCCCTCTTTAGGATATATTAGGGCATACCTCCCAAGTGCCCCTCTTTAGGAGATATTAGGGATCCATGCCTCTCAAGTGTCCCTCTTTAGGAGATATTAGGGCTCCATACCTCCCAAGTGTCCCTTTTTAGGAGATATGAGGGCTCCATACCTCCCAAGTGTTCCTCTTTTGGAGATATTAGGGGTCCATACCTCCCAAGTGTCCCTCTTTAGGAAATATTAGGGAACCATACCTCCCAAGTGTCCCTCTTTAGGATATATTAGGGGTCCATACATTCCAAGTGACCCTATTTAGGAGATATTATGGATCCATACCTCCCATGTGTCCCTCTTTAGGATATATTAGGGGTCCATACATTCCAAGTGTCCCCACACCTCCCAAGTGTCCCTCTTTAGGAGATATTAGGGTCCATACCTCCCAAGTGTCCTTCTTTAGGATATATTAGGGGTCCATACATTCCAAGTGTCCCCATACCTCCCAAGTGTCCCTCTTTAGGCGATATTAGGGGTCCATACCTCCCAAGTGTCCCTTTTTAGGAAATATTACGGTTCCATACCTCCTTTCCCCCGCAGCACCCCATAAAACAAAAGTGTCCCTGTGTGGCCATTGAAAATGATGGGAGGTATGCATCTCTCTACTTCTGTCATCTGTAAGTATGACTTTTCCACAAACAAATACTGCCATGAAATTATAACCTGGTAATAAGCACCTCCTAACTTGTTTAGCAGAATGATTCATTTTGTTAGATGTCCTTCATGCAGCAGTCAGGTATATTTATTTTTGCATTATATCTGCAGTTTCCTGTATAAAGTGATCTTTATTGAAGCACCACTCACTACACGCAATGGGCTTCAATAGATCTGAATGGATCCTAAGGGGCACCGCCAGTCCTTATCACACTATAAACCGAAGAGAATGTGAATAAAAAGTACACAGGTGTGACCAGATCTTAAAGCAAGGAACTTATGACAAATGCCTCTGTAGTACTGCACATGAACCAGTGATACCCTGCAGTGTGTGTTTTTCATAAGCGCCCCTCATTAACCGTTTGAGTACCAGAGGGATATTCAATGCATTGTGTTGCAATGGGATACCTGTCTGGTACTCAAAGGGTTAAAATTTGATCCGGTCACAATCTATATAGACATACCTGGGAACTTTCTTTTCTGGAGTTGACTCCTCTGGTGCCGCTGGGGGGTACAATTGCTGCAAATCGTGGCAAAAAGGGGTGGGGTTTCCTGGGGCATCATAAAAGTAGGAGAGAAGTGGGAGGAACTTGGTGGGAAAGGAGGAAAAGTGTGAAGAACTGGGTTGGGAAGGAGGAAACGTGTAAGGAACTGGGTCGGGAAGTGGGAGAAACTGGGTGAGAAAGGAGGACAAGTGGGAGGAACTGGGTGGGGAAGTAGGAGACGTGGAAGGAACTGGGTGGGGAAGGAGGAAAAGTGTGAGGAACTGGGTGAGGAAGGAGGAAAAGTGGGAGGAGCTGGGTGAGGAAGGAGGAGAAGTGGGAGGAACTAGGTGGGGAAGGAGGAAAAGAGGGAGAGAAGGAGGAGAAGTGTGAGGAACTGGGTGAGGAAGGAGGAAAAGTGGGAGGAGCTGGGTGAGGAAGGAGGAGAAGTGGGAGGAACTAGGTGGGGAAGGAGGAAAAGAGGGAGAGAAGGAGGAGAAGTGGGAGGAACTGGGTGAGGAAGGAGGAAAAGTGGTAGGAAATGGGTCGGGAAGGAGGAGAAGAGGGAGGAACTGGGTCGGGAAGGAGGAGAAGTGGGAGGAACCGGTTGAGGAAGGAGGAAAAGTGGGAGGAACTGGGTGAGGAAGGAGGAGAAGTGGGAGGAACTGGGTGAGGAAGGAGGAAAAGTGGGAGGAACTGGGTGAGGAAGGAGGAGAAGTGGGAGGAAATGGGTGAGGAAGGAGGAAAAGTGGGAGGAACTAAGTGGGGAAGGAGGAGAAGTGGGAGGAACCGGGTGGGGAAGGAGGAAAAGTGGAAGGAACTGGGTGAGGAAGGAGGAAAAGTGGGAGGAACTGGGTGAGGAAGGAGGAGAAGTGGGAGGAAGTAGGTGGGGAGGGAGGAAAAGTGGGAGGAACTGGATGGGAAGGAGCAGAAGTGATCAGATTTTTAAAGGAAACTCCCCACATCCAGAGAACAAGCCTCTGCCCTGGAGACCTGGTAATACACTCTCAGAACTGGAGAGTTCCCAGGTAAGTATATAGTTGCAGGTACGACCCCCTATTGGTGGTTGCAAAATAAAACAGCGTAAGACATGATCTCAGCTCAATGAGACTTCTGTCTCACATCGGGGCCCAGACTTCCAAAGACTTCCTTTAACCCCTACAATGCTGGTCAGGTCTCCAACGCATTGCTTCACAATGCATTGGAGACTGATCCAGCACTCCAGTGGTTAAAAGTCAAATTTAGATCAATGAGAAGTTTTATTTGACCCCCATGTTGCAATTAGTTTGCCTCAAAAATGTTCAAGTTCCTCGTACTACATCAGGTGCGACCAGGCAATGTTCTTCCATCCTATGTGGTTTTTTGCACATCGATTATTCATTTCATGTAGTGGATTAGAGTACATAATGTCCTGTGTGCTCGAAAGTCAGTAGAAGCAAGTGTGCTGTTAGCGCTGTGCTGCGGTATTATAGACCACTAGTCACTCACTGCAGTCTGACTGATCAGTGAAGAGAGCTGGAAAGGATTCTGAAATCCTGGCAGCTGGATGTATTTGATCCACTGCTCTCTGCATCACATGTGAGTACAAGAGAGATGTGCAAGAAGAGAGAACCAGACAAGCAGAGAAGAGAGAGAGAGAGAGCCAGACAAGCAGAGAAGAGAGAGAGCGAGCCAGGAGGAGAAGAGAAACAGGCGGGGGGGGGGGAAAGAGGCACAAAAAAGGACTTTTACAAGTATTGAATATTGTTGTATTGTTGCACATTGCTTTATAAGTAATTTTAGATTGTGGCTATCCATATTATTTTCTTATTTATATTATTATAATTAAAGACATTATTATTTTGTATAGAATATTCAGGATTGGCACTCTCGCTTTCTCCTTTGTATTTTTATATTTATTTTTATATTTATTATATATTTAACTCAGTGTGTGCCACTGTTGTTTGTTACTTGTTTTATAAACACACACACACACACACACACACACATATATATATATAAAAAGAGAGATTTATTGATAGACAGACAGACAGATAGATAGATAGATATGAGATAGATAGATAGATATGAGATAGATAGATAGATAGATATGAGATAGATAGATATGAGATAGATAGATAGATAGATAGATAGATAGATAGATAGATAGATAGATAGATAGGATAGATATGAGATAGATAGGCGATAGATAGACAGACAGACAGACAGACAGACAGATAGATAGATATGAGATAGACAGATAGAGATAGATAGACAGACAGACAGACAGACAGACAGACAGACAGACAGATAGATATGAGATAGATAGATATGAGATAGATAGACAGACAGATAGACAGATAGATAGATATGAGATAGACAGATAGAGATAGATAGATATGAGATAGATAAATAGATAGATAGATAGATAGATATGAGATAGATAAATAGATAGATAGATAGATAGATAGATAGATAAATAGATAGATAGATAATAGGATTTTAGTCTTACCTGTTAAATCCTTTTCACTTAGTCCATACAGGTCACTGGTACCATGGGATGTGTAGTCCCCTTTAATAGGCAGGAACAATTATGCAAATAATTTGCAAGGGGCGGAGCCTCCCCTCTTACTTAAGCCACCTTCTGGCCAGAGCCACCCATATTGATTTGAGACCCTAAACTGACCCCAGGTAAGCAAAAAGAAAGACTCCTGTGAGCATGCCCGAACGGTCTCCCACTGAATGCCACAGGAGAGCCAAGACTGGTCCCTTGACAGGGTGGGAGACCAGTGACCTGTATGGACTAAGTGAAAAGGATTTAACAGGTAAGACTAAAATCCTATTTTCACTGTCGTCCAATACAGGTCACTGGTACCATGGGATGTACAAACATTGAGCTGATCCAGAGGCGGGAAGTAAGGCAAGGACCAGGCGCAAGGCCCAAGTCACTAGAACTGTTAACCAGTTGATAACATAGCCCAAACTGTAAGTGTCAACGGACACTAACCGAGGGAACAATCCCTGAACTTAACACAGCACACGGAACACGAGCCAACCAGGCTCAACAGTAAGGAAGCACTAAGGATCACAGAGCGGAAGACCTACACAGGCAAGACTGCCTCCAGGACCTTCCTTCCAAAGCTGGCATCAGCCGATGCCAGTACATCAACTCGGTAGTGCTTAGAAAAAGTGTGCACAGAGGACCAAGTGGCCGCTCTGCACAGTTGATCAGCAGAAGCTTGATTCTTGTAGGCCCAGGAGGCCCCAATAGATCTGGTGGAATGGGCAGTCACCCTGAAGGGAACATGCTTATTCCTCAACTTATAGGCTTCACGGATGGTAGCCTTAATCCAAGAGGCAATGGTAACTTTGGAAGCCGGTCTTCCTGCCCTAGGCCCCTCAGGAATGACGAATAGAGCGTCAGACTTCCTGATAGATTCGGTGCGGTGAACATAAAACTTGAGGCAACGCACCACATCCAACAAATGGAGATCTCTTTCCTTGTCAGATGAAGGATTAGGGCAGAAAGAGGGAACCACAATCTCCTGATTGATGTGAAACTCAGACACAACCTTGGGTAAGAATTCCTTGGTAGTGCGAAGCACAGCCTTATCCTTGTGGAACACCAGGTAAGGAGGTTTACAAGACAATGCCTGTAACTCTGCCACCCGGCGTACTGACACAATAGCCAAAAGGAAGGCCATCTTCCAAGTCACAAGACGTAATGGAATGGAAGCCAAGGATTCAAACGGTGGTCGCTGAAGAACACCCAGCACCAAATTGAGATCCCACTGGGGAGCAGGACTCTTGAAGGCAGGTCGAACATGAGTCACACCTTGGAAGAAGACTTTCACATCAGGAAGGATGGCAATCCGTTCCTGGAAAAACACAGACAAGGCAGAGGTCTGAACTTTGAGGGAACTCAGACTGAGCCCCTTGTCCACACCGTCCTGCAAGAAGGCCAGGACAGTGGGAAGATGGAAGTCAAGAGACAACTGCTTGACAGAGCACCATGTCACGAAAGTTGACCAAATGCGATGATAGATCTTGGAAGACACAGGCTTACGAGCACTGAGCATCGTCGACACCACAGAAGGAGAAAAGCCTTTCTGAGCTAGAATCGAGGATTCAACCGCCATGCCATCAAACGGAGAGATTGAACATCCTCTTTCCACAGATACCCCTGAAGAAGCAGGTCCGGACGGGCTGGAAGTGGGATTGGATCCTTCACTGACATGGCCATCAATTCCGGAAACCAGGACTGGCGAGGCCAGTTCGGAGCAATCAGGATGACAGGACAACGTTCTCTCTTCAACTTCTGAATAACTCTGATCAATAGAGGAAGAGGGGGGAAGATGTAAGCCAGGGAGAAGTCCCAAGGGATCGACAAGGCATCCACCGCTAGAGCAAGGGAGTCCCTCAGACGGGAGCAAAACACCGGAACCTTCCTGTTGTGTCTGGTAGCCATCAGATCCACCACTGGCATCCCCCACCGTTGAGTGAGCATGTGAAACACCTCTGGGTGAAGAGCCCATTCTCCGCTGTCGACGGTGTGACGACTGAGGAAGTCTGCCATGACGTTGTCCACGCCTGGAATGTGAACTGCAGAGATGACAGGCACGTGATCTTCTGCCCAAGACAAAATATCCTTGACTTCCCACCAGGCGGAACCGCTTCTTGTGCCGCCTTGTCTGTTGATGTAAGCCACCGCCGTGGCGTTGTCGGACTCTACTCTGACTGGAAGACCGGTCAATTGAGACTCCCAGTGCCTCAGGGCCAGCCGGACAGCTCGAAGTTCCAGAACATTGATGGAGAGCATGGATTCCTCCAGACCCCATTTCCCCTGAGCACTGAAGCGACCCCAGACTGCACCCCAGCCCCGAAGGCTGGCATCCGTTGTGACTGTGGTCCAATGAGGAACTAGAAAGGATTTCCCTTTCAAGAGATGAGAGAGATCTAACCACCAGTGCAGACTCGACTCGACATGAGGAGGAAGAGAAACAGACAGATGTTGATGATCTGGATGATTCCTGCACGTCTGGATCACAAATCTCTGAAGATCCCTGGAGTGGGCCATGGCAAATGGTACTGCTTCGATCGTGGAAATGAACTTCCCCACTAAGGACGACAACTTCGGAACTGGAATTTCGTCCATGTCCAGAATCCCAGCCACTCTGACGGCTATCTGGTGAGCCACGTCCTCTGGAAGAAACACCATGCATTGGCGAGTGTCGAACAGGAGACCCAGGAACAGAAGCCTCTGAGAAGGAATCAAGTCCGACTTGTCCAGATTCAGGATCCATCCGTGACGGTTCAGGGTGTGCATGCACCTCTGCAACTGCTGGTGGAGAAGCTCCGCTGAGGAGGCCTTCAGTAGGAGATCGTCCATGTAGGGTGTCACTCTGATCCCATCCTGATGGAGCACCGCTATCAAGGAGCCCAGCACCCGCTGGAAGACTTGAGGAGCTGTAGTCAGTCCAAAGGGGAGCGCTGTAAATTGAAAGTGTCCCCTGTGGCAGGCAATCCTGAGATACTTCCTGCTCTCTGGATGAATAGGGATGTGAAGATAAGCATCCTGAAGGTCCAGGGAGGCAAGAAACTCCCCTGGAGACATTGCTGCAATCACAGAGCGCAGGGACTCCTGGCGGAAGTGGGAAGTCACCACATAGGCATTGAGATCTTTGAGATCCAAGATGGGACGGGCTCCTCCGTCCTTTTTGGCTACCACAAACAGGTTGGAATAAAATCCTGAACCTGTGTCCCCCTGCGGAACCGCCTCCAGGACCTCTTTGTCCAAGAGATCCTGAATAGCGTCGTCGAACAGACGCCTTTTTGAGGGTTCCTGAGAAGGACGAGTAAAATGGAACCGAAAAGGAGGAAGGGAAGAGAAAGGGATCCTGTATCCCTCTGACACCACCTGAAGAACCCATGGGTCCGCCACTGACTCCTCCCAAGTCCGGCGAAAGATGCGGAGACGACCGCCTACAGCCGGATGCGGACCCGGGTTCGGCGAGTCATGCCGAAGCAGTCTTGGAGGTCTTGGCCTTGGAGGCAACTTTGGGCCTCCAGGACTGTTTGGGCTTGGAGGAGGAGCGCGTAGTGGGAGGACCCGTTTGGGCCGAGGAGCGTGTCTCAGTCTGAAAGGAACGAAAGGACCGATTGCGTTTGGCTGGAAACTTTTTCTTAAAGACTGAGGGTAGAAGAGTACTTTTACCGCCAGTAGCCTCACTGATCATTTCTTTGAGCTCAGAGCCAAAGAGCAAATTCCCCTGAAAGGGCAAGGAAAGCAAGGCTTTCTTAGAGGCTGTATCAGCAGACCAAATTTTCAGCCAAAGAGCGCGTCTAGCCACCACAGAAGAAGTGGAGGCCCTCGCCATCATGCGCACAGCATCAAAAGCAGCATCAGCAACATAGTTCTGAGCTTCAGTGATATTAGCAAGAAGCTGCAACTGTTCAGATACAGGCGCATCCTGGCGAACCGCTTCAGTCAGTCGTTCAGTCCAGGCTGCAATAGCCCTATTAACCCATGCCACAGCAAAGGTGGGGCGCATGGCAGTGCCAATAGAGGCAAAAATAGATTTAAGAGAGAGCTCTAATTTCTTATCCGTCCAGTCCTGCAAGGCAGAGGCATCTGAGACAGCCAAAGCAGTAGATTTGGATAGTCTAGACACAGGAGCATCCACCTTGGGAGGATGAACCCATTTTGCCAGCTCCGCGTCGGGAAAAGGGTAAAGTTTGGCAAACTTTTTGGAGACAGAGGAAGATCTATCAGGATACTTCCATGCCTCAGAAACCAGACGGGCAAGAGTAGGGTTAGTTGGAAAACAAACAACAGGTTTAGATGGCTTTTTCTGAAAAACATCAGTAGGATCATAAGTGGATTCCTGAGTCAGAGGAAGGTTGAGCGTATTCAGAACCGCTCTGATCAGACCCTCAGCCGAAACTTCAGGGTCACACTCATAGGGGTCCCCAATGGACCTGTTAGATTCAATAACAGTACGTTCCTCAGCATCAGAATCCTGTAAAAGTTCTTCTTCAGAAGAATCAGTGATATCAGGAGCTCCCTGTGGCTTAGGCAGGGAGGTCCTGATAGTAGAGGGGGTCTGCCAGACCTGGAGAGCCCCCTGTACCTGAGAGGGAAAGAGTTGAAGCGTGGATCTGAGATCCCTAGTGGCAGCTTTAAACTCCCTCACCCAAGATGGCTCAATAGCGTGGCTGGGAAGCCCAGGGTTGCTATCTTTATCAGTACAATTAGGGCATAGATCCCCCACATTATCGCAATCCAGCCCAATGTGGCAAGAGGAGCAAAACGCCATGGGGGTAGAAGACCCCCCAGCCTCCTTAGTCTTGGGTCTAGCCCCTAGCTCCAGTGAAGTAGACATGCTCACAGCGTCAATATACCCCACAAAAAACACTATCACCCAGAAAAGTGTTAAAGATTAAAGTTTCACCCCAGAAAAGGTCTAAAAACGGACTTATCTGGCCAGCGAAGGGTTAATCTGGTGAGGAGAGAGAAGGCTCGGTCCCTGCGTAGTGTACTCGCCTTGGAAAAGTACCACAAAATGGCGGCCGTCATGACAGCCAATCAGAAACAAGCGCGAGCTAAGCGCTCATGGGAAATGTAGTTTTCCCTATGCAAGTACCCCAAACAGTGCCCGAAGCCCCCCTGAGCCCCCTACAGTAATAAAACACCAACCGGATGATAGAGCAGGAGCCTAGCATTAAAATGAGCCTACTCTGAAGTTGCTGTGACAAGCGGTTTCAGAGATATGTCCCAAACTGTGAATTCCCATAGAGAGTAAAGGAGCTCTGCTGCTGAGCGGGAAAAAGCCACGCTTAAAGGCGCGGAACACCATTTTTAATAAAGTTTAGTAAAACATTAAAAAGTGCCCAAACAAGCATGAAATACATGAGAAACATAAATAAATGAATACCCAATGCTCCAAAACTCAGAGAATAACACAGAAATTGCATAAATAGTGATAATGCAATAAAAACACCCTATGAGTGCTGGAGTGTATTAAAACTCCCAAATACAAGCCCATCAAAGGGACACTGTGGGGACAAGTGGACCTTCAGCACTCAATGGGTGACTCACCTTTCTCGCAGACTTCTGTCTTCAGGTGACCATGATAGGGAGGGAAAGAACCAGAGGTAATTTCCCCAACAGGGGAGCTGCTTAACACAAGCTGTCCCCTCTTCAGGTATAGGTCCACAGAAATCCCTGGAAGCTGCACCAGCCACTTTGAAGAGGGCAATTCACAGCCATGGTCACCCTCCTAATGGTGGTATTCCATATTTGAATAAAAAAATAATAAAACTCTAAGAAGCATAGCTGTTCTCTGCCTGGTGTGCAAGCACACCAGGAACAAATCAATATGGGTGGCTCTGGCCAGAAGGTGGCTTAAGTAAGAGGGGAGGCTCCGCCCCTTGCAAATTATTTGCATAATTGTTCCTGCCTATTAAAGGGGACTACACATCCCATGGTACCAGTGACCTGTATTGGACGACAGTGAAAGATAGATATGAGATAGATAAATAGATAGATAGATAGATAGATAAATAGATAGATAGATAGATAGATAGATAGATAGACAGAAAGACAGATAGATATGAGATAGATAGATAGATAGATAGATAGATAGATAGATAGACAGACAGATAGATATGAGATAGATAGATAGATAGATAGATATGAGATAGACAGATAGAGATAGATAGATATGAGATAGATAAATAGATAGATAGATAGATAGATAGATAGATAGATAGATAGATAGATAGATAGATATGAGATAGATAAATAGATAGATAGATAGATAGATAGATAGATAGACAGAAAGACAGATAGATATGAGATAGATAGATAGATAGACAGACAGACAGACAGACAGACAGACAGATAGATAGATAGATAGATAGATAGATAGATAGATAGATAGACAGACAGACAGACAGACAGACAGACAGATAGATAGATAGATAGATAGGATAGATCGATAGATATGAGATAGATAGACAGATAGAGATAGAGATAGATAGATAGATAGATAGATAGATAGATAGATAGATAGATAGATAGATAGATAGATATGAGATAGATAGATATGAGATAGACAGACAGACAGACAGATAGATAGATAGATAGATATGAGATAGATAGATAGATAGATAGATAGATAGATAGATAGATAGATAGACATATAGATAGACATATAGATAGATAAATATGAGATAGATAGATAGATAGATATGAGATAGATAGACAGACAGATAGATAGATAGACATATAGATAAATATGAGATAGATAGATATGAGATAGATAGACAGACAGATAGATAGATAGATATGAGATAGATAGATAGATAGATAGATAGATAGATAGATAGATAGATAGATAGAGCATTTGCAGAATATATAGTGTGAAATATAGAATGAACTTTAAAGTGGCAAAATAAAATGAAGTTTCATTCTAGGAAGGGCAATTTGAGGCTTTTGAGGACTACAATTCCCCATTATTGGGGATGATGGCTGGAGGACCCCATGTTGACCTCTCCTTCTGAACACAATAAACTCTCTCACTGATGGTCCTTATACAGGAGAAATAGGATCAGTTCTTTCTTAGTGTGAGTGAGCAGCAAATAGTTTTGCCCTTTCACCTCCACTGGACCAGCTCTGTGTAAGTGAATTGTTTTATTTAATCAAATATCGCTGGATACCTTGAGCTGTCTCCTGTTTTCTTTATTGCTCCACTTTACATTATTCATAAATACCTTTAGGTATTTATGAATAATCAAATGCATTTCTCTTCGACAAGCATATGCTAATCATGAAAATATATAACAGAATAAACTTAATCTTGTGAGCGCCAGAGGGGTGCAAAACACTGCTCTGCAATAGGCTGCGTGCCTCTCTGGCATTAACACTTTGAGTGCCAGAGGAGTATGTAACACATTGCAAAGCAATGCATTGCACGCCCCTCTGGAACTCAAATAGTTAAAAAGGTTAAAGCAGCCCTATCACTTTTGAACGGGAAAAAAAAGGTTACCTATTCATTAAAAATTAAAAGATTACTTTACATCATGGTTTTATATTTGCGATGATCACTGTTTTCTCACACTCAAATCCTTAGACTAACGTTTTCATAACAAAAGTGCGCGTCAGGATCAGGACTCAGTTCTCTCTCTAGTGTTTAGAACTCTGTCTGGAAGCCATTTTGTTGTAGCCCAGCAGAGGCATCACTTCCTGTCACTGTAGGCAATGGACAGTTGTCCTTCTAGTGTTTAGAACTCTGTGCTGTGGAGTCTTCATTCCAGGACTTTTTATTGTCTCAGAAGGGAGCTGCCTTGGACATGGGACATACATTTAAAGTCAGGGACTGTCCTGGGCAATCTGGGACACGTGGGCAGCCTAGTTTTATGAAGTCAGGCATGAGCAAAAACACCAGTACGTATTTCAATAAAAAAAAAAAGGGGGTTTACGTGGATTTTTTTTTAGCCTTCAAATGTCAGAGGGAGATATTGCTCAGCATTTTTGGGACTCAAATGGTTAATAACTAACAGGTCTCCTCTACGTCCCAGTGAGAAATTAAAGGGATAGTTATATATATATATATATATATATATATATATATATATATATATATATAAAAATAAAAAAAATACATCTGACAATGTATGTATGTATGTATGTCTTTATTTATATGGCGCCACACAGTGTACGCAGCACCTTACAATAGAAGTAAGTTACATTAAATAAGAGGGGATAAAATAAGTGCCACATTCATAGAAACATTAGGAGAGAGGTCCTTGCCCCAAGGAGCTTACAGTCTAAATGGGTAATAGGAGACATACAATGGGGTAAGAGGGTGTCAAGTGCTGAGGTTACAAGTGCTGGCTTTGGCAAAAGGTAGTGCATGGTCCTAGTGTTCCAGAAGATAAGATATCAGGTTAGACTTAAACACAGAGGGGGATTTTTCAAGATGTAGGGAGAAGGGTATGGAGTTCCATAGATATGGAGCAGAAAGCGAGAAAGGTTTGAGACGGGATAGGGCAGAGGTTGTGGATGGTGCAAAAAGAAGGGCGTTGTGTGCTGAGCGAAGGAGCCAGGAACATAAGAGGAGATGAGGGAAGAGATGTAAGGAGGGTTAGCAGTGTGGAGAGCATTAAAGGTGAGAAGAAGGACTTTGTAATTGATGCGTTGCTGAATAGGGAGCCATGACAGATGTCTGAGAATTATGTGAGCAGGTTCAGTTTTTCGGGAGTGTGGTTATTTGTGCCTCAGAGTTTAAAACAGATTGCAAAGGTGAAAGATGAGTAACAGGGAGGCCAGTTAGTAGAATATTGCAATAGTTTAAGCGGGACAGAATGAGGGCACGTACATGAGCTTTAGTAGTTTGCTGGGAGAGGAACGGTGGATTTTAGCAATGTTACAGAGAAAAAAGTGACATGTTCTAGCAATAGAGTTAATCTGGGGGGAGAAGGAAAGAGAGGAATCAAATATGGCCCCAAGGCAGCGTGCTGAGCTGACCGGATCAATATCAATTCCATCAACTGTAATGGTGAAGAAGCTAGGTGTTTGGCAAGGTTTTGGAGGGAAAATTAACAGTTCAGTTTTGGCCATGTTTATCTTCAGCTGATGGTGTGCCATCCAGGAGATGGCCAAGAGGCAGTCTGAAATTTGTAGCTGGATTTGAGGTGAAAGATCAGGAGTGGAGATGTAAATTTGGGTATCATCAGCATATAGATGGTACTTGAAGCCAAATGAATATAATGAATAGTATGTCCGGAAAAGCCTATCCCCTTCATATTCAGCTTGAAATTCCCCCTCAGCACGTTACACTTACTTCCCTCAGATTCGAAAGCCAGTCTGAACGTATCGCAACGAGGGACAATATTGTGTCAGCATAAGGAAAAACCTACTCTCCTTCATCAAGGGGGCAGAGTGTTCCTTATACTGATAAACACAATATTGTCCCTTGCTGGGATCCGTCCGGTAAAGTGACCAGTTTTCGGATCTGAGGGAAGTCTGCGTGACATGCTGAAAAGTGTCATGAGAGAGAAACTTTTAACTGGCTTTTAAGTCAAATATAATGGTAAAGGATTTTCAGAACATACTATTCATTATAAAAAATGACATTGAACAATCGGATGTAGATATATATATATTTTTTACATTACTATCTCTTCAACTCTTTGAGTGTCAGATTGATGAGAAACACATTGAAAAGCAAAAGTTAACTGAGAACTTTCCTTAACCACACCTCCCAAGCAATCAGCTTCTAGCTGGAGGGGTCATGAATGCACATTTTGTCATCCCTCCAGCTATTCAGTGATTGGCTAGCTATGGGGATTTCTGTCCTGCTAGTGGTGGCTACAGTTTATGGGCCCATTGGATTGACTCATTGTTATTCTGTTATAAAGAAGAATGAAGCTTACTGAAGAAGAATTAAAGGGATAGTAATACTTAAAATGTAAAAAAATATATGTTGTAGGGTTTATCCCCCTGAGTATAACAAGGGTACCCCCACTTCTGAAAGGTGTTTCATTCAAAAGTTATTAGTTTTCAAAATTGATTTTTTTAGGTGCAATATCACAGTGGCCTGAAATTGTACAGTGGCGCTGTTGCTACACCATCCTATGGACAGCTCTGGTCCCAGGACCATAAATCTCCATAGGATGGTGTAGCAACAGTGCCACTGTAGAATTTCAGGCCACTGTGATATTGCACCTAAAAAATTCAACTTTGAAAATTAATAACTTTTGAATGAAACCCCTTTCAGCAGTGGGGGTACCCTTGTTTTACTCAGGGGAATAAACCCTACAACATATTTATTTTTACATTTTAAGTATTACTATCCCTTTAAAGAGGAACACCAGGGTGCAGAAGACTCCCATGGACCTCAGACTTACAGGTAAGTGCTTGATACTAATGGGATGGTGTTAGCTTTAGAAGGAATTAATCCTTTGAGTGCCTGGGGTTTATGCAACACTCTGAAATTGGCACTCAAAGGATTAATGCTTTTGTTTGTTTTATTCATGTTTTTACTATGTTGAATATATTGATATGGGGCTTGGGGCCCCATATTAATACATCTACAGGTCACTAGTGTAGGGATCCCTAGTTACACATGTATTTTATTTATTTATTTTTCTTTTACACATTTCACATACACGTCGGTGGTTATGTGACTCAACGACAAGTTTTCTAGGTGCAAATTTTTTTGCAAAAAGCAGAGTCCTTATCATGTGTTACTAGCCACCACATGTAATTGAATTGCAAATTCATCTGCTTTCTCATTGATCTCAATGGGTGCCAATTTAGAACCCGTTGCACATTTTTACTGTTCGGTAGTTGGTCACAGCCTAGGTAATAGAATACCTAATTGTAACTTCATACTTCTGCCTGTAGCTTACTTTTCATAATGGAGGCAGTTGACTCGATCCCTAGGTGAGGTTTAACCAGAGAGTGTGGCATGACCACTTCCCTTTTTCTGCTACTAACTCCACTAACAGCACCCTGCTTACATTGCTCACTGCTTTGTTACATTGCTTGCCTACCTTTAAGTCATCAAAAATAATTACAGTCTCATTTATAAACACATATGTTGAAGTTTAAACAATCATTACCGTGGAGCAAGGTGATACACATATACACAGTCTAATCTCCTCAAAAGAGGGAAACTAGAGTAAGAAAGCAGGACAGAGGATTTGATTCTTAAAGGGATTGTAAACCCCCGAAAATACTGTTCGCGAATTGATAGGAATAATAAAAAAACATGTAATGCCCTTATTCCCATCTCTCAAACCGTTATGGTTTGAGAGATGGAAGAAAATAAAGACCTCCGCTCCCTCCCCTTTCTGCCTGAGGAGCTGTAAAGCAGTCAGAGGCAGAATCCAGTCGCCCGACTGTTGGCGGCTCTTCAGGAGTGCTGACATCTAGATATCAAGGTATAATTACTTCATCGGTATGGTCTACAACGTGTGCTTGCAAGCCAGGCACACGTTGTAGGCCATACTGATGAAGTAATCATAGTTAGATATCTCAATGAAAGCACTCCTGAAGAGCCGCCGTCTGGTCCCGGAAGCAGGATCTCATGACATCTGCTATACAGCGGACACATGAGAAGGGGGAGGGAGCGGAGGTCTTTATTTTCTTACATCTCTCAAACCATAATGGTTTGAGAGATGGGAATAAGGTCATTACATGTTTTGTTATTATTCCTATCAATTGACGAACAGATTTTTTGGGGGGTTTACTATCCCTTTAAAAAAAAAAAGGACTGTCCCTCATAAAGGGGGACACTTGGGATATATGCTCTCTGCCCTATTGTTCTGTTAATTTGCCCAAGGATAGCTTTTCTTCATTTTGTGTATATGGTCTTAACTGTCTGTTGTGCATGTGAGTTGTTGTCATTCACACATAGAGGTACTTGGGTTGTCCATCCCATGTTGCATAGCCTCAACGATGATTGGCAGCTGTTTCACAAGACGCTCTGCAGCAGTCTCAGATTTTGCTGCGCTGGCATTTGGAAATGGGTGAGTCACCTACCACATTGGCCAGACAATTTCATTTTTTTAGTGTCTGCTCTTGGGTATGAAACTGGTCTCGCGCACAGGTGTTATGGCGGTTCCTGTTTACAAAAACAAAACAAAAAAATCCTTCATGCTGTTCCTTACTGTACATTTCACATGGGACGTAAACAATTACTATTCTTGGTAATACGGGTTATTTATAACTTTTATTTTTCAATCTGTTTTGCAGCGCAATGTGATCTTCTGCTAGCAGTGAAAGGGTTATCTCTAGCAGGATGAATATAAACATGCAATGCCCAAGCAGATCACGCCACATGAGCTCACAAGTCCATTCCAGGCTTAACTGTACCTGGCACATGGTACTGACTAAGTTGGTGGGAAGGCAAGATGAACAAAATGGTGCTTTGCCATGTATAGCTCACACCTCTAACACTGAAAGGGTAAATTTGTTACTCGGAGGGAGACAGGACCCAAAAAGGTGCCAGAGGGGTGAACAATGCCGTCACCTTGCACTTACAGAGTAATACTGAAATCTTTAAATACATTTTTGGTACGTTATTTGATCCCTTAAAGGGATAGTAATGTTTCAAAATAAAAGCAGCTCCAATTAATCTTCATAGTATTTGGGCCATGGAGAGTGTTTTTCAATACTGTCAGAGTTGTAGTTCAAGAGTAATTGAAGGATAAAGTATCCCCCTCCCATCCCTTTTACCTAGTGTAACACTGCTCACCTCATATGTGGAATCTGGTCCTGGGACCAGACAGCTCACAGCAAGGGACAATCTTCTTACTGTGACAACAATGAAAACCCTGCCCCCCTTGACAGGTTTTCAGGTTTTTCCCTTATGTTAATTGAAGATTGTCCCTCTCTGTGATCCATCTGGACACCACCTTTCTGTTCTGAGCTCAGCAGTGTTAGATCAGTAAAAGGGGCGGGAGGGGAAACTTTATCATTCAATTATTCTTGTACTACAACTCTGACAGTACTGAAATAACACCATAGCTCCCAAGTGTCCCTCTTTAGGAGGGACAGTCCCTCTTTGAGACCCAAATCCCTCTGTCCCTCTTTTCTACCCTTTTGTCCCTCTTTTTAGGACATCAGAATGAGTGGTGTGTAATACATTGCTCCACAGCAATAAAACATACATAAATGTGTTGTTAATTGTCAGTATATGTCTTTATACATTAATATGGGCAATTAAAATACTTTGGTCTTACTCTAAATCATTTATCAGTTACACAAAGAGGTGCAGATGGGTCAATAAATAAATTAAAAATTCTTGGGAATGCCCCGCCTACCAGCCACACCCCCAGAAACACCACCTAAAACAGAAGTGTCCCTCTTTCGCCATTTGAAATGTTGGGAGGTATGTAAACAGTCTCCACTGCCCAGATACTATGAAGATTAATTGGAGCTGCTTTTATTTGGTTTAAGTCCCAAAGCGTGTGCAATGCATTGCCTGTCACATCCTTCTGGTTCTTTGGGGATTAAACACGTACTGGTGTTCCTGAGCATGCCTCATTTCAGACAGCCAAAAGCTCAACTAAGTTCATATTTAAAGTTGAAAATAAATAAATAAAATAGCGCATCTTAGAAAAACATAAAACCATAATGTAAACTTTTCATTTTTAACCCTTTGAGTGCCAGAGGGGTACGCAACGCATTGCAAAGTAATGTGTTGTGTACCCCTCTGGCACTCAAAGGGTTAATTAATTAAACTGCACAAAACTATTGTGGGCATCAGGTGGTGCTGTTCCTATCACATACAATAGAGAGCTGTAGTCTATAACTCCTGTTCTCCCTTACAGTTCATTATTAGTGATGATCGAGCACCCCGATGCTCGGGTGTTCGGGTGCTCTGGCCGAGCGCCCCCGGAGGCTCGAGTGCTCGGCCGAGCACCCGAGCCCCATTGAAGTCAATGGGAGGACTCGAGCATTACACCAGGCACCCCCTGCTCTGATGAGGGGAGGGTGCCTGGTTCATAGGAAAAGGTCAGAAAATGATGGAAACACCACAGAAATGGTTCAGGGACAGCATAGGGAGGATGTCTGGATGCATCTTGGACTCCAACGTCGCTGCTGGGAACGATGTTTCGCCCGTAGTACGCCATTTTTACAGACTCACCGTAAAACACACAAAAAGGAAGATAAAAACTAATCTGCGGCTAGGCACACTAAACAATATGTGACGCTAATCTGCGGCTAGGCACACTAAACAATATGTGACGTTAATCTGCGGCTAGGCACACTAAACAATATGTGACGCTAATCTGCGGCTAGGCACACTAAACAATATGTGACGCTAATCTGCGGCTAGGCACACTAAACAATATGTGACGTTAATCTGCGGCTAGGCACACTAAACAATATGTGACGCTAATCTGCGGCTAGGCACACGAAACAGAATGTGACGCTAATCTGCGTCTAGGCACACGAAACAGAATGTGACGCTAATCTGCGGCTAGGCACAGTGAACGGAATATGTGACGTTAATTTGTGAATTTGCACACTAAACAGAATGTGACAATAATCTATGGCTAGGCACACGTTTAAAATGGCCCTTTTTGTCGCTGCGTTGTAAAATCATTGGCCCTGTGCACCTAACAGAATATGTCAGCTTGTCACTGCACTGTGAAATATTTGTCCCTGTGCACCTAGTACAATGTCACCTTAGAACATGTCCCCCCCACAAAAAAATGAAATTCTGCCACCCCCAAAAAAAATTAAATGCTGCCCCCACACACAACAGTCCTAAAAAGGACTTTTGGGTCTTGAAAGAGTTTCAACAATTTTATTCTCCCTACACTGACTTCCTGTGCATCTAGTATTATATGTCACCTTACATATATCCCCCCCACAAAAAAAAGGAAATTGTGCCCCCCCAAACAAAATATAAATGCTGCCCCCACACACAACAGTCCTAAAAAGGACTTTTGGGTCTTGAAAGAGTTTCAACAATTTTATTCTCCCTACACTGACTTTCCCTGCCTAAGCGCATCTCTCCCTGGCTAAGAATGAGCCGAACTCGCGCGTCGGGTGCTATACAGCACCCGATCACGGGTTCTGGCCAGCCAATCAGTGTAATGCCAGCAGCCAACATGGCTGCTGGCATTACACTGATGTCAGAGCCTCCCCGCACGTTTATTGGCTGCGCAGCAGCCGCGAAACGTGCGGGGAGGAGACCCGAACATGGCGGGCGAGCACATGCGGTACTCGTACAAGTACCGCCATGTGCCGAGCAGAGCGATGCTCGAGCCGAACCGAGCTTCGGCCGAGCATGCTCGCTCATCACTATTCATTATCAATAAATGGCCTTTTGAAGCACTGCTGCTAACAATCTGACTTAAAGGAGCAGTAAACTTTTTTTATGAAAACACATTTTATAGAGCATTTCCTGCTGAATAAAACAAGGTCACTTTCATCGCTGTCAGATGTTTTATTCGAAATTTATAGCCGTTTAAATAATCGTGAAGTGAATTTACTGTGTTTACTTACTGATAGTTCTAAATGACAGGAAGTGACAGGCAGTTTCTATCACATTCTATGGAGAACTGTATGTCTCTGACTTTTCTGACTTTCCTCTCCATTAGAATCTAACAGGAAATCTAATTAGAATTTGATCACTAGAGGGCACTGCTAATGTAAAAAAAAACATGGGTTTAAACTGTAATAAGTCTGGAAATATAAACCTCTCGGCAGTGGGAGTACTCTTATTTTACTCAATAGGAAAATCCCTACAATATATATTTTTTTCATAACAAAAGTTTACTGCTCCTTTAAATAAGTTTGAGCTTCAAACCAATACAGTGGATCCACAGAATAGGCACATGAACGCCATGGGTTTTGTGGCTTAGAGTCACAGACTTCCAGGTTGCATTTTGTGCTAAGAGAAGCAGTTTTCTGACAACCCCCATCCTCAATGTCTGACAAAAGCTGTTTTTACTGCTGCTCAGCATAGACCTGGGCTTTTTGTTAAGTCTCCACCCATAGGAGCACTCAGTAAAACTTGATAATTTCCCTTTAACATTATGCATGAAACACAAACAAGGAATTAACATGACTTTAGTGCATAATACAGGGGATACAATTATAGATATGTATGCCGCTGTGCACTAATGTGACCATACACTCTACTGCATTCACCAAAGTGTAGGCCAGGGGTGCAAGCCAGGTATTGTTGGGGGGATAGTTGGGCTAAATGTCCAGATATCATACTTAAAGCCCTGGATCTTGGGGAATGTAACTGTGCTCACTTAACCCCTTGAAGATAATTTTTTTTTTTTTTTTTTTTTTAAACACACAAGGACCAGAGACATTTTATTAGCTGAGCCAGCACGTGAGCGATCACGTGTACTAGCTCGCCGAGGGAAAGGCTGAATCTGACTTTTCCAGTTGCAGTGAGAGTGGGAGATTGCAGGGTGCAGAGAGAGACACAGATGTAACGGGAACCCAAGACACCGGATGGTCCTGAGCCGTTGTGCCGGGGTCCTCTCTCCGTGAATCAACTGAAAGATGGGCATCAAGTCCAGACAATCTGGTGAAAGGCTGAATCACTGGAATAAGTGTCTCCTGAATGGGAGTCAAAGGGGACCATTTAAACCATTCAGGAAATAAATTACAGGAAACACTTCTAGTCTACGACAACTATCTCACTTTACTGGGGAGAACAGGGACATTTTATACAGAAATCACATACCAGGGCTCAAAATTTCCACTCGCCACTAGCCAATGGCGAGTGAAAATTTAGCCCTGGCGAGTAGAAATTCAGCCCTGGTGGGTATGTAATGGCTTGCAGTGGTGAGTAATTTTTCAAGTCTGGCTAGTAGCAAAGGACTTCACATTTTAAGCCCTGCACATACAATGCAACAATGGGTCAAATACAATGAACAATGGGAGTATGTACGAATAGAAGAAAACACAATTGATTCATGCACTTCCACTGAATAGATCAATCAAAAGCTGATGATAAAAACAACACTCTTTATTTCAGCCATTTAAAAGTACCTTCAAGTAATTCAGGCCGGATGTTAAAGGGATAGTAATACTTCATTTTAACTTTATTTTATTTTGTAGGCATTAAAAAAACATGAAGAATGATATAAGTCTTATCTCTCAAACCTTTATGGTTTAAGAGATATTCACAAGCAAAGTGTCCCCCTCCCGCCCCTTTTACTGATGTAACACTTCTCAGCCAGGGCAGAAGGGAGGTGCCCAGGTAGACTGCAGAGAGGGACAATCTTCAATTAAGATAAGGGAAAAACCTGAAAAACTTGTCAAAGGGGGCAGGGATTTCATTGTTTTCATAGGAATAAGAGTGTCCCCTTCTGTTATCTGTCTGGTCTATGGACTGTATTCCACATCTGAGAAGAGATTGTTTACAGTAGGCAAAAGGGGTGGGAGGGGGAAACTTTGCTTGTGAATATCTCATAAACCATAAAGGATTGAGAGATAAGACTTATATCGTTCTTCATGTTTTTTTAATGCCTACAAAATAAAATAAAGTTAAAACGAAGTATTACTATCCCTTTAAGAGAAAAATGTGCGACTCTGGACAACAGCAAGATCCAAGAACACCTTGCATGTCAGATCCACTCATTTCGCGTACAAGAAGCTTACTCATGATCTCTTAACATCCAATGTAAACTAGAGAAAATTCTAAGCTGAGTGGCGCTCACTACCAAATAGCCTAAAACAAAATAATAAATGATACAACCCAAAAGGTAAACAAGAAATAGATGAAATGAAGGTAAACAGTACAAACAGATGAAATGGAATGGACAAACTTGAAGATCCTTAATGTTCCAACATATATGATGATAAATGATGATAAATGAATGATGGATGATGAAAGATGGATGTATTCTGAAGATTCAATAGTGTTTGCAGCAGGATGAGATATAACTGGTGGCCTTGTCCACCGGTGAAATATGTGACTCCAAGTGAAACCTCAAAAACAGCGCAAAACACATAAACAATAAAAAGAATCTAAGTGTAGTAGTCTTTAATAACAAATCACATGAAACATAAAAGAAATGCACTTACAATAGCCCTACTTGGGCTTTATGCGTTGAATTAGGATCCTTATCCTTGTAGTCCCAAACCGTGTTCTCCGTTGTTTGTTAATGCTCCTGTGTCTTTAAAAAGTATTCTTGTTTTATGCCAATGTAGAATTCACTTGTTGGCTGCCGAACAAAGACTTCATGCATTAATCCCTTTTCGTAGTGTTTTAGTCCATTAACATTGTCGGCATAAAAGAGAGGACCGGAGCGGTTACTTTTAAATAAGCTAGAACCGCCCGAAACCTCGTGGTGGCTCCGGCATCCACACTACCGACACTAAGGACGGAACAACAAGGGAGGGGCAACGGGTCTCAGTAGGGACGTAAGGAGGACCTAGTAGTAGCAAGTTGAATGTGGGAATGAAGTGCCCGAACGTTTTCGCAGGCGTACAGTCTGCTTCTTCACGGGGCAAGGGAATTGGCGAGTTCACTTAGGGTAACATTTATAATGTATTCTGCTGACTTGATTGGTCATTAAGCAGAAATCACAATTAAACAGTAAGTGTGATACACACTATATACTACCATGAGTACAATGTAAAACAATAAAAACATACTTAATAAAAATGACTATTATTTACATAACACCAATAAATGAAACACATTGTGTAATGTCCAATAAGAACTGTGAATAATTAAAAATGTTTTAATTGTGCTAAGTTAATGAATATTGAAGAGTTAATTTAAATCCAAAAGATAATATAATTGGATTGAAGGTGATTAATGTATTGCTGTATTTATAGCTGAATAACAACAATAAAAATTATACATACAACTTATGTGTGTGCTAGTGATATTAATATATGACAAATTTGAAAGTGATAAATGTGTAAAAAGTAAAGGAATATAAAAGAAGATGAGGTGCAAGGTGATTTGTATATATTTTGTTGTGTAGTATATATGATGAAAGTGTGATGTGGTGATTTGAAAATAAGTAAAAACTGAATAATTTAATTTGTAGGAATAGTATTTTTAAGTTCTAATGTTGCATGAAGAGATAGCTGTTACATTTAAAGGTGTTGTATCTTTGCACTATAAAAAGTTGCAACTATGTTGCTCCTTTTTGATCTATTTTGTAACATTTGAACCTAAAGTTCTAAAAAGGTTTGTGCAACAAAAATATGACAAAACAATCAAATTGTAGCTAAACATTACCAGTACTACAATCCTACTCCACAGAAGCTAAAACATATAAATCATGTATATAGGTTAAAAAATAGGTATTTTAAAAGAATATGGTAAATTAAATACCCCAACAAATTTCTAAGAAACAAGATTAATAATAAAATATTTTTAAAAATATATATAATCTATTGTAAAAAGGAAGCAAAATCAAAATCTATATTTAACCCATTAGGTTGTAGTGTATTTAGCTCATGTATCCAATAAGACTCTCTTTGTCTAAGTTTTAGAAGTTTATCCCCACCTCTATGTCCAACCTTTACTTGTTCTATTCCTAAAATTTCTATATTTTTATGATCACACTGATGTGCTTGTTTAAAATGTTTGGATAAGCTGTGGCTTTCAAGACCTTTTTTGATGTTATAGAGGTGTTCATTAAATCTAGTTTTTAGTTTGCGTTTGGTTCGCCCTACATATTGTAATTTGCATGAACATGTAATTAAATATACTTAACATCCAGCCTGAATTACTTGAAGGTACTTTTAAATGGCTGAAATAAAGAGTGATGTTTTTATCATCAGCTTTTGATTGATCTATTCAGTGGAAGTGCATGAATCGTGTTTTCTTCTGTGTTGTTATGGAGCCTGAGGTGATGCTCCTTTCTTGCACCCACTTATGATCCGAAGCTTTTTGTTGGTCATTACGTCAAACTACCTGTATATCACTGTGATAGTTGTTCTACATTTCAACATAGAAGTCTGAGCCGCTAATTGCCGTGTTTACAGTATGTACAAAAGACACAATGGGGCTGGTGGTGAAGAGGCGCATAATACAAAGGGGCACCATGTTTAATATGCACAGAGGGACAAAGGGAACAGTAGACACTGTGGAGCCTTTTACATAATTTAATCTTGCTGTTCCAACTCCTAGCCAATAGGAATTAGAGCGACAAGATACAATAGCCAATCCAGACCTACTCTCGTCATGCCAAGCCCCCAGCCAATGAGGGCAGAAGAGACGTCCTATGGGACAGGGCAGTCAATGGCTGAAGCGCCTACCTGTCCCATACATAAAACCTAGCATCCTTTGCATAGTTTACATCATGAGGTGATGCCAGCCAATCCGCAGGGCGCCTAATTCAAATGTAGGGTGCCAGTCCCCTGGTGCCTCAGCCAAGCGAGGCCACTATAGTCCATGAATTTCTAATCTTTTCCCATACAGTTTCCCAGGGCTGAGAAGGCCTCCAAGTAACGGCCTACGGCCCGTTAAAATAGATGTATGTGATGTGTAGAATAAATATGCAACAAATAAAGAGATACAGTAAGTTAACCCTCTAAGGACCAAAAATGGTTGAGATCATCCACCTGTCCAGCAGTCAGTGAGATGACCTCTGAAGTATCAGTGGAAAGATTTAAACATGAATACATTAACCTTTTGAGTTTTAGAGGGCTGTGCAATGTTTTGCTTCAACAGTGGGGAAGGTTCACTAAGCGGTGATAAAGAGATGATAATGTGGAGATGAAATCACCAGTTTATCACTTCTCCAATCCTATGTAACTGTATAAAGCCTATTCACCAAGATCTCCAGAGCTGAAGAACTCTTAGTGCACAGGCTCCACAGAATAACATAGGAATTGGAGAAGTGATAAAGTGGAGATAACTTCACCAGATTACCAGCTCTTTATCACCGTTTAATGAATCTCCCCCCAATGTATTGCTATGGTGTCCCTAATAGTTAGTGCAGAGGGGAGCCAGAGAACCTGTTAAAATAATGGTTAAGTCCAATGTTCTGGTCTCCACTGCTAGGTCCCAACTCCTGTATATACCAGGTACCCAGGTGTCCCCATCACACATAAACACCCCTGCATCCCCAGCCAATGATGTTCCGCATTCTGAAACAGGCAGCGAGTACCAGCCAGTGTGCAACTTTTGACAGTTATCTACATCTGCCACACATCTTAGTAACATAGGAACATTGTTGATGAGGCTGAAAAAAACATGTATCCATCAATTCCAGCCCATGCCATAGCATCCAGTGGAAGGTGTAAAAAAAAAAAAAATAAATAAATAAATAAAAAACCAAAAAAAAACCCCACACATTATTGAAGCCTTTCCCAATTAAGCCCCAAGTGGGTAAAAAAAAAAATCCTTCCAGACTGCAAATGGTAGCCAGATATTTCCCTGGATCAACATCCTATCTGCTTTGAAACCAGCTATCTTAATTCTCAATATCGTTCTGAACTGGAAAGGTATCCATTACTTTTTGTGAAAGATAAAAAACAGAAAAAAGAGGGCGCCAATAGCGTGTTATCCAAATATCTGAAAAATAACCAATAAAGTGTATACCAAAACACTCACATTAGTGCATTGTTGACAATCAGGTATATACCTGTCATCAACTAAAAAGACATGCAGAGTTACTTTACCCGTCTCTGCTCGGGTGTCCGTCACCTAGATGTCCTTCCACTCCTTTACTCTTCAATCGAAACTTATATATTCGATCCAATTTCCAATTTGTCCACTTGATATCAAAAGGTGTGGATATGAATTATTAGAACTAATAAAAAGTTCCAAAAAAACAATAAAAATAATAATAATAATAAAAAATAAAAATAATAATAATAAAATAATATCAGCCGTCCTAAATACAAAAATATATATTTATTGTAAAGCACTTAAAAGTACGCGTTTCGCAGTATAACAAACTGCTTTATCAACATCAAGTTGCTACAAAATTAGACAAACAGAACGGCTTCAAACAATCCACATTTAAACATTGTATCAACATCTCATTGGTTAGAGATAGACCAACCCATTCGTCTGGTCTAAAATTTAAATTGCACATATTAACCCTATGAGTACCGAATACCAATAAAATAAAATATTAACTAAATGAGGAAAACCCATCCCAACTACATATAACAACACATGTATAACATATACATGTCTCATTATTGCCATCGGCTGGTGTAATGTAACTCAAGATCGCATTCACAGTGTGCCAAACCAATTGACACCGGGTAAAACTCCCGACCTCATACACCATAAATGCAATCCTCCACATCATGAAAATACCAATCCGTGTGTGCAAAAAACCAGCCACTCACAGAGCAAACAACAGTGGACCCACGGGAGCAGGAACAGCTCTACACAAACTAAAACCTCCTGTTCCTTAAAAAACAGTGCATACAATGTACAAAACATGTCCTTTGCACCCAAGGATCCAATATATCCGCTCAAAATATAGAGACGCTGGAAGTAATCCAACACACACATAAAAACAGCATTCTCATTAGTAGACCGCAATAGAGATACGATCACCCTCATTATAAAAACAAAAAAATAAAAATAAATGTGTGTATGAAACACCCGACTACTCACAAACTAAACGACAGTGGGCTCATGAGAGCGTAAACAACACTTCGCAATCTCTAGCTCTCTGTACTTAAAGGGACCCAACACTTTGCTATCTAAAGCCCTCTATACTTAAAGGGATCCAATACACAAAATGTTCGTCCCTTAACCTCTATACTAAAGTATACCTTCAAAATAGAGTCGTTCAAAAAGGTTCATCACACACATAATAAAAAAAATATAAAAAATATATAAAAAATAATAACTGAAATAAAACAAAACTAATGTAAATACCCAAAATAAAATATATAATATAAACATGTATAAAAAATACATAATGAAATAAAATCACCAAAAAGTGTCAACAGTCTCATTCAATCCCTTGGGATACAAAGTATTAAGTCTATATATCCAATAAGACTCTCTCTTCGCCAAATGGCTAAATCTATCATATCTCTCAGAGTGAAAAACTTGTTCAATCGGAATAACCAACAGCCCACTGGGGTTGCTATCATGGCAGTTTAAGAAATGCCTCGACACTCCATGATGCACAAAACCTTTATATATATTCCTTCTATGCTGTCCTATACGAGTTCTTAAACATTGCGTGGTGCGGCCCACATATTGTAGGCCGCACTTGCAGGACAATAAATATACTACAAAACGAGTAGCACAATCCATATAACTCCTAATACAAAATTCTTCACCTGATACAAATGACTTAAAACTTTTCTTACCATGACCAATAAACTGACAGGTGAGACAACTTCTAGTTCCACACCTATATGTTCCATTATTGTTGTCATTTATTAATGTTCGTTGGACTAAGTTCTTAGATTCATTATGTATTAGCTTGGAAGGTGCTAACATATTCTTTAATGTGGGAGCCTGCCTATACACTACTTTAGGTTTTTTTGGGATAATCTCAGCTAATAAAGGATCTTTCATCAAGATACCCCAGTGTTTACAGAGTATCTCATTAAGATGTGCAGTTTTATTATTGTACCTGGTTATAAATAAAGGGAAACCAACCTCCTTCTCTTCTCTCCCTTTCTTCTCTACCTTTACCTTTCTCCCTTCCAACTGTCTAGCCCGATGTTTAGAATCCATAATAAGTTGTCTTGGATACCGCTTCTGTCGAAAACGATCCGATAAGACCTCAGATTGTACATCAAAGTCTTCCAACCTACTGCAATTTCGTTTAATCCTCGCAAACTGTCCATATGGGACATTTTTTAGCCACTTCTTGTGATGACAACTATCATAGGGAAGATAACTATTGACATCCACCTTCTTAAAGAAAGTGCGTGAAGCTATTCTTTGTCCAGGTACTCCTATTAATTCTAAGTCCAAAAACTCAATCGAGACCTTATCAATAGATTTCGTAAATGAGATCCTCCATGGATTATCCACCATATGATCTACAAATTGATCTATTAATGAAACATCTCCCCTCCAAATCATCAAAATATCATCTATATATCGGCGGTAGAATACCAGGTTCACGCCCATATACGCCGACTCATAGACCTTCTGTTGTTCAAATAGGCCCATAAACAGGTTGGTGTAGCTGGGCGCGAACCTGGTACCCATCGCTGTCCCCCTCACTTGTCTGTAGATCTCCTGATTGAATTCAAAATAGTTATGTGTCAATATAAACTCTATCGCCTCCAATATAAATTCTTGTTGGCATTGGGGCATAAGCAAATCACTTTTCAAAAAATGTCTAACTGCTGAAATACCCCCTTCATGGGGGATATTAGAATACAGTGCTGCGACATCCATACTAACCCAAGTGTATTCCGGAGACCACACTATATCACCAATTAAATCTAATAAGTGAGATGAGTCTCTTATATAGGAATCCAGGCTCAACACTAATTTCTGAAGATGGATATCAATGTAAGAAGATAGATTACATGTGAGGGAGTCTATGCCGGATATAATTGGTCTGCCAGGGGGTTTAATCAAAGACTTATGGATCTTTGGCAAATGATAGTAAATAGCCATACGTGGTCTATAATTACACATAAAATCCTTCTCCTGGCGACCCACAATACCTCCGGCATAGGCTCCCTCAACCAAAGCAACCAACTCCCTTTTATACACATTCGTAGGATCACATTTAAGTTTGGTGTAATAAACTTCATCAGAAAGAATACGGTATGCTTCCTCCATATAATCAGTATAGTCCTGGATAACCACCGAGCCTCCCTTATCCGCTGATTTAATAACAATGGATCGATTTGTTCTCAGATTTTTTAGGGCTTTCCTCTCACCTAATGTTAGATTATCCAATCCGCCATATTTCTCCGGGATCTTCCTAAATTCATCCATCACCAGGGAACTAAACAAATCTACAAAACTTCCCTTATAATAGACTGGATTAAAAGTGGATCTTGGTTTCAAACCTGATGGAACAGGACCATTCACAATATAATCTGTTTGAATATCATACACCGGTAAAATATCTACATCCAAAATATCACTTACAGATCCATCTATCAATATGGGACTAACATCTGTTTGAGTTTTTAGCTTCTTATTGGCAAAATATCTTTTTAAAGACAATTTCCTAACATAATCGTTCAAATCAACGAAGAGTGAAAAAATGTCTGGTTCATTTGAAGGACAACATGACAAACCCTTCTTTAGTAAAGAAACTTCCTCCTCTGAAAGCTGATATTTAGATAAATTGAATATCCCATTATTGTCAGTGGGCTCTATTAATCTATTCTTGTTTTTTTGTTGACATTTATTTCGCCCTCGTCCTCTCTTGCCCCTACATTTAATCTTTTCCTCCCTCTTCCCTCAGTGGCAAAAAACGGTTCTGATCTTTCCACCAGGGCATCTCCCGATTTTCTAAATTCCTGGGATAACCTCCTCCCAAAAAAATCTTTGGTACAGTGCCCGGATTAGAGAGGCCACTTGTAGATGGAGTTGCCTCCTCACTCAAAATAGTATCCCCTGAACCTCTAACAGCTAGCTTCGGTTCTTGTATACTAGGTTGAGCATCAACCAAATTACTATTATCACTAGGACCATTATCAAAATCTGTAGCTACCAAATTGTCCTTTGGCAAATAAACCACATTCTCCTTGGCCTTAAATTGTTGTATCATATTTTCATTTTCATTTTTCTTTTCTTCTAATTTTCTAGGGACATTACTATCCTCTCTAGTCTGTCTCTGATTCCTAGGGACTTGTGAACGTGTTCTCTTCCACACTCGAACTTGTTTGTTTCTATAATCCCCCTCATCTCTTACAAGCTTTTTCTTTTTATTCTCTACTATTTCCTTTTGAAAAGAATCCAAATTCCGCTTTGTTCTTTCTTCCAGTTTACAGAAGGTGGGCTCATTCTTATATGCCTCCAACTCTTTACTTTTAATTAACAGTTGTTTTTCAATAATTTCCAATTTCTTTTCTCTAAACTGGATTAAAAGAAACATTAGATTGAATGAGCAAGCATCCAAAGCCCTATACCATTGTTCAGAAAACGATTTCTCAGGAAAAGATGGAGCTAAACCCAACCTTAAACCCCGTGGGATCATTTCCATAGTCATATATTTTTTAAGTAAGGCTATGTCCCACCATTGGCGACATTCATCCTTCATGAGATTTTCTACATCAAAAAATTTTCTATTTAAATCTTGTGGAATTCTATCTACTTGAATTGGACCTGTAAACTTATTCGCAAACAATTCTTCACTCAATCTAGATCTCACTATATCTCTATCTTTCAAACTAAACATTTTCAATCAATATACAAATGTAACACCAATAAAGTCCAAAATAATAATGTCCTTATTTCGATGTGCAGCTGCTCCCCTGTATATCCGGAATCCTCCCAGCATAAACTGTAGCAAAACAAAAACAAAAAGACAGGAGGCGCTCCTGGTGTGATATTGTAAAGTTCCACGTGACACACCAACCACCACCAAGGTAATTCACTTACGGATTGTTGGGATGGGTTTTCCTCATTTAGTTAATATTTTATTTTATTGGTATTCGGTACTCATAGGGTTAATATGTGCAATTTAAATTTTAGACCAGACGAATGGGTTGGTCTATCTCTAACCAATGAGATGTTGATACAATGTTTAAATGTGGATTGTTTGAAGCCGTTCTGTTTGTCTAATTTTGTAGCAACTTGATGTTGATAAAGCAGTTTGTTATACTGCGAAACGCGTACTTTTAAGTGCTTTACAATAAATATATATTTTTGTATTTAGGACGGCTGATATTATTTTATTATTATTATTTTTATTTTTTATTATTATTATTATTATTTTTATTGTTTTTTTGGAACTTTTTATTAGTTCTAATAATTCATATCCACACCTTTTGATATCAAGTGGACAAATTGGAAATTGGATCGAATATATAAGTTTCGATTGAAGAGTAAAGGAGTGGAAGGACATCTAGGTGACGGACACCCGAGCAGAGACGGGTAAAGTAACTCTGCATGTCTTTTTAGTTGATGACAGGTATATACCTGATTGTCAACAATTCACTAATGTGAGTGTTTTGGTATACACTTTATTGGTTATTTTTCAGTTATTTGGATAACACACTATTGGCGCCCTCTTTTTTCTGTTTTTTATCTTTCTATATATTGCACTTCCATTCTGTGGAGGATTTTGGAAAGCGGAGCAGCCTTTATACCGCTAGAGGGGAGCGGAAGATAATAATATCCCCTAGGCTTTGATGCTGAGCGACACATAAGTGTGAGTCTCAGCCAACAAAATCCGTAAGTGAATTACCTTGGTGGTGGTTGGTGTGTCACGTGGAACTTTACAATATCACACCAGGAGCGCCTCCTGTCTTTTTGTTTTTGTTTTGCTACATTACTTTTTGTGAAAGTGACTACAGTATCAGCAAGCACAGCAGACCCAGGAAAAGAATTCTGTAACTTTACTGCCCTTACTGTAAAAAAAAATGATTGCCTCTGTTTTAGCCAAAAGCATATTTCCTCTAGTCTTAATGGATGAACTATTGGTCTTTGCTGAACTCTTCAAGTTAATAGTTCCTTAGAGTGTTCTCTGTATTAACCTCAGATATATTTTTGTAAATGGTAATCTTACCACCCCTTAGACGTCTCTTCTTTAATGTAATCAAATTCAGTTTGCCTGTATCTCTTTATAACTCAGATCCTCTAATCCCTTTATCAGTTTTGTTGGTCATTTCTGCATTTTTTCCATTTTTTTCCCATTTCAATATTGTATTTTTTTAAGAACTGGTGCCCAACACTATATTCTATATTCCAGATGAAGCTTTATCAAAATTGTATATAGAGGTAGAATTATATTCCCATCATTTTCATCTATATCTCTTTTTATACAGCATGGTACCATATTTGCTCTTGCAGCAGCTAAGTGACTCTGTCTGCTGCTGTGAAGTCAAGGATTCCCCCCAACAGTTTCCAATTTAGTATAAATCTAGCACATTTGTTTCTACAGCCAAACGCAAAACCTTACCTTTATCTATATTCAATCTAATCTGGCATTTTTCTGCTCATTCACTCCATTTATCCAATTTTTTTGGCAGTGAAATAACATCCTGCTTTGTATGTATTTCCTTACACAACTTAGTGTCATCAGCAAAGATGGAGAGCTTACTTTCAATACCCAGTTCTAGATAATTAATAAACAGATTTAAAAAGCATTCGGTCCAGGACTGAAGGTTGAAGGATTGTAATTACATCTTTAGACCACCTGGAAAAGATTCCATTTACAATCTTTGGTATCCTTTTAAAAGGTTGCATGCATAAGAGCGTGCAACCTTTTAACACAGTTAGCATGTTGCCTGGATAAAAATGGCAAAGTGAGAATCTCGTGCTGTATGACAGAGCAAGACTCTCATGTTGCATAGTGAAACATCGCATTACCATAACTACAACTCCCATCATGCTTACCTTCTGGTAACCGCACATCAGATATCTCTGGTAGCAAGACACTAGTCCATCAAGTGCAGCTGGTTACACAGTGGAAATGTCGCCTAACAGGCAATACAATATCCAAGTGCAACCGATGAGTTCAGTGCCGTGGAGATGAGTATAGGAGCAGATTTCTTGTGAGCATTAATTGCACTTTTATGAACTTCCCATGAATGCGCATCTGTAACGTATTCATGGTATTAACTAGGTACTCGTGTAAGCAGTCACAAATGCTCAATGCTGCGCAGCACTGAGCATACGTGACTGCTTACATGAGTTAATTCCATGAATAAATGTGACTGAAAATGGATCATTACAGCATTACAAACAGCCATTTTATTTCTGCTGTGCTGTGGGATGACACAGCGCTCAGCAACAAGCCTCGTTAATGTGGACTAAAGTGTTGGGGTGATTTTAAATTACAGACTCATTGCCTCCTGAGAGGTAATCATGATGGGAGTTGTAGTTAGGGGTATGCAGTCTTTCACTATGCGACATGACAGTCTCACGCTGTCATGCAGTGTAAGATTCTCATGTCGCCATTTAATAATGGCGACAAGGTTACTGTGTGTTAAAAGGTCGCACGTCTTTTTGCATGCAACCTTTTAAAAGTGAATCCTATAATTTAACCAGTTCTCTATCTATGCACAGATATCTCCTACCAAACAAAAGCCTTTTAAATTTGTGCAGTACTTATAAGGCAAAGTAGCAAAGAACTTTTAAAATTCCATTATACTACATCAAAAGTAATACCCTTGTCTAAGGAAGGAGAGAAACTGATCGGTAATTTGAAAGGAAGGTTGGTTGATGGAGGTTTTTGAGTATAGGTTTGACTGTTGCATGTTTGAATGAGGAAGGAAAATTTCCATTAGAAAGAGAAATGGGTCAAAGTCTCTTTTTGGGCTTTGTCCTCAGTAAGCCATGTACATGATGGAGGAAATTCTGTGCTTCTCTGTCAACCCACAGCCTGCCATTGTTGCTTCTTTTGTACATACAGAAGAGAAGTATGTGTTTAACCCCTTCGCGCCCTGTGACGTACCCGGACCTACAGGAGCACGATGAGTAATACCGGGAACTGAACTTGATCACTCCAAGACCGGATCGATCTCTCTCAGTCCCTCATTCAGCGTGCCGGAACACGTGATCAGTCACGTGGGACAGCACGTCAAACTCGCCTATCTGGTCCTTAAAGGACCAGACCCCCCCCCCGGGACCGCTAGTCCTTAAGGGGTTAATGTGTCATCCATAGCCTTATCCTCCTTAATTAATTCACCTGCCTCAGTTTTAAGAGGACCAATATCAACCTTAATCTTATTGCTATGTATATACTTGTAGAATTTTTATGGATTTACCTTGCTCTCTTTTGCAACAATTTTCTCATTTTCAATTTAACTAGACTACGTAATTGCTTGTTTGCAGATTCCATTACATTCTTTATATTTACTAAATGATGCATCTGACCCTTCAGACTAAAACAGTTTAAAAGCCTGTTTATTTCTCATTTCCCTGCAAACCTCTTTAGTGAGCTACATAGGTCTTAATTTGCTCAATTTATATTTATTCCCCAGTGGTATATATTGACTCGTATATTCATCTACGAGCATTTGAAATAAATGCCATCTTTCTCTCAATAAAAGCGTAAACACCATGGGGACCACAGCTGTACGGTTCTGAATTTCTTTTTGGCACTCATGGGGTTAAATGCATCTTGATCGAAGGCTGCCTAAATAAAGCATTTGGGAGATATTTAAGTTTGCAGTACCACAGAACTGGGAGGATGATTATAATGTTGTACAGAACTGTTACATACATAGGTTGCTGCATGCTTGTGTTTACACAGAACAATAACTTATGTGTCTGTGTGTCTTTAGCTCCCTCTACCTGTTCTTTTACAAACTAGTGTTATTCTCTCAGTGAATGGGTAAATATTGTTCTGAGAGCTAACCTCTTATTTTTATAAAGCAATTATTTTGCAATCATGCTCTTTATACAACTCTTTATTGTCACTTAAAAAGCCTGTTAACCTATATTTTTTTTTTTTTTAATTACAGGTTACCACTCAAGGTCTATAATCATGAGAATAGGGCAATATCAGCAGAGCTGATACAAGTGAACCCCTGCTTCTGAGATATGTTTTGGTGAAAAGTTAATGCAGCTAAAAACCTGCATTTTTTTTTTTTTTTTTTTGGGGTGTTCAGTACTTCCATGGCCTGAAATATTACCATGATGCTGTTGCTACACCATCTTATGAATGTTTACAGTCAACTGACCTAAGCTGTTCATGGACTGTTTTAGCAACAGTGTCATCATAAACTGACCAGGCCATGGAAATAATACACCCCAAAAATGCAAGTGGGAATACCCATGTTTTACTCCGTGGGATAAACAACACTGCAATATATTATCTATTTTTCCTACAATATTAAACCTTTGAGTGCCAGAGAGGTATCCAACGCATTGTGTTGCAATACTTTGGATACCTCTTTGGCGCCCAAACGAGTAAATGGGGCTTATAGGGATAGTAATGTTCAATTTTATCTTTCTTTAATTTTGTAGGTATTAAAGAATTATATTGATACAAGTCCTGTCTCTCAAACCTTTATGGTTTGAGAGACATAACCGACTAAATTTCCCTGCTCCAGGCCACTTCAGAGAAGTCAGCGCTGACAGCAGGAGATTCGTGTCGTTTGACCGGACGGTGGCTCTTCAGCAGAGCCGAAATAGTGCCATCTAGAAATAAATACTTCATTGGAATGGTCTGCAAAGTGCAAACCAGGCACACTTTGTAGACCATTGCAATTAAAGGGATAGTAATACTTGAAAATAATTGTATTTTATATTGTAGCCCTTGAAAAAACATGAAAAATTATATAAGTCTTATCTCCCAAACCTTTATGGTTTGGAAGATATTCACTTGTAAAATATAGTAAAATTCTCTTTCCCTGGCTGTTTCAGCCAAGTCTGCCATCTAGTGGACAGATTTGGAATTCGGTTCACAGAGCAACCGGCAGCTCTTTAGCAGTGCCGAGATCACAATCTTTGAAAAGAACTACTTCATTGGAACTATCTACAAAGTGTGCCTGGCTTGCAAGCGCACTTTGTAGACCATTCCAATTAAGAAATTCTTTTTAAAGATGGTGATCTCAGCACTTCTGGAGAGGCACAGCCGGTCCCGGGACCGGATTCCAAATCTGAAGGGTGGAGCAATGATGTCACTCCAGGGGAAACTTTACTTCTGAATATCTCCCAAACCTATCATTTTTCATGGTTTTTTAAGGGCTACAATTTAAAATAAACTTATTTTCAAGTATTACTATTTCTTTCTAAATAGCGCTATTTCTACTCTGCTGAAGAGCCACCAGCCGGTCCCGGAATCTCCTGCTCTCAGCTAGAGGGCAGACTTCTCTGAAACGGCCTGGAGGGGGGAACTTTAGCCAGTTATACCTCTCAAACCATAAAGGTTTGAGAGACAGGACTTATGTCAATATAATTCATTTTTTAATACCATCAAAATTAAGAATGGAAAAATTAAACATTACTATCCCTTTAACACTTAAAATAGGATTTACTGGATACTAAGGTCTCCAGAGCATTATAAAGGAAAAACATTGTACTCCTGTGTAGTATTTAAGACGGTAAATTAAATTTAAAGCAACGTGAATTGCTCTTGGTTTGCCCGACAACAGCACCACTATTACTTTGCAAGCATAATAGTAAAGCACTGTAGTACATTTGTACATCAGAATAAACAACATTTGTGTGAATGCTTGAAGCCAGAAAGAAGGGGAAGATGGAGATGGGAAAGAAGAGGAAAATGAAGACAGAGAATGGGAAAGGTGAAGGGACGAGAAATGAAGGCCGGAAGAGGAAAGATGAAAAAAAGGATTTTAGTCTTACCTGTTAAATCCTTTTCTCTTAGTCCATACAGGTTACTGGTAACTTTGGGTAGGTAATCAGCCCCTTTAAAGGGATAGTAATGTTTCATAATAAAAACAGCTCTAATTAATCATCATAGCATTTGGACTTTGGAGAGTGTTATTTCAATTCTGTCAGAGTTGTAGTTCAGGAGTAATTCAATAACAAAATGTCCCCCTCCCGCCCCTTTTACTGATGTAACACTGCTCAGCCAGATCAGAAGGGAGGTGCCCAGGTAGATTGCACAAAGGGACAATCTTCAAATAAGATATTAAGGGGGACAGGGCTTTCATTGTTTTCATATAAAGAAGATTGTCCCCTTCTGTTATCTGTCTGGTCTATGGACTGCATTCCACATCTGAGAAGAGATGGCTTACACTAGGTAAAAGGGGCAGGAGGGGAACTTTGCTTGTGAATATCTCTTAAACCATAAAGGTCTGAGAGATAAGACTTATATCGTTCTTCGTGTTTTTTTAATGCCTACAAAATAAAATAAAGTTAAAACGAAGTATTACTATCCCTTTAAGTAGGCAGGAACAATTCTGAGAAGTGACTGCTGGGTGGAGCCTACCTCCTCTCCTTAGCTTGCAGCTAGCCAATCCCCATCCAGTAGGATGTAAAAGCTAACTACTGACTAGGTAGTAAGAAGGTAAAGGATGACTCCTGTGAGCATTAACCCGAAAGGACCCCACCCTCAGTCTGCCACAGGAAAGCCAAGCATGGTCCTTTGACAGGGTGGGAGACCAGTGACCTGTATGGACTAAGAGAAAAGGATTTAACAGGTAAGACTAAAATCCTCTTTTCTCTGTTGTCCAATACAGGTTACTGGTACCTTTGGGATGTCCAACCATTAAGTTTTCCAGGGAGGGAAGAAAGGCAAGGACCAGGCGCAGGCCCCCCAAAGTCACCAGAGCACCAATGAACCAACAGATCATAAATAGCTCAACAACAACACAGCACAATGAACTAGAGCCAACAGGGCTCAAAAGTGAAAGAGTACTGAGACACTAATGAGATCCTAAACAGGCAAGGCTGCCTCCAACGATATTCCTCCCAAAACTGGCATCAGCCAATGCCAGCGCATCCACACGGTAGTGTTTCGAGAAGGTATGCACAGACGACTAAGTGGCCGCCTTGCACAACTGATCAGCTGAGGCCTAATTCTTATAGGCCCAAGACGCCCCCAATAGACCTCGTAGAATGAGCCGTGACCCGAAAGGGAACAGGCTTCTTCCTAAGTTCGTAAGCCTTACAAATAGTGGACTTGATCCAAGAAGCAATGGTTACCTTGGAAGCAGGCTTCCCTGCCCTAGGACCCTCAGGAATGACAAAAAGAGTGTGAGACTGCCGTAAGGGCTCAGTGCGATGCACATTGAACTTGAGACAATGCACAACATCCAACAGGTGAAGATCCTTCTCCTTGTCAGAAGTAGGGTTAGGGCAGAAAGAAGGAACCACAATCTCCTAATTAACATGGAACTCAGACACCAACGTCGAGAAACTCCTGCAAAGTACTGCCTTGTCCTTGTGAAACACCAAAAAGGGTGGCCTACAAGACAGAGCACGGCGAACAGACACAATCGCCACGAGAAAGGACATCTTCCACTTCAGCAGACGGAGAGGAATACTGACCAAGAACTCAAAGGGAGGGCGCTGAAGGATGCCCAAAACAAAGTTAAAGGTCCCACACTGAGAAGCGGGAGTCTTAAACACAGGATGGGTATGAGCAATGCCTTGGAAGAAAACCTTGACATCAGGAAGAATAGCAAGGCGCCTCTGAAAGAAAACAGAGAGAGAAGTCTGAACCTTAAGCAACCTCAGACTGAGACCCTTATCCACACCATCCTGGAGGAAGGAAAGGACCGTAGGAAGATCAAAATCCTGAGACAGGTCCCTATCCGCACACCAAAATAGAAAGGTAGACCAAACTCGATGGTAGGCCTTAGAGGAAACCGGCTTATGGGCACTAAGCATAGTAGCTACCACACCAGAAAGAATGTCCTCCTTCCACAGGTAACCCTGTAAAAGAAGATCCGGACGAGAGGGGAGCCGAAGAGGTTCCACCACCGAGAGATCCAGAAGCTCCGGAAACCAATCCTGCCGAGGCCAGTACAGAGCAATCAGAATGACGGGGCAGCACTCCAGTTGCAGTTTCCGTATCACCCTGTGCAACAGGGGAATGGGAGGAAAGAGGTATGCCAGTGGGAAACTCCACGGGATCGACAAGGCATCCACTGCTAGAGCCAGGGGATCTGCCCAGCGAGAGCAGAACATTGGAACCTTCCTGTTGTGCCTTGTTGCCATCAGGTCGATGCATGGAAAACCCCACAGCTGGGCAATGAGGTTGAACACCTCTTGATGCAGTTGCCATTCTCTGCTGTCCACTGTGTGTCGACTAAGGAAGTCTGCCAGAACGTTGTCTACACCAGGAATATGAACTGGCAGGGACATGCTCCTCTGCCCAGGACAAAATAGCCTTGACCTCTAGCCAAGCTGCGAGACTTCTTGTGCCACCTTGCTTGTTGATGTAGGCTACTGACTGGGCAATCCTCCAGTTGGCACGTCGAGTGGCGCAAGGCATAATATTTCGCACGAAGCTCCAAGACGTTGATGGGAAGGAGATATTCTATTTGGGACCACCTGCCCTGAGCATTCAAGTGCCCCAGGACTGCACCCCAACTGGAAAAGCTGCCATCCGTCGTCACTGTTGTCCAAAATGGAACCATGAATGGCCTGCTTTTCAGCAGATTGTTCATGTTGAGCCACCACGAGAGACTCAGCTCCACGTGAAGAGGGAGAGATGGGGACCTCTTCAGGAGATCCGACTGACCCCTGCATGCCAAGATTAGAAACCTCTGAAGTTCCCTGGTATGAGCCATGGCAAACAGAACCGTTATTATGGTGGAAATGACCTTCCCCACCAAGGATGACAACGTCTTGACTGGAATCGGATCTTGATTCAGGACAGCCTGGACCTTCAGCCACTTAGTCGGTGAGGAAAACCATGCCTCACTGAGTGTTGAAGAGAATGCCCAGAAAGACCATCCTCTGTGAAGGAACAAGGTCCGACTTTTCAAAATTGATGATCCACCCGTGATGGGACAGAGCATGAACGCAATCCTGCACTTGCTGATGAAGGCGTTCTGGAGAAGAGGTTGTCCATGTACTGGGTGACTCTAATGCCATCTCAACGCAGGATGGAAATCAAGGCTCCCAGGAATCTGTTGAAGACTTGAGGAGCCGTAGTCAGGTGCCATGGTCAGGCCAAAGGGGAGGACAGAAAACTGGAAATGCCCTCAGTCGCAGGCAAAGCGGAGATATTGCCGACACTCTGGATGAATGGTAATGTGCAAATATGCATCCTGACACCGTCTGGGTCGCCGGACGCGAGTCAGCCTGAAAGGGACGAAAAAAAACGATTCCACTTGACAGGAGTCTTCTTTCTCTGGACCACTGGAAGGCAACTACTCTTCCCTTCAGTGGCTTCACTGATCAGATGCTTAAGATCAGGATCAAACAGTGAGATGCCCTGAAAGGGCAATGACAGGAGAGCACTCTTGGAGGCAGTGTCAGCAGATCAAATCTTGAGCCAAAGAGCACGTCTAGCTACCACAGACATGGTGGATGCCCTGGCTACCATGTGCACAGCATCAAACAGGGCAGCAGAAACATAATGCTGAGCCTCAGAGATGTTGGAGAGAAGCCGCAACATGTCAGCAGTAGGAGCTCCCTGACGAACAGCTGAAGTGAGCTGTTCATTCCAAACAGCCACAGCTCTATTCACCCACGCCGCAACAAATGTGGGGCGCAGGGCAGAATCAGCCATTGCAAAAATGGCCTTGAGAGAGGTCTCAAGCTTGTCAGTCCAGTCTTTCAGAGCAGTTGCATCAGCCACAGGCAAGGTTATGGACTTAGAAAGCCTGGAAATAGGGGCATCCACCTTAAGAGGAGGAACCCACTGAGCTAGGGCTGCTTCAGAGAACGGGTAAAGCTTAGCAAATTTCCTAGAGACAGAAGGTTTTCTGTCTGGTAACTTCCACTCCTCAGACACTAAGCGGTCAAGGGTGGGGTTAGGTGGAAGACAAGTATGGGGCCTGACAGGCTCCTGAAAAACATCAGATGGGTCAGAGGACACCTCCTGTACCAAGAGAATGTTCAGGGTGTTCAACACAGCCCTGATCAGGCCCTCAGCCGAGGGAACAGGATCAGCCTCAAAGGGATCCCCAAAGAAATGAGAGGAAGGGACAGCAGAGCAGTCTTCATCATCAGAATCCACCAATAATTCCTCTCAGAGGAATCAGACACATCAGGTACACCCGGTGGTTTAGGCAGGGAAGATCTATTAGGGGGGGGCCTGCCAGTAGTGGAAGACCCCCTGCAAGGTGGATGGAAGGAGTTGAGGGGTGGACCAGAGGTCCCTGGTAGTAGCCTTAAACTCGTGCATGCATACTGGCTCTAATGCATGGCTGGAGGTCTCTGCATAGGACTCAGGGACATCAGAACATGCTGGGCAAACATGACCTGAGTATTCTCTAGGTAACCCTGAGTGACATGAGGAGCAATGAGCAATGGGGGACACAGACACCCCAGTGTCCTTAGCCTTAGGTTTAGCCCCAAGGTCTAACTGAATAGACATACACACAGTGTCAAATGGTCAAAGTACCAGAAACACCAAAAATATAGTGTGTATGATAATAAAAATCACCCCAGAAACATTAAAATAGTCTTATCTGGTAGGCAAAGAGTTAAACTGCTGAGGAGAGAAGGAGAGTCCAAGCCCTGCATAGGATACTCGATCAGCAAAGGCACAAAATGGCTGCCGAGATGGGAGCCAATCAGAAACGAGCGTGCGAAGCAAGAGCTCATGGGAAGTCTAGTTTTGCTAAAAGAGTACCCCAATAGTGCCCGAACCCCTGAGCATTGACCGGATAACAGAGCAAGGGAGAACCAACAAAATGAGCCATCTCTGACCTCGCTACGTTGAGCGGTTGCAGAGATATGTCCCAAACTGTAAAGTCCAATACAAGTGAATGCAGCAATGGCATCTATGCGGTAAATGTGCGCCTTAAAGACACGGAACACAAATTTACAAAGTTAAAACCAAATGTAAAAACCACTAGAATAAGTAAGTAGACCCAATAAACACTGATCCCAGTAGGGAAAGTGCACACAACACACCAAAAAGATGCCAAACCAGCACCCAAAGGGTTAACTTACCACAGAAACATTCTCCAAACACCCCACAGCCATACAGATAAACCCAATAAGTGCATGAGTATGTAATAGGAGCGCCAAATGAAGCCCCAGTGCGGAGGGGAAGCATGGGACATGTGGATCTCAGCACTCAAAGGGTGCTCTCCTTCTTTTGCTGGTCTTCAGTCTTCAGATTACCATATATCAAGAAGAAGCCTCAGTGGGCAACTCCTAGGGAAAGAACTTGCAGCCAAGATCCCCCCCTCCCAGGGCTTAGGTCCACCAAAACACCTGGATACTGAGCTATCCACATTTGGGTGATGGGAATTGTCAGTGATGGTAATCCGCCTAATGGTGGTATCCCATATCTAACAGAAAATAATAAAAAACTAAAACTACAGCAGAACTGTTTTCTTGCCTTGTGTCTTGACCAAGGAACAAATCTTACTGGAAGGGGATTGGCTAGCTGCAAGCTAAGGAGAGGAGGTAGGCTCCACCCAGCAGTCACTTCTCAGAATTGTTCCTGCCTACTTAAAGAGGCTGATTGCCTACCCAAAGTTACCAGTAACCTGTATTGGACAACAGAGAAAGAGGGTGATTAGGTCAAATGAAGAACAGATTAATGGACACCATCCTATTACATATCTAAATCCAAACACAAAAATTACTATATAACTTTATAAAAATGATTGTGATTTTAATAAATATAGCACCTTGAGTCTAAGAACTGGTATTGTGGAACCAAGACTACAGTAGCAATTGTCATTTTATTGTAAAACTTCATAAAACAGGAATACAGGGAGAGACACATATTTACACGCCCACATAGGGTGATACTAGATAAAAGCAAAGGTAATCCTTTAGGTGCCAGAGAGGAAATGCAACACATTGCGCTCTGGCACTGAAAGGGTTTAGCAATTCCGGAGCAAACCAATTTTACTGCGGGTGGAGGGGGGGGGGGGAGGATAAAAATTTCCAGTAGATTTAAATGGAGCTTTTAACCCCTTGAAGCAATATGTTGGAGACCTCTAACATTTAATGGTGTTAAAAACAAAACAAAAAAAATCTCACTTAACTCATTGAGTGGCAGAGGGGAAAGGGTTCCATCCAGTGGGGATTTTTTTTTGGTCCCCTACAGTAGAACTGGTTTGCCCTACATTTAGCATTCAAAGGGGTACAAAGCCCATTAAAGGAATACTAATACTTAAAGGGATACTAATACTTCATTTTAACTTTATTTTATTTTGTAGGCATTAAAAAACATGAAGAATGATATAAGTCTTATCTCTGAAACCTTTATGGTTTAAGAGATATTCACAAACAAAGTATCCCCCCCCTGTTCAACCAGATCAGAAGGGAGATGCCCAGGTAGACTGCAGAGAGGGACAATCTTCAATTAAGATAAAGGAAAAAGCTGAAAAACTTGTCAAGGGGGGAAGGGCTTTCATTGTTTTCATACAAAGAAAATTGTCCCCTTCTGTTATCTGTACTGTCATACAACCAGACTCACATCTGAGAAGAGATGTCTTACACTAGGTAAAAGGGGCGGGGAGGGGAACTTTGCTTGTGAATATCTCATAAACCATAAAGGTTTGAGAGATAAGACTTATATCATTCTTCATGTTTTTTTAATGCCTACAAAATAAAATAAAGTTAAAACGAAGTATTACTATCCCTTTAAAATGTAAAAAAATAAAGTAGGGTTTATCCCCCTGAGTAAAACAAGGATACTCCCACTGCTGAAAGGTGTTTTATTCAAAAGTTATTACAGCTCAAAGTTAAAATTTTTAGGTGCAATATCACAGTGGCGATGTTGCTACACCATCCTATGGAGATTTATGGTCTCTGGACCAGAGCAGTCCATAGGATGGTGTAGCAACAGCGCCACTGTACAATTTCAGGCCACTGTGATATTGCACCTAAAAGATTCAACTTTGATCTGTAATAACTTTTGAATAAAACACCTTTCAGCAGTGGGAGTACCCTTGTTTTTTACCAGGTGGATAAACCCTACAACATAATTTTTTTTTTTTTTACATTTTAAGTATTACTATCCCTTTTAATCAATGAGAATATTTATTTGACCTTTGCTTGCCCTTGAATCGCTCCACTATGGTGATAAACATTAAGAACCACAAAACCATAGCTGTGTATATAGATTTATACTATCCCATGGATTTGTACCGACTTGCCACAGAAGAGTACATATTTACAGCCCTAGGGAAATAGGTAATTTTTTAAAATCTATATACATGCATATAAATATGTACCCATGATTTTTTGCTAACCAGCAATAAAAATGTCCACTTTTTAGAGTAATTTTGGTATAGAAAATTCAGGAATGCTAATTTACATTTTGTGATTTCAAATTCCATGTGGTCAGATCAACAGATATACATATAAAAATGTTTTCATGCCTTGAAAAGTTCAACCCCTTGAATTCTACTGAGGTTGGAGACCTCCATGGCATGCAAGGGGGTTAAGTGAATGGATCTGTGGTGTTAGTTTGAAACCTTTGAGTGCCAGAGGGCACTCAAATGGTTAAAAGCGCTAAAGAACGGCCATTCAGTTGTTAGACGTCCGCCGTTTAGGACTACAACTCCCATCGTCTCCAGCCATAGGTTGGCTCACCAGGGAATTGTAGTCATCAACAGCCGGAGAGCCTCAGGTTGCCCATACTTGAGCTAAAGGAAGCAAATGTTGCCATGCACTAAGGTGACTGCAGGGAATGAAGAAAGTGAGGCCTACTTTCATCAGACACCGCAGGAAATGTGGAGTGTGACAGTAAACAACGTCCCCCGGAATTCTGAAAAACAGCACCATCAATTTCACAAACCTTATTCGCTAAAATCATATAAAAATGTTGACATATTTTAATTATTCATAAAATCAAGTGGTATTTTATTAGCTATTTTAGCCCTTTGGATATTAGAGAGCTTTGCAATGCATTGGAGAGCCCACTATCATCTAAGGGTTTTTATTTAAAGGAGCAGTAATATACTTTTGATATACAGGTAGATAACGCAGCGGTTCCCAGCCTTATCCTCAAGGACCTCTAAGATGCCATGCCTTTAGTATTTCCCTGCAAAGCAATGCGTTACGTACCACTCTGGCACTCTAAGGGTTAACACCTAATAAGGATATAACCTAATAATGATCTGGGATTATATACACTTATAATGCACCACACTTCATACTAGAGTCTGTCAAAAAAGGTCTTTCTGAGGCCTGAAATCTAGTTTCACATTTACAAGAGGGAGAATTCATTAGTTGATAGGTATCTCAGAAGTGATATTGCTTTATTGCCTGTAAATGGCCCTGAGATACCAGTTTTTCCTGAGTAGAAGAGGAGTGGGTAATCTAAATACAATTAAACTATTAGTTCTGCATAAACAAGTAAATAAATTGTGCCTATATAGACAGTCTACACGTGCACTAAAAATGCAAGTCTAGGGAACGAACATAAAATAACTAATGTTTACAGATGCTAGTTGATGATACATGATATTTACAATTATGTAACTCAATGTCATTTTCTTTAGGTGTTTGGGTTTCTTTAAATGACCGAGTATCTTATTAAATCACCTGTACTCAAGCAGTTAAATCTTAATGGCATAATTTGTTAGAGTTCATAGCGGATATGGTTAATAACCACTGTTTAGAAAATCAAGGTTACTGGTGGGAGAATTTTCATGCAAAATGCTATTCCAGGTCAAACTTATTTTTTGGAAATCAAATTTTTTGGCAGCAGTGACAACTATTGACCAGGATGCTTTTTTTTTCTAGTTTATCTCTATGGGACAAAGAGTCTTAGATTAAAGCACTCAATAGAAAATGGTAAAACCACCACCTGGTGGCCACAATACATTGCTGCAGTTTAAAAAAAAAAAAAAAAAAATATGTTTTAGCTGTAATGGATTTTGAATTAAGCATGTCCCAGCAGTGCAATGGTCTTACTCCGTATGAAAATTCCTCCAATATATATATATTGTTTTTCATAAGTAAACATTACTGATCCTTTAAGCAAGATCAATAGGAAATAAAATAAGACAGGGCCTTTCTTGCCCATGCACAGAGTTTAAACAGATGAAATTCAATGAAAGGTGATGTTGACGGTCGCCAGGGCATCGATGGCCCACTGTGGGTAATTGTCCTTGCTGCCGTACATAGTCTTCATGAACTGCGTCACAAACTGGGGGAAGCGGCCCTGCAGGATACTGTCCCTTACCGACCGCATCAGATTCAGCTAAGGAAGAGAAGGCAATTAAAAAAAAAAAAAAATCAGCCTTATGTACCAAGAACTGCACCATATCAGCTGTAATATAAGGGACACTTAAAATACCAGAGATTCAAAAGGGGATTGTAACCTCGATTGCTAGAGAGGTCAACAAAGCATTGGAGACTTCTCTGTCAATCAAGGGGTTAAAAGCTTAATTTAAATCAAAAATAATTTACAGAATTTTCATTAACCCCCACACACACACACAATACACAAGCGCGCACCCTCACACATGAGCGCACGCATACGAGTGCACTCGCACAAGCGAACGCAGAAACACAATGGAGTGAGTATTTGCTTGAGAAATGCATCTCTTTAGCTTGACTTGTTAAAGGGATAGTAATACTTCGTTTTAACTTTATTTTATTTTGTAGGCATTAAAAAAACATGAAGAATGATATAAGTCTTATCTCTCAAACCTTTATGGTTTATGAGATATTCACAAGCAAAGTTTCCCGCTCCCTCCCCTTTTACTGATGTCACACTCTTCAGCCTGAGCAGAAGGGAGGTGGCTAGGTAGACTGCAGAGAGGGACAATCTTCAATTAAGATAAGGGAAAAACCTGAAAAGCTTGTAAAGGGGGGCAGGGATTTCATTGTTTTCATAGGAATAAGAGTGTCCCCTTCTGTTATCTGTCCAGTCTATGGACTGCATTCCACATCTGAGAAGAGATTGTTTACAGTAGGTAAAAGGGGCGGGAGGGGGACACTTTGCTTGTGAATATCTCATAAACCATAAAGGTTTGAGAGATAAGACGTATATCATTCTTCATGTTTTTTTAATGCCTACAAAATAATATAAAGTTAAAACAAAGTATTACTATCCCTTTAAGGCCCATAGGGATATGTGTATCAAAATGCAACCATTTAAAAAATAGTGTTCAAAACCAGTTTGGGCCTAGTTATTAAAACAAACCGTGAACTAAAGTAAACACTCAGACAAATATCTAATTGAAAATAGTGCCAGACAAAATAGAGAACATATAAAATTATTTAGCACCTAAAATACAAAGGAGTAACCCTTTATTTTGCCTTGCCAGTGCATTATATGTAAAGTCAAATACTTTGTATGTTTTATAGCCATCATCACCTATTTTTTTTTTTGTTTTGTTTTAATTACAATGTTATATCCCAGACAATGAGCTCCCTGGATCTGTTTGCACAGAGTTTTCTGTCAAGGAATGTGAAAGCAAACCAGCTTCACCAATAGCTAATCCCCAAATATCAATTGATTTAAATGGAGCTTTGTAACCACTTGAATGCTACTGAGGTCTCAAACATATTGCAATTTAAAGGGGGAATTAGCTTTAGACAAACAAAGGGTTAAGATGACAAAAAGGAATCTGAAGTTGCTAGTTAAGACTTTGAAGACGGGAGTAAGAAATTGCTCACCAAACAATAGCATGGCTACAGGATAGGAAAGGTATGATCAGGGATAAGCATGTGTTTTTGTAGTGGAATAAGGACGTGGGCCAAAGGGCAGTTTCTAGGAATGTGTAACTCCTGAGAAAAAGAAGCCTGCATTTTTTTCCATAGGTACACTGTATAGTGTGGTGCAGAATATAGTCTGGATAATAAATTACCATGCGTGAGTTTTTTTTGTTACAGTAGTGGTACTGCTCTTTGCTTCATTATGACTTGTTTCCTGCAAACTGTATATACACAAAGTCATGCTGTGCTATGCCTAGCTCAGAACAGTGTTCTGAATGGTTAAAGGGATAGTAATACTTCATTATTACTATGCCCCATGATGTAGCCCTTAACATTCTGAATTCAAGGATACCAGCGGATATCTCTTAAACCTTTATGGATTGACAGATATCCGCTTTCAAAGTTCCCTCTTTCTGTCTTTCCCCTGATGTCAGCGTTCTAGCTGAGAGAAGGGGAATCCAGTCCCGGGACTGGGGACGGCTCTACAGCAGTGCTGAGATCTTGTTATAGAAACAGAAACCCTTCACTAAAATGGTCTTCCACTTGTGCTTGCAAACCAAGAGCAAACAAAGCACACGTAGAAGACCATTTTAGTGAAGGATTTCAGTTTCTATAACACAATCTCAGGACTGCTGCAGAGCCACCGCTTGCTCACTGAGAGGATTACCCTGCTGTCAGCTAGAACACGGACGTCAGGGGAAAGGAACTTTGCAAGCAAATATCTCTCAAACCATAAAGGTTTGAGAGATATCCGCTGGTATCCTTGAATTCAGAATGTTAAGGGCTACAACATGGGGGATAGTAATAATGAAGTATTACTGTCCCTTTAATGGGACAGAACATTGCATCTCCACGTGCATTAATAAACCTATACTAGTAACCCTTAAGAACCCGGCGTTGACCTTCACACATCAATTATTATGTAGTAGTCTACCTCAATCTTTGTGTCCCCTAAGGTACAGATGTAGAAAATAAAAGAGAAAAGGAGGAGGAGCCAGAAAAGTGCCTAATCTTTCGCTCCAATGTTATAAAATAAAGCAACATTGCACTCACTTGTAATGTTGGTTGATGGCTGCATACACCTCATATCAACAGAAATAGCCTGCAGAGATCTTGCCTCATTTCAATTAAAATAGAAAGGCAATCCTTCAATGCGCTTCAAAGCGTTAAGTTGCTTTATCGAGAAACAACTGCCTAGAACCACTGGGTTATATTTTAATTGTAACATTGTTTTGATGTTTTATTTTAAATCTCGTTAATAAATGATTGGATTGTCACTGTGGGAGAAGCAGTGTTTTCCTATTAAGGATTCTTTGAGCAGAGACAAGGCAAGATCTCTGCAGGCTATTTCTATTGCTTTATATATTGCTTTATTTTAGAACATCGAAGTGAATAAGACATATTGTGGTTTCCTCCTTTCAATTTTTTCATCCTTTGGATGTATCGGATATTACAGGACAGATACTGGAGAGAAACTTATTCAGGGCACAATATCATTTCTGGGTCCACATAACTGTGGTCACCCAGACCATCTTTGTGTGTAACAGTCCTGTCACTGGTGTTGGTAATGGCAATATTTTTTTTTTACTGATGATACTGCACAATTAGCACCTCCCTTTCTTCTACGATGCAGATGGTTTGCCCAACAATACCACCAATACACATACAGTGCCTTGCAACCCCCTTGGCATTTTCCTATTTTGTTGCATTACAACCTGGAATTAAAATGGATTTTGAAGAGCCCGTGTACACGGACCACAGTGCCAACCAGCAACGGCTGCGCTGCAGTCATGCACAGTAGGAACTGCCCGTGCCACGGCCAATAGAGAGCGGAGCGCCCCACTCTATTATCAGCCGCAGCGCAGGCAGTCCGTACTGCGCATGACTGCAGCGCGCGCCGCTGACTGTACTTCACATGACAGCTTCTGACAAACATACATTTAGCAAATTATTATATAGGATTGTGAAACAAACAAGAAATAAGACAAAAAAAATGAAGGTTGATATTGGTCCTCTTACGAATGAGACAGGTGAATTGATTAGTGAGGATAAGGCTATGGCCGACACCCTAAATACATTCTTTGCTTCAGTATATACATAGGAAGCAGCAATGTCAGGCTATGAGCAAACAGACAAAACCAAGGAATTTGCTACATCATGTATATGGCTTACTGAGGACAAAGTCCAAAAGAGACTTGAAAGGGTTATGGTGAATAAAGCTCTTAGACCTGATGGTATACACCCAAGGGTACTTAAGGAACTTAGTTCAGTAATAACAAGACCATTATACTTAATATTTATTGATTCACTTTCATCAGGCATAGTGCCCTGTGATTGGAGGAAAGCTGATGTAGTTCCATTGTTTAAAAAGGGAGCAAGATCCAAACCAGGAAATTATAGACCTGTGAGCTTGACTTCCATAGTGGGTAAGATACTAGACGGGTTACTAACTGACACTATTCAGAACTACTTGAAGACAAACAATATTATTAGTAGGAATCAGCATGATTTCATGAAGAATATATCATGTCAGGCTAATTTACTTGCATTTTATGAAAGAGTAAATAGTAATTTGGACAGGGGAATTGCTGTAGATGTATAATACTTGGATTTTGCAAAAGCCTTTGATACAGTGCCTCACAACAGGCTACTGCATAAATTAAAAGGCTTCGGTTTAGGCAGTGTTATCTGTACATGGATTGAGAACTGGTTAAATGATAGCTGGCAGAGAGTTGTTGTAAATGGAACCTTTTCAAGTTGGTCTGAAGTTATAAGTGGGGTTCTGCAGGGTTCAGTCCTGGGCCTGATGCTTTTTAATTTGTTTATTAATGATCTAGAAGTGGAAATTAAAAGTAGCATCTCAATCTTTGCTGATGGCACTAAGCTATGTAAGGAAATACGTACAGAGCTGGATGTTTTTTCTCTGCAGAAGGATTTAGATAAACTGAGTGAATGGGCAGAAAAGTGGCAGATGACATTTAATGTAGATGAATGTAAGGTTATGCATTTGGGCTGTAGAAACAAACTTGATACATATATATATAAATGGGAAATAACTTGGGGAATCCTCATTTCAGAAATTTTTAGGAGTACTGAAAGATGATAGACTTCAAAGCAGTGGGCAGAGTCACTCAGCTGCTGCAAGAGCAAATAGGGTACTTTCCTGCACAAAAAGAGGTGTAGATGCAAGGGATGCTAATATTAATCTACCTCTGTATAATTCCTGTATAACACAGTTGAACTGGAAAATGGTGCAAAGACATGCAACAAAACTGATAAAAGGATTGTAGGATCTGAGTTATAAAGAGACTAGCCAAACTGGTTTGTTTACATTAGAGAAGAGATGTCTAAGGGGTGATATGATTACCATTTAAAAATACATCCAAGGTCAATACAAAGAACTAGCCTATGAATTATTTATGCAAAGAGCTGAGCTAAAAACAAGACGTCGTTCATTAAGTCTAGAGGAAAGGTGCTTTTGACCAAAACAAAGGCATGGGTTCTTTACAATAAGGGAGGTAAAGCTATGAAATGATTTGTCTCAGGATGTTGTACTTGCAGATAATGCAACTGCTTTTAAAAAAAGCAATGGATACCTATCTAGCACAGAACAATATTGAAAATTATAACATTGTTTATTTGGATGACATCCTCATTCACTCTCCAATGCTGGAGATCCACCGCTCTGATGTATCCAAAGTCTTGAGCCTATTACGGGAGAATAACTTATTTTGCAAGTAACGTTTCTGGGTTATATTATTTCTGTTTCCGGGTTCACCATGGACCCTCAAAAGTTTTCTGCTGTACTGGAATGGCCTCGTCCTACGGAACTCAAAGTGATCCAAAGATTTTTGGGGTTCGCAAACTATTACAGAAAGTTCATAAAAAACTTCTCTACTATTGTCAAACCACCAACAGACATGACTTGTAAGGGGGCCAAGACCTCTGAATGGTCCCAAACAGCAATCTTGACTTTTGAAAATCTGAAGGCAGCTTTTGCTGCAGCCCCGATATTGGTGCATCCCAATCCCTCCCTGCCCTTTACCCTGGAGGTGGACACTTACGAAATTGGATTGGGCGCCCTGTTGTCACAATGCTCAGCTCCTGGTAAGGCCTTATGCCTTTGTGGGTACTTCTCTAAAAAACTGTCCAAAGCAGAGATGGTATACCAAATAGGTGACAGAGTTATTGGCCATTATCCTGGCTCTGAAAGAATGGAGGCACCTCTTGGAGGGCACTAAATCTCCTATTCTGATTTTGACTGACCACAAGAACCTAATATACCTGTCTGAGGCCAAGTACTTGTCATCCAGGCAAGCCAGATGGGTGCTGTTCCTCTCCCGATTTAATTTTGTGGTCTATCTTCCTGGCAGATGTAAAGGCAGATGCGTTGTCTCACCAGTTTTGTAGCATTTCCAGGGAAAAGATTCCAATTTCCCCGATCATTCCTGCTGATCGCATCCTTGATAATATACGAACCTGTATTACTTCCCCTCTGGGTGAAGAGATTTTGACAGCTCAAGCTTCTATTACTGCTGAAAAGCCTGACTGACGGTGCTTTGTTCAGGCTCAGTTGAGCATTAAGCTGCTGGAGACCTATCATGCCTCAAAAATTGCTGGCCACATTGGTCGTGACCAATTGATTTGGTCCTTGTCACGAGTACTCTGGTGGCCTAGTCTCCGGTCCAATTGAGCTGCCTTCACAGTTGCCTGTACAAACTGTGCTCAAAATAAGTCACCTATACATCTGCCAGTAGGCTTGTTACCACCAGTGGCCAACAGGGAAGGTCCCTGGTCACATCTGTCTATCGATTTTATGGTCGACCTTCCAAGTTCCATGGGTTGTACAGTCATACTGATGATTGTGAACAAGTTTTCAAAGATGGCCCATTTTGTACCATTTAAGGGCTTACCATCCGCGCAGGAATTTATGGTGGTATTTGCTAGGGAGGTTTTCCGACTCCATGGCATACCCAAAGTAATTGCGTCTGATAGAGGAAGCCAATTTGTGCCCCGCTTCTGGATGTGTTTGTGTGCTCAGATGGGAATTCTCCTCTGAGTACCATCCGCAATCCGCAGTGCAGCAGAAAGGTCTAACCAAGCCTTAGAACAGTTCCTCCGCTGCTATATTTCTGACCACCATGATAATTTGGCTACCCTGTCACCTTGG